>BPLT01000088.1:1800000-2294226 GCA_019656295.1 Rhododendron mucronatum var. ripense | reverse complement strand
TTTCAACAGCACTAACATGCATAAAGAGGACACATTAATGCCAAAAAGTCAAAAACGAAGCCACCAAGTCCCCAAGGGCATCAAGAAAATATACTGCTGAAGAATTATAAATGACTTAATTAGTCTGATACTCCTTTACTTGAAAAAATATTCATATCCAGCCAAGAATCACAAGAACAAAGTATTCTAATGATTGGAATAGTTTAAAACATATACTCTAGCTAGTGTAATGAAAACCCACATCTCTCAAATGAAAAGCAACGAGTATCTTCAGTTTGTATTAGTATAAAACAAGTACTGCTTGCTAGCCCAACGTCAAAATAAGTATATCTTGTTCTCAAAACAAGTATAATGGGTGTGATATATAATATTAACCACAATCCAAATCCAAAGAAAGTACCAATTCATTAGCAATGGCTTAGCTCCAATGAAATGACTATGTAACAGTAATTTTCTACCCAAAAACCGAATTTTTTCAGTGAATTCAATGAATAAAAAGGAAAGTGACACATGATTCAAACTTACCGCTTTGTTCTTCACTCTTTTCTTTTTATCACAAATAAGTGACACATTAATTCATCCTCCTTCAATGCTTCCAAAACCTCTAAAATGACGGAAAAATTTATAATGCAAAACAAGTTAGACCACGAACTAAAAAAACAAAACTCATACAGTTAAGTTATAGTTAAAGAGTATTACCGGATTCAAGGGCCTCGACCTCATCAAGTGCCTCTCGAAGAGACATTTGAGTAGGACTCCTCAACCAATTTTGTGCACAAATAAGGGCCTCCGCTACTTTGGGAGAAAGAGAGGTGCAGTATGGATCAAGAATACGTCCTCCCGTGCTAAAAGCGGATTCTGATGCAACGGTAGATACCGGAATAGCTAGAATATCTTGTACCATTTGAGAGAGAATGAGATACCTAGGAGAATTAACTTTCCACCAAGCCAACACATCAAACTTATCACCATGAACTTTATAGTCTTCCTTACTCTCCAACCAATACCTCTCTAACTCCGATTTGCTCACCATATTTTCCTCCTCTTCCATGCGTCGCTCAAATTCATCGTCCATTTCCTCACAAAAATTCATATACTCCTTTGAATTCTTTTCACTTCTAAAGGACTCACCAACATTTTTTATTTTCCCATGTTCAACACTCTTCTTCTCATACCAATTAAAAAGTTTTTGCATCCCCTCTTTTATCTCAATAACCTTCTTTTCAACAATACTTTTCTCATAGTGTTTGTTCAAGCTCCATCTCACATAAACAAATTTGTAACGGGGATCAAGAACATTGGCATACAAAAATAAATAGTTTATTTTGTCAAACTTACCCCAATACTTGTCATACTTTTTGTTCATGCCACTAGCCAAAACCTTCAACTTTGGGTTATCACTATATTTCAACTTAGCAATTGTAGTTTTTATGGTCATGATCTCTTTGAAAAAAGTATTGCATGTCACATACAAAGAACCTGAAAATTTCTCAGTCAGAATGTAAAACACCTTAAGGACTTCATCATACATTTCCACAATATTCCAATCATCATTACGAGGAGTACCATGTGTTACATGTTTCCCTCTTCCTTTCCCTTGGCCCCTCTCATGTTGTTTCTCGATATTCATAATGTCACTCAACCCACCATGTACTTCCCCTTCCAATTCATTATCTACAAATTCTACACCAATCTCATCCTTTCTAACACCAACAATAAGTGAGAGATTATCTTCATCTTCCAATCTCTCAAAAGCTTTTTGAAACATCAAAGCTCTTTCCAACATAAAGTATGTTGCATTCCAACGAGTAGCAACATCTAAACATGGTACAAGTTTAGAAATAATTTTTTCTTTATCACAACATGTTCTAAACTTGGCATACCTTTGCTGTGAGGATCTCACATACCTCACAATATTGCGCACCCTTGCAATTGACACATCAGCATCTTTCAACCCCTCACATACAACCAAATTCAATATGCCAAAATTGGATTTTGTTATCTCCTAAATGGTTTCCCCATTATGCCTCCCCTGTTATGCCATTTAATAGTCTTGTTGTGCCTATTTTGGATGACTGTTATACCTTTTTAGGTCATGTTATACTGTTCAATTAAAGTATTATGCCTTTTTTGTATAACTTGTTACGCAATTAGTGGTTTTGTTACACCGAATTTTGTAACTTGTCGGGATGACTGGTTTGACCGGTCATCTTTGGTCAAAGTTGCATTGGTGGCCTCCTTTTTTACCGTTGGATGCAACCCTGATTTGCAGGTGGACACCATAGATTTTCGCTAAACGGTAATATTGAATTAAACATCTATATTGGGCGGAACACCAACAACTATTTAGGGGAGTGACCCTGCCTATTGGGAAATGATATCAAGTTCATATATATATATATATATATATATATACACACACACACACACACACCTGGCTATATCCTTTATCACTTTGGGCACCAAATCATCACCCAGATGTTTCGATATATAACAAAATGATTTCACTCTTTTTCCTTTTAAATGTGAATCTCATGCTTATCATTGAATTTCCGTTGTAGCAATTTATGCTCATTATGCACTAGACGCTTCCTTACAAGTCATTTATTTTCCCAAATTCAACATTTCATAGTCATAGAACCTTATAAATAAACTATGTAACCAAGGTAGATTCATACTCACCTCTGTAGCATGGATCCAAGCTAGCACACGTACAAATTCCAATAGTTTACGTCGGAACCTGTTTCGGCTCACAATAGTAGTTCCCAATTAAGAGCTATTTAAGTCATGAAAATCTAATTCCTATAAAACTATGTTTTCAGAGAAAGACACATCAGATTCTACTAAATCCACCTCCCATTTAGACCAAAACATATTAGATTCTTTAAGCGAGAAAAATGACATTTATGTTTTGGAGGGAGAAAATATTTGCGGGGAAAGAGAAAAGATGGAAGGTTACGTACGGCAGTGGGAGAGAAGAGAGAGAAACCACGGGTGAGAGAGAGATGGAGCACCGGGCGGGGCGGTTATGGGCAATCAAAACGTGAGCCTGAGAGGTGGTGGTGGTAGGAGGTGGTGGCGTACTGGATGGCGAGTGAAGTGAAAGGTGGTGGTTCGGGTAAGAGGTGGTGGTTCAGGCGGCCAAGGCTACCATGCGTGCTCTCTCTCCATTTCCATTTCTTCTTCTTTTTGTTTAAGCCGAGAAAAGAGAGACCAAGAGGGAGAGAGAGATTACCTTGGAAGAGCGAGAGTTTGCCGGAGCAGAGTGCCGCTCGCCCGGAGAAGGTTTGGTGGAAGTGGTGGTGATTCTCGATCGGTGAATGAGAGAGAGAGAGAGAGAGAGAGAGGGGTATGTTTGCAGGGAAAGAAGAGAATGGGATTTGCTTGGCAAACAGTTACGGAAGGAGAGCCTGCTTAGTGCAGTTGGTAAGTTTCAGTCCTTTGTGAAAGGTCTTGTGTTCCAGCCCCACTGGAGGCGAGCCTTTTGGGAGCCAGAGTTATGAATAGCCTCTAAACCCATGCTAACCTTAACACCCACTAGTCTCCGCTGATTATATCGCTTGATAAAAAAAAAAAAAAAAACTCCCACAGTGTAACCGGTTGCACCGTCTGCACCAGCTCATTTACAGAAAAACACCCGATTTTTATCTTGACTTTTAAAAAAAATATCCCAAGATTAATCGTGGCGACGGAATTACATAAGTAATTTTGGTAAATTTATTGTAAATTTATTTTGAATTTTAATTTAAATAAGCAGGTTATCACAATATATCATTTTCCATTAGTGCTCCAGATTTTGTCGTAAATATCACATTACACAATTATCAACAAAACAAAACTTATTCTTTACACTTACAAATTAACGGGTACGACATAGTGCTGTGGACGTCACCTTTCACCTAGTTTACACTAAAGTAGAGTGTATACCCATAATTTTTACGTCTCTCTTATGTGCCTTACTCCATAGTCCAATATTTTCTTAAATACCACAGCATTCAAAGTGAGTCCACTAAATTATTTTGATGATGTACTAGTTTTGATGTAATCGATTAGGGAATGACTTCAGTGTTCTCAGTCATTTTGGGAACACTGTAACTTTTAACATAACAAAACCATTATGAGTATAACCAAAATCAAGGCATAACTAAGTATAACTATTAGTTATGCCTTGGTTGGGTTTGGTTATTCCTCGATTGGTTTTTTGGATATTTCTTGGTTATGTTTTGTTTGGGTTCTGTTATACTTGTAATGGGTTTTAGTTATGCTTATAATGGTGAAGTTATGCCAAAAATTACGGTGTCCCCAAAATGATAGGGGGCATCATAGCATCATCCGATCGATTATCTCATTCCCAAATAGGATGATGCTATGGTGTTTCCGGTTAATTTGGAGACACCGAAATTTTTGACATAACTTCACCATTATGAGCATAACTAAAATCCATAAGTTCATAACAAGCATAATAGAACCCAAATAAGGTATAACCAAGGAATATTCAAAAAAACCAACCAAGTCATAACCAAACCCAACCAATGCATAACAAACAAGTTATGCCTTGCTATAGTTCTGTTATGTTTGTAATGAGTTTTGATTATACTCATAATGGTTTTGTTATGTCAAAAGTTACAGTGTCCCCAAAATGACCGGAGATAATGCTATGATGTCCCCGTCTATTTTGGGGACATCGATATAACAAACCACAAAATGGCATAACATGTTATGTCATTATGTGGATCGTTTTTTAAAATGACATAACATTTGTTATTATTATTATATTATGTCATAACACTTTTTAAAAAATGGCATAACACAACCACTTGAAGGCATAACACTTTTTAAAAATGACATAACAAGTGTTGTGCCATTATTACAAAAAATAGTATAACATAACCACTCAAAAGCATAACATTAAACTTTTGGGAGGCATAGCGGTGTCCCCTTTGGCGGGGGACACCATAGTTTTTTCCCAATATGTAGGCCAAAGAAAGTCTTTTTGTTTTGCCTTTTCCCACACGAGTGGTGCTGAAAGCTTAAGCTAACCAAATAACAATGACCTTATTATTATGATGATAATAATCTTGATCATTTTTATCTAATAAAGCCCGTATATGCGTGGTTCAAATGATGGGTGTACTTGATTGAGAAAATGTGGAGATTATTAGATTTGATTAATTTTTGTTTGCTAAGCAAAAAAAAATTATTAATCTTTATAAAGGATTACAAAGAATAAAAAGATTAAAGACACATCGACAAAAGCCATCCAAAACCTAAAAGAAGGCAAGACGCCAACTGAACACCAAAGAAAACCACATAACCTAAACAGCCAACAACCCAAACAAGCCCTCACACCCTAAGTCTAAACCCCCATCCGCAACAAGCCGAAAAGTAAAAGAACCAAACAAAAAGAGAAAAATCCAAAACTAAACCAAAAGACAAAAGGCCAAAACCAAAACTACATAGCCACTAAGCAAAACCAAAATAATCAAAATACCTCAAACCCACCCAATCTTGAGTTCAAAAAGCCATAGAGAGAGAGAGACATCCTCCTCGAAAATAACATCGTCCTCCAAAAACATCATTAGATTTGATTATTGGAAAAAGGTTGTTAGTTTTGACTATTTAAAAGTCAAAATTTAATGAGTTGCTAACAGGTTGCATGCTAAGTTTGGTTATTACAATGTAAGCACTTTTTTGAGCAAATATTGTTAACTTTAGCAACCTTTTGATTTTGATTATTCTATTGCGGATGCTCTTATAAGTTATAACACTAATACTAATAATAATAATAATAATCACCTTTATCATTTATCTAATAAAGCCAGTATATGGTTCAAATCAATGACATTGACAACCATAAAAGAAATAATTAGGTTAGTCTTGGAGCCAAAAAGTCTAGCTGGCTAGAATCTCAGTTTTCTATTTATATAATCCCATGTGTAGAGTATCGATTCCCGAAAGCAACATATCACCCAACTCTGATGATAGCAATTTGGCAAATTTCCAAATAACCCCTAGGTACAGATTGCGTCATTCTATTTTCTCCCTCTATAGATGGACATCAACCAGTTTGCTTTCCTTCATCACAATAAAAATTTAGCCTCTTTGCCCGTCCTTTCCTTTGCTTCTCAGTGTCCTTCCATAACTTCTTGTCCTTCATTCTGCTCAACAATGGCTTCTATCGATTACCTTTACGTACTTGCCTTTGCACTTCTCTGCATTGCAAGCACTGAAAGGTGCGACGCAGCGCGTCATCTTTTGGCCACACTGAGCACTACCTTACCTGTACAGACCACAACAACTGTGGCTAATGATTTGGCCTTATTGTACTTATCATCAACCCCGACCTTAGGCCAGACAAACCCACCTTAAAAGAAGTAAGCCATGAAACTAGGCAACATGGGGAAACTCGATCTAGTTTACGTATTGTGGCCGTAGGAGTTCACCAATAATCCTTTGCTGGTCTGGCATGGTGTGTGGCGCTCTGCACTTGTATTGTTTGCTAGTATATGTATTTGGAGTTTCACTTGATGTACCTATTGCTCTACGTGGCTTGATGTAGTAGTGTGTTTATTTGATGTGTACCTATTGCTCTTTTGTAATGTGTTTATCATCATGGTATTCAGGGCCGGTCCCGGGGTAAGCCCCGCAAGCCCGTCGGCTTGGGCAACCCCCCGGCTAGGGCAACCCAAAAAAAAAAAAATTCCATATAAATATAAATACGTATATATATTTTTTGGACCCAAACATAGCATAAACGATTGGGGTGCTTTGTTGGTTGGTCGGGCGTACTTAAGTTTCCAAAAGTAGAATTACGCCCAGGTTCGAGTGCCCGTGTCCAGCATTGAGGATTTCATTTTTTCCAATCTCTTCCTTTCAAATTTCTCTCTCTCTCTCTCTCTCTCTCTCTCTCTCTCTCCCCTCTCTTCATTCACTGCACCCAACTCTTCTCTCTTTTAAATCTCTCTCTTTCTCTCTCCCTCCTCTTTTCGTTCACTGCACCTACTCTTCTTTGTTTTTTTTTTTTTTATTTATTTATATTTATGATTTGTTCAGAAGAGAAAGGCCATTTGTTATTTGTGTACATTTATTTTGAGAGATACTTATTCTAAATCAAAAATTATGGTGTGTTTCACTTACTAAAATGAGTATTTATTTTTTAAATTAAAGATGATGTATTGTGAGAGAATGACATGTCTCATAAAACAGAAAATAAGTACTTAAAAAATAAGAATCTTAACGGAATGTTGCAAACTCCTCCAAAAAAAAGAAAAAAACAACTACTCGCATTCGGATACTCACATAATGATGTATGAAAATATGAAAAATATACATGTATATGTATATACTGTATACACAAAACTCACTAATTTAAAAAACTTCAATGAAAAAATTAACCATTTTTAAAGTAAGGTTTGCATTTTTTTCAAGTTGGTCCATAATATTTCTTTTTTTCAATTTATCATTAAATATAGAACAATGATCAAAATAAAAAAATGAAAGTTAAAATAAATAGAAACCGATCATATTTTTTTTCTTTGAATCGAATCATGCTAAATCATAAAACACCATAACCCAAATTCCATTCTAAATTAATTTTTTGATAGAATTCCAACTAAAAGCACATTGTAACCTTGATTTTTTTGCCTCGTATTTTTTAAAATTTTTATGACTTAATAATAAGTGGGCAACCAAGCTTGACGTCGGGCTTGGGCAACCCAAACGTCGGGGCCGGCACTGATGGTATTTATAAAGTGCCTTTATGTCATCAATGAGTACAGTAGGTTTCCTAATTTATAATGGGAATTGATGTTCACACCGCCTTTTATCCAAATACAGTCCTTTTCGGTTTCCAACTAATACCTTGCCTATTTCGGTTTCCAATCGTTTAGACACGCTGAATAGGGACTTCCTCTGGGGTTCAACGGCTGAGTTCCGTAAGCTCCATGCCATTAGTTGGAATAATGTAGTGAAACCAAAAAGCTTTGGGAGGTCTGGGCATTCGGAGTTTCCATGAGGCGCCTAATCAAGCGGTCCTTGCTAAATTAAATTGTAGGTTCGATAATGAGCCTAACTCGATCTTTTTGGTGGAAAGTTCTTAAAGGCAAATATGGCAGTAATGATAAACGTGCTTCCAAACCTTCTCCTTCTCTTTGGTGCAAAGTACTTAAAGGCAAATATGGCAGTATCGATAAACATGCTTCCAAACCTTCTCCTCTTTGGCGTAGTGTTTGGAAAGGGAACGAGCTTAGGGGACTAGGATCCAACTATTGTGGGATGGAAATCGTGATACTCCACAAGATTTGATTCTAAATTTGGGATAACGGATCTTGCATTGTGATAGGGGACTAGGATCCAACTATTGTGGGAAATGCTTCCATCCAATAAGGTCAAGCATCTAATCTAAAATGTTTCTTTAATTTTTGCTTCTATTGTACTCATCAAGAATTTCCTCGAACGTTGACAAATCTTTCAAAATATAACAAATCAAAAAATTATCTTAATACTTTATATGGTGGTCAATTATTATCATGAAGCATTGTAATTTCATAGTTCTTGCAAATAAAAGACCGAAACCATACAATGTGGATCACTCATTAACTCTCAACTATGCGACAAAAGTGAATTATATTTCCATGCCGAGTAATCATTTGTCTCTATATGATAATGGTTAGGGTGTCAGGCCATTTGGGCCCGCTGAACTCCAGGAACGCTGAGTAATTTCTCATGGGGAACTTACTAGCCGGTCCTGTCTAGATGAAGAATAGCCTACTAGGTCCTGTCCAAAGAGCCTATAGCCCAGTAAGTCCTCTTCATTATTTTGTTGACAAAAATACCCCTCAAAATAAAAATAAACATTGAAGAGAGACGATCTAGCCACTATTACCATGCTGCCACCACCACCACCACCATGCCGCCACCACCACCACCACGACGCCACCCCCCACCGCTGCCACTGCCACCACCACGTCGCCACCACCACTGCCGCCACCCCCACCACCACCACACCGCCGCCACCATCGCCGTCACCGCCTCCACCACATCGCCACCGTGCCACCAACACCACCGTAACCATGCTACCACCACCACCACCATGTTGCCACCGCCACCGCCACCGCCACTACCACCACACCACTACCACTACCACCATCACACCCACCGCCACCACGCCGTCGCCGCCACAATTAACAGTGTTGATTTTTGTCTAAATTAACAGTCGACCCATATAACCTTCTACACCTCCACCACCACCATTTTTAACAGTGTTAATTTTTTTCTAAATTAACAATCGACCCATACAATCTCCTACACCACCACCACCACCACAACGCCGCCAACGCCACCACTATCACCACCACCACCACTCTACCATCACCACCACGTCGCCACCACCATCACCACCACCACCACAATTATTAATGTTAATTTCTATCTAAATTATCTAAATTAACATTGTTAATTTCTCTCTAAATTAATGGTGTTAATTTTCATATAAATTTACACCACAATTAATAGTGTTAATTAACAGTTGGCCCATATAATCTCCTATACTACCACTCTACTACCACTACTGCCACAATTAACAGTGTTAAATTCTGTCTAAATTTATAATTAACAGTATTAAATTCCGTCCAAATTTTAGAATGCTTCATATACAAGGATGTGTACCGTAGATTTTTCGATATATTACCCTTTCCTTAATTAATAATTGGCTAAGACATTAAGACAATGAAAATTAACATTGTTAATTGTGGTGTAAATTTAAATGAAATTTAACACTGTTAATTATAAATTTAGACTGCGTTTAACACTGTTAATCATGGCGGTGGTGGTGGGGTGGGGGTGTAGGAGGTTACATGGGCCAACTGTTAATTAACACTATTCATTGTGGTGGTAGTGGTGGCGGCAGTGGCGACGGCAGCGACGGCGACGGCGGCGTGGTGGTGATTTTTATGGTGGCGGCGTAGTGGTGATGGTGGTGGTGGCGTTGTGGTGGTGGTGGTGGTGGTCATTGTGGTGGCGGTGGTGGTGGTGGCGGTGGTTGTCACGCCCTCGGTTTTCAACATAAATAATAATAACATTTGATAATTAAAATTCTCACCGGAGGTACAATTAATAATCCAAAAGAATAGTTCAGTCCCCACATCCACAAACTTGCCCAATAAATTACAGAGTTCCAAAATAGATAAAAGCAAAACAATGCAGTTTGCTATACAAAAGTCATCAAGTATTCTCTGAAAATAGCTTTAATTGACAACGACAGCATGCACTCCACGCACTCCATGACAGTGACCTGCAATATACCTGAAAATGATAGGTTGAGCTACACTAGCTCAGTAGAAAAATCTATGCTAACCTTATGTATATATGAGAAGATAAGTGCACAGGAAGAAGATCACATCGCTAGAAGACGACAATTTGAACAAACCATGAGCGTACTACTTAGTCAAGATATTTAAGAACTCAGAGGACTCACTCGCACCAACCCTCTTACAAACAATACCACGTCTCGTCATCTATCCTACCTCCACAGTCAGATTCTTGTTTATAGTCTAACGTACGAATGCTCATTCAGGTCTTCCTCTGCGCGTCACACTACAATAGGTTAATTATGTCTCTTTGCCAAATGCTACACCAAATGAATAGTCGAAAGATAAGTAATAGTAATAATAGCATAGTCAATACCCCACACGAAAACCGTTTCCTCTAATTGCCATATACTACAATGATATTCAAATTCTTACTTCAATACAACCAATTTCGCCTTTAGAGTCACCACAGTTTTTCCCGGGTCTTTTCCCCAAGTCAAATAGGAAGAGAGCCACCTTGGCTTTACCCAGGTCTATTCTCAAATCCGCAGAGCAATAGGGTCACCACGGCGTTACCCAGGTCTATTCCCTCTTTCACAGAGCAACTGGGTCACCACGGCGTTACCCGGGTCTATTCCCGCATTCACAAGGCACTTGGGTCACCGCGGCGTTACCCGGGTCTATTCCCATATTCAACTTGTAGTCACGATGCAAACATATCGATACAATTTTACAATAGAGTCAACCCTACGATGATCGTTATAAGAGAGACACCTCCATATCAACTAGTACTTCCATCATGTCCCATCTCACATTAACCTATCTCATACCGATAACAACTCGTCATATCACCATTTTCACTTTAGTTTATTGGTTAGTCGTATCATCTCACATTTCCCATTATCGTCATCATATCATAATTTGTGTTCAAGTGTCCCAATCATTCTCGGATCATTCATAACGTATCATGATTTCCATTTTAATACTCTATGATTGTCGATGTTCAACCATTTCAATACTAAGTGTTCAACATAAAGGATTATCAACAAACTCATGAATGCGTGTGTTCTAACCCCAGAGAAGGAACCACAATGTGAGAGTCTATACAAATAGTAACAAGGACGGAATGAAACAATAGAATATGAGTTCAATAAAAATGTATCTCCGAGCAAGGATCAAAAGTGTATCAAGTTCGAATCTCATTCAATGTTAATATTCAACCGAAAGTACTATAATGTCCAAGTTTCGCCCGACACGATGATATGAGCAAAAGAACATTTAGTGACCCAAGGAATACATATTTCAATACTAAATAGTGGTTTGGAGGTGTCAAAAAGGTGATAGAAGCGACGGGGGATCAACACAATCGACGAATGATCAACGAAGTTCAAAACAATTTTCTGAGTCATTGGTACCAATACCTCAAAAAGTAGGTATCGGTACCAAACCATTCCAGTGAGCAATCCGAGTCAAGGTATTGGTACCTCAAAAAGTAGGTATCGGTACCAAAGGTACCGGTACCTCAAAAATGTGGTATCGGTACCACGGCATTACAGTGGGCGATTTGCAGAAAATTCAAGAATGAGCATAACTTCGAATCCAACCAAATGAAGCACGATTTTGGCACACAACCAACTCATAAACACATAAAGATAGTTAGATTTTCCTACCTCGAGTCAAGGATCGAAACCCACGCAATTTGAGCAAGCCCTAGCTCTCCAAACTTCGAAATCAACCGAATACTCCTTCCCCGAGCTTGACCCACGAAATTGAGGCTCAATAACGCGAATAGATAAACGATTGGAAACTATTTGCCATGGGTTTTGAGTGAGGAGTGAAGTTTTAGGTGTTAGAGGAAGAGAGGGAGAGAAAGCCGAGAGAGGGAGAAGAGGCGAGAGAGATCGGGAGATGAGAGAGTGTGAGGAGTAAAAGTACTCCCCCTGCACACACACCCACACATATATACCAACATAAACACATATTGCACTTGCACCCTCCTACAAACAATTGCATCACATTAAACCCAACTCAAATAAACTCAATAAAATTCAAATTTTCTCCAATTATAATATCGAATAAACCTTTTAATAATTTCTGAAATTACAAGTCCTTACAGTGGTGGTGGTGGCGGCGGCGGCGGCATTGTGGTGGTGGTGGTAGCGGTGGCGGCGTGGTGGCGGTGGTGGCCGTGGCGGCGGCCGTGGTGGCATGGTAGTGGGGGCGGTAAGGGTGGCGTGGTGGTGGTAGTCATTGTGGTGGTGGCGCGGTGGTGGTGGTGGTGGCGGCAGCGGCCGTGGCGGCCGTGGCGGCGGCGGTGGCGTGGTGGGGGTGGACTGCATTCATTTGAAAACCTAAATGATGAACTATGTTCATTTGTTACTATTTAAAGTGAGCATTGCACTTTTATCCCATAGGACTTAGTAGGCTATGGAATCCAATATTAGGACCGGTCTAGAATTAACTCATTACTCATACATGGTCTGGATGCTTAGTTGGTTTCATTCAATGTTTATAACCCAGATCTGACGGCCCCATTCAACCAATTGAATGTCGACCGTCTAAGGTTTCGGTCCGGATGAGTGTCCCAAATCATTTGGTCTAATGAACCACTGGAATTTTTAATTTTTTTTAGTCAAGCGTAAATTCAAACCACTGGATTAACCCGTTGAGCCGGTAAACCTTTTAAACCGGCCCCGGAACATGGGAACCAGCCGCCCAACCGCTTCACCAGTTAACCTAAAGCTGGAAAAAAATCATGTAAGATGACAAAAATGTCCCCAACAGACAGCCTTTCCCATATAGACTATCTTTTTGGGTCACATGTGAGAAAAATATAACAAATAACTAGGTGCATCGAGACGTGCAAGACACGTCTGTCATGTCCGTTGTAGAGATCAATTTTGATTGTTTCTGATATTATAGATCTGGATGAGCATAGCAAATGTTATATGCGAGTTCTATTTAAGCAGCAAGTTCTGTTGTGTGAAAGCAAATCATATACACTTCGTCTTTCCAAGCCAAAACAACCATATCACCGCATACAAAATCAGATCCAAGCATCACTTACTCATTTTCAATTAGCCAACATGACATGAAGGGTAATATGAATCTGGCATAACCGTCGTTGCATATGACACAAATCAATTATTCTTGAACAAGCTCTCCAAGCTGCATTGCAGTGAAGTAGGAAATGCTCAGCTGACTCTTCTGCATTTCTTAGACACCCCCAGATCAGCAAAAAAAAAAAAAAAACTCTGCATAATCTTAGACACCCCCAGATCAACAACAAAAACACTTTAACACCCCTGAATCAATGGACAACACTTATACCCTAGCAACACTACTTCATTCCTCACTTAGAAGAAGCAGATTAATCCACAGAATCAGCCTATGATTCATCCAATCGCAAACACCCACCATGTACCAATTGAACACACACCCACACCCACACCCACACCCAAACTCTACAACCCACGCACCAAAACCAACTGAACGGAACTACTTTAAAAGAAAATCCATCGTACTATGCTACACACACACACTCACACATCTACCTACATATCAGTCTCATTGCAAAATTTGGGAGGATGAGAGTACAAACTTAAACTCAAATTGGCATTCCAGTAGGATAAAACAATGAAAACCAAAACATTCTCATAAGTCATGCATAAAAGTCATAATTTCTCATAAGTCATGCACACATGTTGTACTATAACATAATACTTTCATTCCCAAGGGTTTGGTAATCTACCTGCACCACCCAGTCCAGATTTTGATTGTAAAGTTGCTTGTTCGTAAACTAACGAAGGATCCATTGGCATAGACTTCTGAGATGCACCCATATTAACTTCTTGAATGATATCCTGCTAATTCCAAACGTGAAACAAGATGAGATTGGTGCAGGACATGCTCTAAGTCAGTGAAAATAAGAGCAAGGGGAAATAACACTGAACAAAGCAACACAAAAGAACAAAGATAGCAAGACAATGGAAAGTTATCCAAGGAAAAATGATGGCAGACAGTCAGACAACCCCCTTATTAAATTCATCCCCCGAGTCAACGAACCTGCTTCGGTTTACAGTACTGCTTCTGTTACTAATATGTTAGTGGGCTCTCCATGAAAATCCAAACCAACGGATTTCACAACTAACCTTAACCTTTTCCACCAACATTTTGTGCTGCCAAAGGCAGAGCCTCAATTGGAGCATGTGAAGAAAATGAACAAGGATGGAATGGAACTTTTTGTTTGATTAACTGACTATTAATGATCACTTGCGGAGGACACCCAGAAGTGTGTTGATTTCAATCATGTTATCTATGCACATGAATGGTAATTCATGCAGTCGCATTCGATTCTTAAGTTTTTGTGCTTACATTTAGCCTAGTCACCTGATTCACTATCATATACTTCTGTTTTTCCAAGAATCATCTATTTCCTTCCTTCGGTGTTATGTTCGGTATCTTCATTGGTTCGTTTCACTTTTTCCAGAGTCATTACATCACTGAAGCTCGTTCCCCATAAAAGAAACAAGGGAAAAAAAAATACCGTCAGGTGCATGAGAGCTTATTGATGATTTTATGATGCTTTAATAGTGATACTGTTATGTATAGATTATGATCTCGATACAAAATTTGTGTGCCTCAAACAATTTTGAATATGCTGAACGAATCCAGGTTCTCTTTCTACCATTTGTCAACAACACTAGCGTGGCATTTTATCTGGTTTGAGGATAAAGTCAAAAGAAACATTATTCAGAAAGCAAATGATATGACATGCTGGCAACTTTGTTAAGCAAAACGATTTCTCCTTTCCAGCTTCCATCAAACCGACAGCTGATTTTCACTTTGTGAAAGGTGCAACAGTGCAGTGAACAAAGAAAAAGGCCAATAACTTGGAAAGCGAGAAAACAAGTTAAGGGACCAACTAGTGGTCAAGAGCCATGGCATGAATTCGAAAGCAGCATAAAAGCAAAAAAAAAACCCTGAAACAATTAGTACCTCCGGGTGGTTTGGATACTTGTTCAACCCTGCAAAAGAGGACCTTAGTGTTGTCCATAAATTTAGTCACACGAGCTTGGAAGTTCCGTGGAGGAGAACAAGTTGTGTTGTCCTTGGCCTGGAAGGTAATGTTATATGTACTACCTCCATCCCACCTCATATTGGCTTTGATGACCTTGACAAACTGGTACGACGTGTTCTACAATTTAACGAGCTAAGTTACAACTAATAACAAGAAACAAGTCAAAAACATGAAGGACGTTAATGAACCAAAGAGCGCGCATATACATTTTGGGCGTTGTAGTGTTTCAAAGCTAAGTCTGCCATATCTTCCAAGCCCTTCAGCTGTTCCACCTTAACTGGCTTGAGGATACCAGGGATAGCAATCTCAGGGGGAACGTAAGGACAATCAAAACCCTGTACATATGTATAGGAAACAATCAAAATTAGAGATCGTATTGAACATACACATATTGGACACGTATGTATACATACATCACTCTCGAAGACCATCTTGTTGTAAATCTCCCTCTCCTCATTGGTGAAGTTACGAACTCTAATCCGTGGTACTTCAGAAGAAGGCAGTACATATGGCACTATGGAAAAACGAGGCTTCTTGGTCGGCTGTTCTTCTCCTTCTCCATGCTCCTCCTCCTCATCCTGCTGTTGGGAAGTGTGGGGAGGATACCAACCAAGGGCTCGTGCTCGTGCTACTTTAAAATTCAAATCCCGTTCAAGGCCCTCCAACCAACTCTAGATGAAAAGGGGACAATTAGTTTGATCAAACATAAACCACAAAGCCCATATTCTTGATTTAACATTGCGGACTTTATTTAGGTCTACAGGGGAAATTCCAATAAATATACGGTCTATCGACTTGATTCTCAAAAAATATACAATTTCAGTCCTCCACCAAACAATAGATGAAAAAGGGGACGATTAATAATATAAGAAATTGACCCCATATTCTCTCTTAAGAATAGTAATAGATTCACAATTTGTATACCTTGGGAGGTTTGTTTGGGTAGTCGGGCATGTTGTTGTAGGCTTCGATCATCGGATTCACATCGATGGCTCCGTAGAAACCAAACGGCGAGTAAGACGACGACGACGACAGAGGTTCGGGAGGGAGAAGGGATCGATAAGAAAGTGGATCGGTTTCTGGGGTGGTACTTGGAGGCGGTGGGTTGTTTGCGGTGGTGATCGGTGGTACATCTTCTTCGTATACCTCATTGAATAGCGGTCCGGAAAAAATACGACCGGTAGGCACGTAAAAAGGGAGTTCCGAAGCGTACGCCGGCTTGTTTGCGGTGGTGGAGCTCGGTGGTACATCGGATGCCTTCTCGAATAGCGGTCCGGACACAATAGGACCAGTAGGCACGTAAAACGGGAGTTCTGAAGCGTACGCCGCCTCCTTCGCCATAGATCCTCGTGATCGAGAGTGAGAGAGTTAATTCGGAGAATTTGAAGAAGACGTTCGCTCAAATGTCCTCCGGCCCTGTCAGATAAGGTTGCATGCATAATTGAAACAATGTAGGGAAAATTTCCAAATGGCACATGTACTTTTACTCCGATGCTATCGATACACCTGAATTTCACTTTATTTCAATTAAACACCTGAATTTTTAAAATTTCTAAATTGAAGCACTTGCCATTATCCTCCATCTATTTCCTTCACAAATCGGCTGATGTGGCTCATTTCTAACGTTAAAGGGCCCACTGGAGATGTTAGAAAGTGAACTCAATGCATACAATCACAACCCAAAAGTGAAGTAGGGATGGCATGCGTTGTGATTATGTGCATTGAGTTCACTTTCTAACATCTCCAGTGTGGCCCTTTAACGCCAGAATGAGCCACATCAGCTGATTAGTGATGGAAATTGATGGAGGCTAACGGGAGGTGCCTCAATTTGGAGACTTTGAAAGTCCAGGTGTTTAATTATAATAAAGTGAAGTTCAGGTGTTTCGGTGACATTGGAGTAAAAATTCAGGTGTCATTTTAAAATTTTCTTTTATGTACGAGAACTTTTTTTTTAGAACCAAAACTGCCCAGCCAGGCTTACAAGGAAGCATAAGAGAGATTCTTTAGCTAAAACAGAGGAAACAAAATTTGTGGGATTTGCCACACCAATTCCATGGCAGCAGATTCCTAATAGCCTTAGAAGCCATCACAAGAGAAAGACTGTTTGCAATCCTCCTTCCTGATCCAGGCAAACCCAATCCTCATCTCCAAGTCCAGGCGTCTAATATCAAAGCACAATTGCTGAGACATCCCCAGGGCCAAGGGGGACCAATTATGAAACACTGAGTTTTATGGCCACCTGCCAATCTGATTCAATCCACACACATTTTGAAGCCCCAGATCTTTGGCCATCCCACACGCTTGACAAATACTACATCAAGAGATGCGATCCATATTAGTAATAGTAGTGATTGGACTAGAGCCAATTCTACTACGTCTCATTTCACCCACTCCCCTGGATGCAAGCGGAGCATCATTTTCCTCCAAGCTTGTTGGCACACCTGGCTAGCTAGCTAGGAACAAAAATCACTTTCCACAGCGATTCAGCATAGGAAGCATTAAGCTGAACATTGATACAGACAACGACAATTCAAGAAGGGTGGCCTATGCGGAGGAGGAGGTATAAAGAAAGAAATTCAAGGATTTTCCGTCAGAAGATGGATCAGGTTGAGGGAGTGATCAAGAGCGTAGTTACAGAGTTGAGATTTTGCATCAGCTCTTGGAGAAAAGTCAAGGTACAGTAGCAAATCGCCTATTTTGTATGGGTTGGCACGTTCCACCGCCTCAACTTGCCACCAGTCAAGAACATCTTTATGGAAGCCATTAAATACCATCCTCATAGCACATGACTTGCGCTTCAGCGATGATTCCTTCTTATTTGTTTATGCTACAAATTTCCTCTTGATTGTATCTTGACTCAATTGTTAGAGGATGCTAGGGAAGATACATTATTCTGTATCTTGTGTGCCCATCGATACCCTATCAGTATGGAAGAGGTCGGTCCCCTTAGCTTTATCACTACAAATGTCTCGTGAATGTACTATAGAAATTATGCATCTCTCGTATAAAAATGCTCTCGTAAATGTATTACATATAGAATATGAGGTACGGTAAAAGGTAAAAGTCTCGTGAATGTTATGTACTATGTAGAAGATGAGGTAAGTCTCGTGGCAAACCCTGAATTGGTGGAGTTCCTTTTTCTTTTCTTTTTTTGTTTGTTTGAATTAACGGAGTTTGGTGCTGGTGTTAAGCTTATGTTTCGGGGAGGAGTAAAACTATTTCATTTCAATAATGGAGGAGTAAAACTACGTCGTTTCAATAGTGACAACACAACACAATAATGAAAAATTTGATGATCCAATGACTAATTGGAGAATAGCTAGAGATCTGTCCAACTTTACCCACAGAGTGACAATACAACAGAATAATGAAGAATTTGATGATCCAATGGATTATCGGAGAATAGCTAGAGATTTGTCCAATTTTTACCTACAAAGTGACAACACAATATAATAATGAAGAATTTGATGATCCAATGGTTTAACCACGTTCTATTGTTTACCCAAAAAAAATCACTTACTATTTTGTTTCTTCTACTATTTCTCTTGAACATACTAGGGGCGAAAGAGAAACCGACGGATCAAAAAAAATTGACCGATCAGTTCGATTTTCAGTCGGGGTAAGGGTGGGTTTGGTCCACTTCGGTTTGGACCGAATCGAACCAATTAATTTTCGGACCAATCAATACTGATTTGGACCAATCAATCAAAGTCATCCATCTTAACCCCCAAAAGAATAACAAATCCTAGCCATCCATCTCAATCTCAACCGTCCATTTCAATATGAACGCCGGACTAAAAAACCCGAAAAAAATCGACCAAACCGAACCACCTTGAACAGATTTCAGTCATTGTTTTTATCGGTCGGAGTTGGTTCTTGGCTACATCATCCCGAACCAATCGGTTCGATTTCGAACACCCAAAAACCGAACTGACCGATTTTCACCCCTAGAATGAACTGCCTACATTTTTATCTTTTAAAAACTAGACTTTTATATTCATAACTAAACAGTAAAAACTAGACTTCTATAAAATGAATAATCTACTCTTTTCTTCGAAAAAAATAGTGTCGATCACAAACTTGAGCAATAGCACAATACTCTATTAAAGGGACTAGAGGGGAGTCCGGGTGAATACCGGGCCTTCCCGAATCAGTTTTAATGATCTAGACCCTTGGTATTTTAGACCTCATTGAAAACATTAGGCATGTCAAAATCCATGTTAATCGGATATCATTTAATAAGTTTTCAAAACACATTTCTCTCACCCAAAATGAATTTTTATCCAACGTTGCAATATTTTCTAAACCTATTTTTCTTGAGATAAATGTATTTTGAAACTATATTATAACGACATCTTATTATCATGAATTTTGATGTGCCTAATATTCTCAACGAGGTTTAAATTATAAACAGTCCCGTTTACCTAATAAAAATTAATAAACAGTTTCGATCATCAAAACGGACCCAAAATGACCCACAAAGTATCGCCCAGTCCCTTTAAAGGAGCTTATTCGTGCAATAACACTCAATTACTTTTTGTGAAACTCTGCCACTAGGGTACCCGAGGTAACGTAAAATTTGACCAGAGCAATATATATCTTGCATAAATCATCAGTTGCAAAGTCACACCAGCAGAACTCGCGGCTAATTAATAAATAAACTCAAAAAACCCAAACAGAATCAAATATCCAAACACCCCTTAGCTTTATTGATGGAAAAGTCTTGTGAATGTACTATAGAAGATGTATCTCTCTGTATAAAAATACTCTCGTGAATATACTATAGATGAGATACTGTAAAAGGTTTTCTCCTATCAATGAAATTTCTATAATTTTGGCAAAAAAAAAAAACTACAGTAATAAGAAGTAATAAACAATGAAACAGAGGGTCCTCTCCTCCATACACTGTAAAAGGTAAACGTCTCTGACTCTCGTGAATGTACTATATATTTTGTACTATATAATCTATAAGGTACTATATAAAAGTCTCGGACTCTCGTGAATGTACTATATATTCTATAAGGTACTATATAAAAGTCTTGAACTCGCATGAATGTACTATATATTCTATCAACAATGATACAGCCACTACACGACGTGTGCGGCCTACTCTAGACCTAGCAAAGATGATCCAAGCCGTTCAATAATTTTTTTTAAAAAAACCCAAGTGGTCTTTGTGAAAAATCAGTTATATCCGATATGTGTAGGCACTCGATCCAAACTTCTTATTTTTGAAAAATCCGGAAAAAAAAATGAACTCAAAAAGCCAAGCAGAATCAAATATCCAAGCACCCCAAATATATATAACATCTAGTACAAAGTTTCAAGGCAAAAGGCAAAAGGCAAAAGGCAAAAACAATGTCAAGATATCCCCTCCTTACAGAATACACGAGCCAAAGCAGTGTTCCGATCAAGGGCAATTTATGCAGTAGTCTTGATAATGTAGCCATTAAAATGGTATACATAGGAATGTCATTTCATTTATAAAGCTATCGGTATGGGGCTGATCGGCCCCCTTAGCTTTATCGCTACAAAAGTCTCGTGAATGTACTATAGAAATTATGCATCTCTCTATATAAAAATACTCTCGTGAATGTACTATAAAATAGTATGAGGTACTGTAAAAGGTAAAAGTCTCATAAATGTCATGTACTATGTAGAAGATGAGGGCAATTTATGCCTTCCTTGCCAAAGCAGTGTTCCGATCGAGGGCAGTTTTAGCAGCAGTAGTCTTGATAATGGCCATTAAAATGGCATACATAGGAATGTCATTTCATTTCATTTATAAAGCTGTAAAACACAATAGATAAATTATGCAAGGAACAACCGCATAGTAACGTTATCAAAACAGCATCATCCACTGACAACATTTTTTTAAAAAAATTATTGAGCGGCTCGGATTATCCATGCAGAACTCGGAGTAGGCCCCATGTGCCCATCAATACCCTATCGTTATCAACAGCATCATCACCGACAAGTTTCTTCCATCTCCCATACTCGTCATACTCCATTTTACCTCTTGAGAATGGCATCTGGTAATCCTAACCCAAAGACATTCAGGAAAAAATAACAGCCGAGGGGCAGGCAAGTCACAACGATTTACCATGAAAAACACAAGACAACAATGATTGGAGTGGGCCCCACATGCCCATCGGTACCTTATCTGTAGACTATATGAGAGTGGTCGGTCCCTTTAGTTTTATCGCTACAAAAGTCTCGTGAATGTACTATAGAAATAATGCATCTCTTTGTATAAAAATACTAACATGAGTGTACTATAAAATATGAGGTACTATAAAAGGTAAAAGTCTCGGACTCTCGTGAATCTTCTATATATCCTATAAGGTACTTTATAAAATTCTCGCGGCAAAACCTGAGTAGACGGAGTTCCTCTTCGTTTTTTTTTTTTTAATTATTATGAATTTACGGAGTTTGGTGCTACTGTTAAGCTTTATGTTTGTGTGGAGGAGTAAAACTTGACTAGATATCAAAAACCACAATGTCAAGATATATTTCTCTTGATTGATTGAATGAACGCCCTATATTTATTTTTTTTTAAACTAGACTTTTGAGGAAACACAAACTTATATTCATAACTCAACAGTAAAAATTAGACTTTTATAAAATGAATAATCTACTGCTTTCTTTGGAAAAAAAAATAAGTGAGTTTGTGTCAATCACAAACTTGAGCAATAGCACAATACTCTACTAAAGGGACTTGAGGGTCTTGTCCGGGTGAATACCGGGCCTTCCTGGATCCGTTTTGATGGTCAAGACCATTGATATTTTAGACCTCATTGAGAATATTAGGCACATCAAAATTCATGTTAATCGGATATCATTTAATACATTTCAAAACAAATTTCTCTTCCAAAATAAATTTTTATCCAGTGTTGCATTACTTTCAAACCCCCCCACCCCGGGGTTTTTTTTTTTTAGATAAATGTATTTTAAAACTATATTATAAACGGTATCTTATAAACATGAATTTTGACATGCCTAATGTCCTCAGCAAGGTGTAAATTATAAATGGTCCTGATCATCAAAACGGACCCACAAATGGCCCACATAGGATCGTCCAGTCCATTTTAGAGGATCTTACTCCGTGCAACAACAAATTTATATTTCTCCAAAACTCTGCCACTAGGGCACCCTAGGTAACGTTAAATTCTTGCAGAACAAGGCGACCACAATATCCTGCATAAATCATCAGAACTTAAGTTGTAAAGTCACATCAGCAGCAGGCATCACGGCCAAATAGACTCAAAAAATCCAAACAGAATCAAATATCCAAACACCCAAAACATATATAACATCTACAAAGTTAGGCAAAAGGCAAAAACAGAGTCAAGATATCCCTTCCTTACAGAATATGAGCCAAAATAGTTTTCCGATCGAGGGCAATTTATGCAGTAGTCTTGATAATGGCCATTAAAATGGTATAAATAGGAATGTCATTTCATTTATAAAGCAGTAAACACAATAGATAATTAGGCACGGAACAACCGCATAGCAACGGTATCAACAGCATCATCCACCAACGACATTTCTTCCATATCCCATCTGCGCCATACTCCATTTTACCTCCTGAGAATGGGAGGTACTCCAACCCCAAAGACATTCATGAAAAAATAACAGCTGAGGGGCAGGCAAGGGGAAGTAGAATCAAAATTCCCCGCAAGGAAATAACCAAGTCACAACGATTTACCATGAAAAATAGAAGACAGCAATGATCCCTCCAAAATCATACATACATCCCAAGAATTCGCGCTACTAGCCTTCCAGCCATGAGAGCCCTTTTTTTTAACTTCTTATATGGTAGTACTCTTTTTTTTTTTTTTTTTTAAGTTTTCCCGATTTTATTTCCGGTTCGTAATTTTGTTTGTCTATTTGCGCCATGAGTCAAACCAGAACTAGACCAAGACCCCTAATCTCCAGAAGTATTATTCAAAATATTCACTGTCGTTGAGCACTTCCTTCCCTCCTTCCATCCCTCCAAAGAATTTTCAAAAGCTCAATACTCATTTACTTCTTGCTGAATAAGATGGCTCGCCAGCTTGAAAAGCAGCTTGGCCTATCCCCTCACCACTGGATCGTTGCGACTGGCTATTCAATTCCCCGGATGATGATCTACTTAGGAATCCCTCCTCCTGACCTTGTTTGTTCATGTTCTCATCGAGCGACATACTCTGGATGTTCGCTGCAAGTATATCATGACTTGACCTTCCTAGTGATTGAGGACTTGAGACATTCGGAAACTGAGCAGAAGGCATGATCCATCTCCGCCAATCATCACGCTTTCGTACTTTCTCATCCTGCAAAACAAGGAACCCGTGCGAGGTGAATAAGAAGTTAGTCACCCTAAGGCCTAGTTCAGTTCCTGGGAAAGGAAAGAAAAATATGGAAGTATCTAACTTTGCTGCTTTTTCTTCTTGTTTCCCACTCATATCTTTAACTTTTCCAACTATGAAGTTCTCCTTTAATACTTGTCCCGTAAAAAGTACAAGATTTTGCAAGAATCTTACTTTTAAACATAGTTCCCTACACAATTAAACTACTTATTAATTATCTCACAAATCCTTCTATCAAATGAACACGTGCAGGGAAACATCATCTCTTTTCCTTTCAAATTCACTGTATTTTCTCGGAAATAATTTCCTGCACCAAATTCATCTAAAAAACAAGACCCCAAACAACAAAAAATAAGAAATCAACAATAAACTTGCTATCACAATTGGCTGACTGAGGGAGCTCAGAAAAGGTAAGAAGAATGCTGCAAATATCCTAAGTTAGTAACTTTGATAAAGCAAGTTGAATGGCTTGTTTAACAGGTGCAAGAATAAGAGTATATACTGGGTGGGAAACTGAGTATATACTGGGTGGGAAACTCTGATGCTATATATACCCACTACCAAGCAGAGGTGAGTCATCCAGACAAAGTAAGCACTGGAAGCACCAAAACTAAGAAAATAAAACTGAAACTGAACCTTGGGTAAAGAGAATCGGGTGTATATTTGAAAATACCTTCACTTCCACAATATTTGAATAGCGCAAAGCATCCAATATAAGCGGGATACTGTCCGTCAGAAGCTTAACCTGCAATAGGAGCCCATGAGGGAAGCATTAAAAGGTATAGAACAAATTTTCTCTTGAGCCAAGCATGCTTTTAGGTAGCATAACTGAAGTATCACCAAAAGCAGAGGAATAAACTTGTTCCGAATCAAATCTGAAAAGGGAATTTGCTCTAGAAGCCAAACATGCTTTAGGTTTGCATATTTGTTATAATCACCAAATTCCATTTTGGAAAAAGAACATGTAAATAAGCTGTCGGTGAAAGACTAAAAGATACGCAAGCTATCAAATATCAGCAAACAAGAAAAATAAGAAAGAGGAAGAATAGTTAAAAGCCACTTTCAAAATGCTTAAAGTGCAAGTTCCTCTAAGTGTTTCAAATTTCTTACCAGGAGAAATTGAGATATGCCACTTATTTGCAATTCACTTGCCAATAGAGCACCAATGGCATGACACTTCAACTTTCATAAATACACAACACATATATCGATACATGTGGAAACCCTGCACTCAAGATAGCTATCTGAACAATCTCATTGAAAGGTAGCCTAAGATGCAGTCGGAGAGCACTACAATGTTCTATTGAAAAATGAAAAACATACAGGGATCGGGATTGGGATGATAAAAGTACAAGGGAAGATCCATCTTACTTTCTTAACAAACAAGCGCCGACAAATTACAGCAGACATTGGTGGCTAAGAGAACGGAAAGGCGGTCAAGGACAGGATGCATCATAGATTCATACAAATACAATGAAGAATGCATTCAACTTCCGTTCTAACAAAAAGTGGCAATGAAAATGATAGGCTTTTATCTATAACCACTGGCTGTAACCAGAACCGTAAGGTAATGCTCTGACATACAAACTTACGCTCTTACCTCAATCAATTTCAACCGAATCAACTAAAAACTTTATTTAACTACTTAAAAAATTCTGGACAGAAGGAAAGAAGGTGGGGCCTAAGAAAAATTAAATACTAACAAGTAAACTCATTTTTCCAAACTTCTTTCACAAGGCTATGAAGCCCCCTTCCTTCAGCTGGATCATATTCTGCATAATCATTTACTAAATCGCTTAATCTGGACTTGCAACTACGATGAATTATACTTCTCTGGCTGCTCGTGCGGTGAATCACCTACACCAGGGCCAGTCCTGAAAGGCATTTGAATTCCCAGACAACTCACATTCATTTCAGAAATAAGAATGCCACCCTAATCCAACTATCCTGGCCCACTTGTTGGTGAAAGGGTTCCGGTTGGTGAAGTGTCCTGCCCTTTGGCCTTGATTCCAGTCTCGATGTCACCCATGACACCAAGTACTTCAACTTTAAACTGGAAGAGAAGGGCGGCTAGCAAACTAAAATGATGCTTTTACCCCACTCTCATCACATACATGCACACTTAGTAGGAAGAGTATCTTGCTTGCAAACTAAAATGATGCCTTGATTCCAGTCTCGATGCCACCCATGACACCGAGTACTTCAACTTTAAACTGGAAGAGAAGGGCGGCTAGCAAACTAAAATGATGCTTTTACCCCACTCTCATTACATACATGCACACTTAGTAGGAAGAGTATCTTGCTTCTTTCATACATGAGATGAGTCATGAGTGAGTGGATTAGATGGTGTAAAGAATAATGGATCATTACAAACCTTAGGCAATACCTAGCTAATATTGTGCCAGTGGAAAATTATTTCCACAATTCACATTCGAAACTCATTTTACAACTACTGACCAATAACCTTGGTGCACTACAAACTATATTGCATTAACCCATGTTAACTTGTAAATTGCAACGTACCCAACAAGTACCCATGTCGGGGACTCGACAATTACTCCCTTTGTTTTAAGGTCCAGTCCAGTAATCCAATTTCGGTTGTCCCCTAATAGTCCATTTTGAAAGTTCGAGGGCAAAAGTTGGTACATTTGCCATTTTGCCAAGAGTAGATTCTAAAGAAATCCATAACAAGTGTAATAATGATGTCTCCAAAAAGGGAAATAATAAAAAGTTCCAATTTCTTAAGTGAAATAATGAGGGCTCCATAAAAATTGGATTTACAAAGTTTGACACAAAAAAAGGGATAGAGGGAGTATTAGATTAGAATATGTGATTGTGTCCGATAAGGCCCCGTTCCAATTTCTTTAAAAAGTAACTTTCAGAAAAGGAAGGTAATTTTAAGCTCAAAAATTATGTGTTTAAGCAAATAATTTTCCTACCAATATGAATCTTGTTTAATAGATCTCATTGAGATCTTTTAAACGGTGCAAAAAAAAATTAAAAATTTATTTTTCATTTTCATTATATTTGAGCTTGAAATTACCTTCTCTTTGAAAAAGGTGGTTTAAAAAGAAAGCAGAACGGCACCTAAGTCTAGTTGGGATGCATCCCAACAAAAAAGAATTTAAGTGGAGTACATCATAAAACTAATTTATGACTCATCACTGTCAGCATTCGTGCTCTCCCTCACAATCATGCTTCATTAAGTTCCACTCTTCATCAATTGCTTTATTAGATCAATTGATACATCAAATGCTGAAAACTGTCATTTTGAAGTTTCAGTCAACCCATGATAATTCCCAGCATCAGTTTGAATGAAAATGTACTTTTGCAAATTTCAGTGTATCATTTGCTATGTAAGGAGTATCTGAGACAGAGAAATAAGGCATTTCCACTTCATTCAACCAGGAGAAATTTCTTTCTTCTCCGATCACAATCATGAAACCTCTCTATAAAAAGCAATATCCGTTTCCCTCCCAAATCATCCAATCAAAACAGCAACTTCCACAAGGTATATGTTGTGACCAAAATAGGAAGTGCAACAAGCCAGTAATCAATCCCATACAGTGGGCCTAAAATGTAGAACAAACCCCAACCCCCCCACCAAGATATGCTCTATGTTAAGACTGAACATTTTGGCTACATTATCTAGGTGATGGGAGTTGCAATTGAACATTTTGGCTACATTATATAGGTGATGGGAGTTGCAATTCAGGTTATGGTTCAGCCCAACTTTAGGCGTGGAAAGATCTCAGGGAGTCTTCCCTAGATCCTGGCCATTTAGGGGCAGTGTTGGATTACTTGAGGAGAGAATTGTGCGGACATCCTTCTTCGTAGGCAGCTAGGATTGGGAAATGGCAGAGATGTTGGCCGTTCCAGAGAGGTTGTATGGGGTGCCTACTCTTGGTTTAGGTCAGGAGAATTGGAAAAGGAACCTTAATCCTTAGGCTGCTTTCCAAAAGAAATCTCTCTATCGGGCTTTGAGAGGTGGAAATAACCATGATGGTTCACCATCATGATTCAAAGGATCTGATACTAATTGCATCAACTGCAGACAGATAAACTGAATCATTCTCAGTCTACAGTACAGATTCTCTCATCCTTAGTTGCACAATGAGGGAGCAGGGGAGAACATAAGATCCCAAGGTTGGGAGAGTGTACATTTACATGAAAATAATGCAGCATAGAGTATTCACTTTAAAAGTACAATCATTTTAGGAAGTAAAAATATGGTCCAATTGGCAAGTGTTACAATATATGGTTTTCTTTTCAAGATATCATGACTTGGTCTGGGTATATGAGTTCATCAAATACCAATCCATAAAGCCAAGTGGTAAATCCCTGTTTTTCTATACAAAGGCTCCCATCTTTGTAAGGAGCAAGCTCCCCGTCAAGATCCTTAGTTGGGAGCCCAAAAGCAGGCTCCTAAGGTGGGCGCGGCACCGCTTTAGGAGCTCCCTCATATCATAAAAAAACATGCAGACCAGGCAGCATTGTACCTGGATCAAGCTCAAAGTTCATAAAAAGTGTTCATTTTGATCACTTACCAGCAACGGCTGTGTTCTCTTTATCAAATATGCCAAATGGTAATGTCATAAAAACTTAACACTCAAACTGAGAGGGTACCAACTAACAAACTTCCTATAACTTCACTGAACTCCATTTATCTGGAAAGCATGATTTCAACTATAGCATCTCAGACAAGACAACCATATGAGTGACCAGCTCAGCAGATTAGGATAACTATTGTTTACTACATGATTAGCAAGCAAGAAATTTAGGATCCTATAGGCTGAGTTTCTAAATCACCACATAACAGCTTACTAAAAGATGTCCCAAGCTCCTAAACAAAACAGCGACCTACTGGTAATTCCATTAAGTTCTTAACAATTGCTTGAATTACTGAAGCCAGAAAGGACAGCAGGTGCTATGGGACTGGGAGTTTATCCAGTCTCCAAGAGTATTAGTTTCTCAAATTTTCTAGTCTCTGTCTCTCTAGAGCCTGCCTATAAAGAATAAAGATGTATGTTCAATACTCCTTGGATAGTGCAATGAAACAGAATGGTCTGTCACGCAGAAGCGCATGGACTAATAACACCTTGAGCCTAACAAAACTTCATCAGAACTGAAACTGATGAAACCAACTTTTATTTCATCAAGCAATAATTCCACTAGCAGAATGCCCCATAGTTTCCTTGCACACTTTGAAGGGTTGTATGGTTACCAAGCAATATTATCAATTTATATGAACAACTATTTTTGAGGAACTTCTATATGCTTTTGTGATCGGACTGGGAAGCAATTGCAAAAAAGTTTTTACTACAAAGGTTGGGTAACAAACACACACTAACTAGACAAAGTTTGGGTAACAAACACACACTAACTAGACAAAGGAAGAGTAACAACGAACAAATCCTAGGGGTAACCCACATTAACCCAGGTCAGATGACATGATTCCATATATTGTAAATTGAGCAAGGATTAACTATTGAACTACAAAAAAATGAACGCAGCAACAAAATAAATTGAGCAAGGATTTTACCAAAATAAAAAACAAGCAGTCTCACATTTCAAGTTCCTAATTCAGTTAGACAATAACCAAAGGGTAGATCCAGTCCTCACATAATTCCAGGTGAATGTAAAAAGCACATCAACATGAAAATTTCCGGAAGGACAGGTCAATCCCATATATTACTCAGCAAAGGGAACCGTAATCCCATACCAACTTTACAGAACATCTTACAATATTAAGTTCCACATACAATCTGCATTAAGCATTAAATCTAAAACATAGCAGAGCGATAAGATCACTAGAAACAGATAAGTAAGATCAAGACTTTTTAGTCTCCCATCACTAGAAAAACAGCAGAGTGATAAGTAGGCAGCCAGTGTCCAGGAGAACAGAAAAAGCACAACATGAAACATTTTAGTCTCCCATCAGTTGAAGCAACACATATACAGCTTGATTTACAAAGTACAGAACTAGAATGATTCTTGAGACAGAATGCAATCCCCAAAGAAGTGAAACATTTCAAAAGTCATGATAGCACCAAGGGGAATCCAACAGAGAGGATACTAGAAAGAAAATGCAAAACAATGCCTTCAAGATTATTTTAAGGTCACTGGAACAACTGCAAAAACTTAAATTTTTAACTCATTAGTTCTTCTTCCATATATTTCCCTAGTGGCTGGGTACAAGTTTAAATACAGAATATGCACACGGTCATCTTACATTTATTTAATTCAAATAATTAAGATCAAGAAAGATGAGGGGAAAAAGGTAATCATAGTGAAGGTCATAAATAAAAACACAATATCCTAATAGGAAGCCGTAGATACAGAATAAGATTTCATTGTCTAATTGGTATCTTTATCTTACTATAAGCCATAGATATTATAGTCTATTCTGTCATTGTATCAGTAAATCAGTCAATTTGGCACATAGTTGCATGGACAAAGATACCAAATGCATCGCAATTGATTGTAACAGCAAAAAACCATACTGTCCTAGGTTGTAAAGTGATGGAAAAGAAACTCATTTTCTCGAGCTACTCTATAAGAGATTACGTATGATAAACGTCAAAGGTCTTATCACGTAAGAAAAAACAAGAAGAAAGCCATAAGTTGCCCAAAAAACTCACTTTGGTGAAGCCTGCTATTAAATTAATGGGAACCCAGCCCTGTTCATCCATGTTCCGCCGCAAGTACGTATCTCTAATTAAATTTTCATTGCTGCAATAAGTGAATAAGAGTGCACCGACCATTAAGTTCCCCAACGAAAAGAAAATGGAAGCAACTAGACCATATTCCAATCATAAGCAGCGCAAACAAGAATAAGGTACCTGAAATAGTAATCTATCTGACTCATTATCTTCAGACGCAACTGATCCGGTAAAGGAAAAAACATGGCATGAGGTGGCATTTGTGCAACAACAGGCATACCCCTAAAGGAATCTGGATGTGCAGGAACATAAATCATCGGAGAAGGCATTTCTGCAAACAGATGCCATCAAACATTGAACTTATGACACATCAAAAATATCTTATGAAACGTAAAAGAAAAATATTTTACCAGGGTAAATAATAGGGTTGCCATATGGTTGCACAGGCACCGGAGGAGGAGGGGGAATGAACGGGGTAGGATTGTGCGGAGGACGAATGAAGCCGCCCCTAGGAACAACTCTTTGCGGATGCATGTGAGCATCTCTGCCACTAAAACTACGAGGAGAATTCCACTCATGATTTCCGCCATCCTGGTCCCTCCGGCCCCTGTAGTTTTGTTGATAAGAACCATCACCACGAGGATAGGGTCCACCGCCATTGCCCCTCCTATACGAATTGCGTTGCTGTGGGTGGTCATTACCACCATGGGATTGTGACCCAAATCCTCCCCTTTGTCCACCTTCCTTGTTTGTATGGTCTCTCGGAGATGACTCCGGAACAGCTAACCCTGATCTTCCAGCATTAGTAGAAGGCAATTCAACTATTGGAACCGATGGTGGCGGCGGCTGAGGGAAGCCACCGTTAGCATTTGCATTTCCACTTGAACTCCCACCAACTTTCTTCATGGACTTCTGCCGTGTGGGTGGCATTACATGGTTCGGCGTTACAGTAGGGTTTGCATTATTTGTGATGACTGATTTCTGTGTGGAAGAAGATGCAATTCCAGCCCCCTACAGTACATAAAGACATACATGAAAAAAAAAATCCAGATAGAAATATGGAATGAATAGAAGCCAATTATTCACCCGAAGATACAAATACAGCAAGCTAAGCCAAAACAGTGTCTCATCTTCAAGAGGTAACAAGAAGAATAACCTCCTATAAAGAATTGAAATCCTTAACCTTGCTAGAGAGCAAACCTCTCAAAACAGTGTCTCATCTTCAAGAGGTAACAAGAAGAAGAACCTCCTATAAAGAATTGAAATCCTTCAGACTGCTAGAGGACAACCAGTAGAAACATCTCAAACAAGCATAGGAAATCTGCTTAGAAGATAGTGTTCTCTCAGGTTAGGAGTTCTTGAACTTAAATAGCTCTCAGTCTGTCACAATCTCTAGGCTTACTTCATCCTGTTTCTCGAGCTCAAATACTTCTTCGGCGGTTTTCTCTTCAATCATCTTACCCTTGACGACGCATGTAACACCGTTCTACATCTTCTGCAGGATTCGGTTAAATTTAAGGCTGCAAACAAGCCAAGCTGAGCTATGAAGTATTTGAGCTCGGATCGTTTAAAACTAGTCTAGCTCGAGCTCGAGCTTAGCTCGTTTAGTATGGAGTTGTCTGAACTCGATTCGTTTATTAAACTGAGTCTCTATAAACAAGCCGAGCTTTAACAAACAACCTACGACCTGAGTTAATTCAAGCCCGAGTCATTTTACTAAACAAGCTTAAAACTCGAGCTGCTTGAGAATAACTCGGTTCCTTTGCAGCCCTTTCCGGTGTTCTAAGTGTGATCTTTTTTGCTTCTTCTATTTTGGAAAACTCGATAGCCTTTAAATTGAAAAAGGAAAGGGAAATTCATGCTCTTAACAGCCAGTTGAGTTAGTTAGATATCATTAAAGGGAGAAGGGACTAACTGGCTATTAGGCCCGAGCGGGAAAGCTCGTCAGTGGAAATTGTAAACAATCTCGATTCCAAGGAAGAAGGATCTGTTCCCATGTAGCAGGGGTCGACCACAATTTTCCAAGTAAGAGATAGAATCTCACTAATTGGAAGGAAAGGGACGGCTTCGATCCATTGTGATTTGGTTCCTAGGTTAATGTATGACTAGACTAGCTCCAGCTCAGCTTGGTCGGTATGGAGGCGTTTGAATTGATTCGTTTACTTAACAAGCAACCGGGCTTTTATATACAACCTGAGTTTAATTCAAGCCCAGCTCATTTACTAAACAAGCTTAAAACTCGAGCTCAACTGGTTTACTAACGAGCCGAGCCTTGAGCTGCTCAAGAACAGCTCGGTTCATTTGCAGTCCTAGGATAATGTACGACTAATTACCGCAACACATACACACGCAAACAACCATAAGATACACCAGTGAAGAAATAGATCATTCATCAGAGACGAACAGCATGAGAACAACCTGCGAAGCAGAGACCGAAGCCGGATCGGAGAGAGGTGGTTTCAACGAATCAGACGAAGCTGATTTAAGAGAAGCCCTAGTAGACTCAGAGAGAGCCGGCCACGAAACTGCCCCCATCACTGCTCCACCAACAGCCTCCACGGCACCGTTTGAAGGCTTGTTCCAGACCTGCTTCTTGCCCACATTACCGTCGGAGTAATCCGCCTGAGCAGCCTCGCCCGCGTAATGATCTGGCGACGATGAATTGCTGATTGGTCCCCGATCAGGAGAAGAATTACCGATTGGCCCCCGACCAGCGGACGGCGAGGAAGGGGCGTCGAGCGGTTCGGACTCGGCGCCACGAACGAGCTGCGACCACGGCTGAGCCGCAGCGCCACGTGGTGGCGCGGTGGCTCGCTTCGATCGAGGGCTGTTGGCGGCGGGGTCGGGAGAGTGATTGGAAGCTGTTGCCATGGGAGTTAGGGTTTCCAGAGTCGAAAATTTTGGAATTTTTTGATTTAGATAGTTTTTTTTGATTTAGGTCTCGAAAAGGTTTGAATGCTTATGGTTGAGACGCCGATAGATAGACAAATTAACAAATAGAAGGATCAAAATTTAGGCGAGGAGAGAGAATGGTGGGGAGAGTGATCAGAAGCAAGGAAGGAATTTCTAGGGTTTCTATCGACGAGTGGAGAATGCGGAGATAGTGAGTTACAAAGATTGGTCGACGGATGGATCACTGAGAGAATCCGATCGCTCTCGAGACGACGAGGCTGAGCTACAACGAGCTTTCTCTCTCCTACCGTTCTTCTTCTCTCTCCCTCTCTCTCTGTGTCCTTTCTTTCCCAGTCGCCTCTCTCTCCTCTCTTTCTCTCTCTACTATTCTTTCCTTCTCCGCTTTGGTTTTGGGTTGCGGGAGCCCACGTATTGACAAGTTACGTAAGTGCCCCTTCTTTTGCTTTCGTCAGGTAGTAGTAGGGCTGCTGAGTGCTAACGATACAAGTTTCTATCCGTTCCAGAACATCTTCTTAAAAAATAAGTACTTATTTTACATTTTCAAACTCAAAAATAATGTAAATGAAAAATAATTTTTCAATTTTTTTTGCACCGTATTAAAGATCTCAATGAGATCTATCAAACAAGATCCATAGTGATAGGAAAATTATTTGCGTAAGTACATAATTTTTAAGCTTGAAATTGCCTTCTTAAAAAATAAGTTCTTATTTGGGGTTCTGGAACGCACCCTAACAATGATACTCACGTAACAATTCGACCACAACAACTTATATAATACTTTCGCATACATGGGGTTCACATAAAATAGTGTGTGTGGAATCCACATGTATATGAGAGGTTATGTTTTGTATTGTATTTGAATTATTGTGTGAGTATCATTTTTGCTTAGGATTCGGATTAATTACTCAACCGGATAGAATATGAGTACAGCAAGCTGCGCACAACGCGATTTTGCACCCGTTTTGGGTTCGATCTGAGAAACTTTATTTTGTACAAAATATATTGTGTTTATGGTTTTTGTTAGGAGTGTACACGGTTCGGATTGATCCAGTTCTCTAGAAAATCAGTAATCGGATCATTTCAAACGATTTTAGAAAATTCGGAACCATTACCTAACCAATATATGAGTGGAACCAAACCGCAAAACCGGTCCGATTTTGGTTCGATTCTGGTTCCGATTCTATCCAATTAGTATCTAAACATATCACCGGTGTGTGAGTAAGAGAGACGTGATATTGAACATATAAAGACTAATCTGTTAAATAAAGTTGCAAAAAATTAAAAGAATAAGAAGGTAATCTATTAGAATAGAAAAAGAATGAAGAAAATAAAAAAACTTTCCTAACAAATGAGATTTCATCTCTAAATTAAGTAAGTTTAGCCAGAAAGAGATTAACCTACCAAATTATACACATATTTATTTTATATAATTATATATATGTATATATTAATTTTAAACTGTCCGGTCCGGTTTTAACTACGGTTCTTTAATTAAAAACTAGTAACCGAACCAAAATTAACAGTTCTTATTTTTTTGGAACCATTACCTGACAGCAGAACCAGACCAAATAGGACGATTTGGTCCGGATCAAACCGGTTTTACGGCTCGAGCGATTTTCTTGAACACTCCTAGTTTTTGTAAAAAAAACCAACTCCATTCGATATCAATAATGACATTTGGAAACGTTTAACTTTGCCTCAAAATTTAGGACAAATTTTAAAATAAAGTTAAAAGTTTCGTAAATACTTTTACCATATCAAAATGATCTCAAGGTCTTCTTCCACCTAGAGCCTGAAGATTCAATCGATGGCCGAGTAAAGTCTAGAGTTAAAGCCCGTGGTAAGTAACTTTATTTATGTCTAGACTTTAAATTTTGTTATTCGGATCGATTGAACTACTAGGATGCATCACGTTTTAATGGAGTGATTTTTGATGTTCTCATCTTTTCGTGTGTTTGTATTTACACGGTTCAAATACGAGTAGTACCATGACTTTTCTTGGCTTGTGATGTGGATGATCAAGATAGGTTATACTCACATAAAGGATCGTGCAATTGGAAGTTTCGTGCCTCAAAAACAAACATGCTAGTGAGAGGATCCGTGCTATGGGATAGCCTATACCGATTGGCCACCCGTAAATATTTTCTTGACTATTATCAATGAGGATTACAAGCAATAATCTTTTATAATCCTTGCTCTCTCAAGGCATACATAGGTTGAAGTGGACTGAGTATATGTGAAAGCCAAACAAAACATTTACAAAATATGTGTTAGTAAAAAGTTAAATGTTCATAATTTATTTCAATGAAGGGAAGGTTCGAGGGAGGTGGAGGTTTGTTTGCAGCAGAACCTTACCCAGTTGACATTGACATTCAATTCTATGCTTGGTTTTCTAATTGTCGGGACCAATGCAGAATTTTAATGCCTTGTTTGGATTGTTTTTTGAAAAAGAAAAAATTCAACTCAAAAAATACTCATCACTCATACTTTCAATTGTTACTCTAATTTCTATCTCCTCTGACCAATCAATATTCTCATTTATTTCTCTATCTCTCTTTATTCATTATCCTCATCTCAAATCATTACTACTATAATTTTTCTCTCCACTCATTACCCAAAAATCAAACTCAAATTTTTTCAAAATATCATCCAAACAAGGCACAAGTAATTCAATACCACCGGAAGATTTTTCAAATGGGTATTACTAGCTTTTTTTTAAGAAAAAAAAATTACTCCGATTGCAAAATCTACAGAGGCATGTTTTTTTTCCTTACACAATCAAGAGTGTTTTTTTAGACCGGAAAACAAAAACAATCCCCCGTCCTTTCAAAACCAATGAACCATCATCAAAATAAGGTTACCACTGCTCCAATCTTGTAAACCTATTTTTCTTTTCTATTTTGTGTTCACTTCGTCGTTTTTGAATTTTGTTAGATCGACTATTCCACTGTCTTATTTTTTTGGATTAGTTATCCTTATAGAGGAGAGGAGTCTAAAAAGTATAAAATTATGATGGAAAGCCAAAAATAAAAAATCACTAAAAACGAAAAAATTATTTAAAGGGCCGTCTTATTAATTTTTTCAACATCGGTTCATATTTTTATAATTTTCCGATTCGTCTTGTCGAAACGAACTATTAACTCCCAAAATTACGACAAAAAGCTAAACAAAAAATTACGAAAAGTAAAAAATATCTAAATAAGTTTCAGACTTTAGGAACATGAGATGAATCTTGGGCTCCGTAGTTTTTTTTTTTTAACTGCACTTGGGCTCCCTAGTTTTTTTTCTCCCTGATAACCAAAATCGTTCCTCAAGGGCTACAAAACAGGAAGCACATCTCTAGCTAAAATCAGATAAACAAAAAAAACTAGGAGGGTGGGAAACCCAATCTGCTCCCTAGTTAATACAACCCTTTTGCTTCAAATAAAGGTGTAATATGAAAAAATAATGATATCGAAAAAGAGGATCAATGGAAAAGCACAGCTGCAGCTTATGTGAGAGAAGAAGAAATCAAAGGTAAAGAAATGAGTCCTCTGTCAATTACTATGATCAAAATCATATGTATATATGTATATATACAACAGCAGGTTCAAATTGAAACCGAATATACTAAAGCTGTAGGAAGCCAGCAAATGCTTCCTGTATATTGTGTATCAAACTGCAAACAAATCACCCAACGAGGGGGAAAAAATTGTGAACCAATAAACTATGCTATCGTGGCCAATAAGCCTCAGGATGAACCAATGATCGCAAAATGGATAAGAACGGTGAAAATGACCACAAATAGGGTTGAAATGGAAGATGTCAAGCGGGTTGAATGGTTGGGTGGAGAGGGACTGGTATTAGGGGAACCTTTTGATGTGGCTTCTGGATTCAGAGATGCAGGAGGCACTGCACTAGATTCCGGTGGGTATAAGGTACCTGTTTCAGCGCCATGACCTTCGAGAGGAAATATCATCATCATCAGAGAGAGAGAGAGAGTTCATTTCCAAATACAATCAATTTCCAGAAAAATATACTCACAATTAGATTCCTCCCAGCCCAGAACCATATTTTCGCGATCAAAAACAATACTGTAGCCGGTCATGAAGTTTTCTGGGAAAAGATAAAGTGCATATTAGCAGTTTTAGCTTTTAGGAACAAATTCCCAAAGCAAATTTGAACTCATGTAGAAGCAACATTAAAGTTGGCAAAGTAAATCCAGAAAATGCGCTGGAAAACCATAACATAGAGAAGGTCATTATCCTTTCAGTGTTAGACTGTTAATGACTCGTTCAATTGGCAGGAACCTAAATCAGAGCCGTGCAGCTGTTCTAAAGCTATCAATAGAAAGGTCTTTATTGCAGTATTAGTAGGCCAATAGGCCATAATGTGACAGAGACAATACCGGAGTAACTTAGCACATAGAACTGTATAGGCCACCCAAAATTAAAAAGCGGGATGGCATCTGCTTATAACGCTTCAGTTAGTTATAACTTATAAGGAATTGTAGAACTTTTGCCAGTACAAAAAAAAAAACTCTTCCGTTAAGTGAAAATGAAATCAACATAATCATTCTTAATGTGTATGTGACTGTTACGATAACATGTATGAGTAAGGGTCATCAACGGGCCGGGCCAGCCCGCCAAGCCACTACCCAAGCTTGCCCACGGGCCGGGGCGGGCGGGCTTTTACTTTTATGCGGGTCGGGCGGGCCAGGCTACCTACCGTAAATTGAAGCCCAAGCCCAGCCCACGGGCTATCCCAATAGACAGGCTAGCGGGCCAAAAATTGGGCGGGCCGCCGGGCGGGCCAAAAGCCGGGAGGGCTAGCGGGCGGGCTTAAATTTCCTTGGGCAAGGGAAAAAAGAAAGGATTTTGTGAGATTTTGGGCTAATGGGTGGGCCCGTGGGCGGCCTATTGGGCGGGTACCACGGGCGGACTACCGGGTGGGCTCACGGACCAGGCCTATGGGCGGGCCGAGTAAAAATTCATAGGCCCAAGCCCGCCCATTACAAACTACGGGCCGGGCCGGCGGTTTCACGGGCTCGGGCCGGGTAAAAGCCCGATGGGGTGGGCTGGCCGCGGGCCTTCGTGCTAAATGATGACCGGTAAAAGAGCATATACTGTATACAGTATGAGATATGCGCTTTTACCAGACATTCAAAGTCATGGCAAGAAAAGAAAATAAAGTCAGGCATGCTAAATTTCATGCAAGAACATAGATGCACCGAGTATTGTGTAAGTCATGGCAAGAAGAGAAAAAAGTCAGGCATGCTAAATTTCATGCACGAACATAGTTGCACCGAGTATTGTGTAATAAGATACTTACGTCCAATGATATTTATATCCTCGCTTTTGATAAGGGCCAAGCAATATACATAACCTCCATTCTGAGCATCATGAGAACAAACTTCAGTATATTCCAAGAGGCAGGACCAGTATAAAATCAAACGAGGAAAAAATGCATGCCTGTATCTAGCAAACCTTACCAGAAGAGGGACTAGTACTATGGGATCAGTGACAGAGAATTTGTCTCCACCTTTCATTGTAAGATTCACATTGGGAATCTCAAAGCTGCTCTGATTTGCACTGAGCCCGACAAATAGTAGGTAAGTCATTGTTGTTTCGGAAGAAGTTTCACAGTAATATAGTCACAAGTTGAGTTTCAAGGGGGAACTGACCTTAGTACATAGCAATGCTCAAAAGGGATCTCAGAATTAGAAGAATGCCTTGTCTCTTTGGCCTGGGAATTGAACTGCAAGATAACCAAACTTAGGTACTCACATAAAGAAAACATCTTTAGAGCTGATTATTCATTTCTTGTTACTTACACTCTCAGAGATCATTGTGTAAGCTGGGTCATTTAAATATGTGAAAGAGGTACCAGAGTTGAAGATTGCACTGAAACTGATATCAGTGACATTATCTCCCACGCTAACTTGTGTCACGGTAACATTGTAAGTTGGACTGGTAAGAAGTTCAAAGAAATAGAAGATAATGAAATCAGTACGACAAATAGGACAGTGACTCAGATGTGCCAAATTAAAGAACTTGCCATCATGATTGGAAAATATAAACCGATCACTTACGTTGATTGTTCGACATTGAAAGGTGTTTGTCCTTGTCCTGAGCGGCCTGTATCTCCAAAACTCATTCTTCCAATTCCGTCAGGTCCAAAACACATGGAAAAAGAATTTGCGGTGAGCCCCTTCCTCGCTAAAACGCTGGGAACAGATATGTCATTCATACCAAGGCCAAATAGGCCATTGGGAGCTGCACCTTCCAAAAATGAACCAGTCTGAACTATGCCACAGCTGCAATGGAAATAACGAAGAATGATTGGAGGGGCAATAGAAACAAAACTTTAAAAAAAAGACAACAGCTCATTGCAGTTAGGAGGACAAGAAACCCTTGAGAAACAAGGCACAGGTGGTACAAGGCCATCAGTGGCAGAGTGAAAAAAAGGGGCTGGGGAGACTAGAGAATGTTTTTGCCCGAGATTCCAAAAGTATCAGTGCTCTATCAGACACAATTTACATCCACCAGCAAACACCCTTGTTTTAAATGGTCACATTTTCATTCACCACATTGCTTTTTAAAATTGGCATAGAGCTTAACTCTGATAGTACATGGGATTTATGTAACACTATTCACTTCTAATATTGAAAACTTTGAGGTAGAACTTGGAAGGATATTAATTTTGAAATAAACCAAGTTGAAGCTGGTAAAAGTATCTTACAAAAACATATGAAAGGTACTACCTACCCCAATGGAACTTGTGCTTCAACAACTTTTAATTCACTGTCATCTGAAGTTAAGTGCAAGATATCTTCTACCAAGACCCCAGTAGATGAAGTATCATTGGATAGATACAGAATCTGATAAGCACAAGTATTACGTGTCGAAGAGCATTGTCTCGGTTGTCCACAAAAGGTACTGTTGCAGGAAACTGCTGCGCTTGTTGATGATGTATTAGGGCTGTAAATATTTAACTCTAACACCTGTTTCACAAAGAGAATGTAGGAGTAAACAATCAGCCATCCAAGTGTTCCAAACAGAGATGATTCGTTTGTGCAAAAGGTTCTCCATGCGGAGAGATCATTAGGAATCCAAAGCCAAGTAAAAAATAATAATCAAAATCTTGCAACTTCTGAACAAAAGAAGTGAACAAGAGTGGTTGGATTTCTAACATACTTGTCCTGATGTGCTCTTCAAGCCATGAATACAATTTTTACCACAATCACACGGTAACCAAAACAGATCGCTTCCAGTGTCGAGTGCCACAAGAAACCATAAGCCCGGAGACCCCACAGTTACATTTGCATAGTACAAACTGAAACACAAAAGGGAAAAATTTAAATAAAAAAAAACTAGTAAGGAAAATCACAACAAGGAATACACAATCACCATAGTCCAAACTGTCATTTCGTAACACACATAAGCAGAATTTAGCTAGTATTTTATTCTATTTTATTTTCGAGGATGAATGAACTCCAGAATAAAAAATATTGGACGTTCATTATTTTACAATTAAGATCTACAAGAAACAATATCACCACACGGCACTCAGCCGTGCACCCCTGCCGAATGCAATAATTTGTTTTCCATTAAATCTACAGAAACATTTTGCTAGTACACCTTTATCTCGTTGAAGTTACATTATGAAGTGAAAAGGAAAATACTGGAGCTTCATTTTTCCAAAATAATACAGCATAGGAACAATACTATAGCTAGATTCCTATGAAACCAACAGGAGTCCATCACAACTCAACATACAAGAATGAGCAATGTAAGGGAACATGAAAAGTTTCCCTGAAAATGTCCGGAAAAGAGAAATGAATGGTTCGAAAAAAACTAGAAGAGAAGAGCAACATTCCAACATTCTGTTTGGAACTAGACCAACAAAAAAGAAAAACTAAACCAAAAAAAAGAGAGAAGAGGAGAAAAAAAGAGAAGAGGAGAAAGAGAAGAACTAAACAAATTAGGGATATTTTCATTCTGTTTGGACAAAAAAGAGAAGAGGAGAAAGTATTACGAAGGAAAGTGTGAAAGTACAAGGGATATTTTCCATTCCTTTCTCTTACTTTCCTCAAGTTCTAAACAAAGTAGAAGAACTCATAATCAAGTCATAACTAATCAAGAGAACAAGAATTGAATTGAAAATTAAGCCTAATTAATCAAGTGAAAAAAGAACTCCACAAAACTAAGAATCAAGTAAAAGACGAAGAAGTCATAATAATTAATCAAGTGAAAGACGAAAGAGCACATACTATCCAAAGGAACCGATTTGGATAGTCTCGTTGCCGTCGGAAAAGGTGAGCGGAGTGGAACCACCAGCGGCGGCGAGGTGGCGCCCGCGGAGGAGGTGGTCGCGGTGGGCCATGGCGGCGTAGTAATTGACGCTGCCTTTCTCAGGCCATCCATCTACGTCAAGTATCCCCTTCACCGTATCAGAGTACCTGTGATGCACGTCGAATCCGAAGGTACCGAATCCTTCGCAGCAACTGCAGTGATAACCCCACACCAGTATCAACAGAAGCAAAATCGAAGCGCAGTTACCGGAAAACGCCATGAGAATTGTGTTCCAAGTATCGAAAGAATGAATGAATGAGTCAATCAGAAGTTTGTATGCGATGAATTGTCAAAACAAAAACAAAAAACCATGAAGATATAGATATGTGTATGTGTATATCGGTAGAGAGAGGAGATATCATTTTATAGAGAGAGAGAGAGAGAGAGAGAGAGATGTATGACGCGGTCGGACCGAACCTGTGAGAGTGTACGGTGGGTTGGTCTAGGGTTGACTGAGGCCGCTTTCTACTTCGTTGGGGGAGCAAAAGTCGCCGGCTTAATGACGACGAAAGAGCCAAACTGGTGGAGAAGGTCCGAAGGTGTGGGGTCTGATTGCTCACATAAGTAATTCTGTTCGCGTTCTCAATTCTTGCTTTGCTTCCAAATTACACGAACACCTCCTCATCTATTTCGTTTAGACACGGACACCTCATAACTTTTAAAAACGCCAATATACACTCCTTCATCTTCTACCGTTACCCAAGGAGCACCCTTCCGTTTGAGTACCGTTTGTTGCAAGGCACGTGTCAATACTTTTGCCAAATTTTAGACAAAAATGCCCTTTAACGGCAACATATACCCAGTTGTCTTTGTCACACCCTCGATTTTCAATATAAATAACAATACCATTTTAAATACAAAGTTCTCACAATCGTACATACAATACCCCAAAATACAATTCAGTTTCCATTTCTACAAACTGGTTTACAAATACAATCTTCCAAAGTAGGAATTTCATAACAAAGTCGTTTGTTATACAAGAATAATAAAGTACTTTCCAAAATAGCTTTAGTCGATAATGTCAGCATGCACTCCAAGTACTCTATGACCATGACCATGACCTGCAATGAACCTGAAATGGTAGATTGAGCAAACACGTGCCCAGTAGAGAAATCTACACAACTATTATATACGAATGGGATGACAGGTAGAATGAATAACAGAAGTAAGGTACGGTATCTCAAAAGATGAAACGAAACATAACTAGAAACTTTCCCCAACGTCGACGACATAAATGAAGTATCGTGACTACACACCCAAAACTATAATTCAATCACGAGGGCTTACTATTTATACGATTTTCTCATGACTGCCACTGTCCCTCATATTACTTCGAATCACCAATCCGAAATCTTGGCTTATGAAACTATCGTAATCAAAGAATTGCAACACCGATGTCTTTCGTATCACTTACACTTTCACAATGATAGCCCCTTTCCATTCACATCGTGTCACAATTTCCTCATTATTCGGTATCATGAGCAAAAGCTCCTGCCGGGCCAATCAAGAAATCCCGATACTCCCCATTAGTACCTCCCTCACAGGGGAGCTAATTCAAGTCACACATCATAGTTCACTATATCACAGTTCATCCGGTATACTTTACAATTCAGTCATTTATCTCAATCACATATAACGAACTCACAACGAGGACTTATTCAACATAGTAGTAGCTGTAATAATAATCGGGATAATCCGACTTCATTTAACTCATAATTATTACACCATTCATCCTTCATATAAGCATTCACATCTTAAAAGATATTCTCTCGCAACGGTTCATAGATTTTCACCTTGCAACTCATAAAGCCATACAATTTACGCAAATGACGTATCATATGTCAAACATAAGGGAAATGTCTCACATATCCATGCCTAGCGTTGCCTAACTCAAAGGAGTGTCCTATGTGTTTGTTTCTCACATTGCGTGTTAACACATACAACATTCGCCCACCTACATTTCTTGTAACGACCCGGATTTTCGACCCAATTTTTTTTAATATAAATTTATATTGTGAAATTCCTAATTCAATAATTAATTAGATTGAATAATTAAAATATATTATTATGTGTACAATCGATATTATTTACTCTATTGTATAATATATATACTTTTACTTTAAATATACAAGGATTCATATTCATCCCTTATTTTTTTCTATCTAAATCCTAACTAAAACTCTTCTATCAAACTAAAACCCTCCACTTCCCTCTCAAACTCTATCACCTCTATCTTTATCCTTCAAACTACACCCGCATCTAAGAGATCTTGTTCCCCTGTTTCTCTCACACCCACCATATACATAAACGTGTCCACGTTCATTTATTCTTTTCCCTATCAAAAATCCTACCCAAACCTGTTACTACCCATCCCAAATTTTTAGGAACCATATTCCCTCAATTCCTCATCTCTTCCGGCTCTCTCTCTCTCTCTCTCTCTCTCTCTCTCTCTCCCTGGCCGAACCACCTCTTCCTCCTACTCCTCAATTTCAGCAGCCATCATTATCTCCTACTTTTCCCCATTTACTCCAATACTTGCCACATTCCCTCCTCTCCCTCCACTCTCCCATAATACCCTCTCTTGCTCTCCAAAAATCAGATTACAAACACACCATACACACTGAAAATTCCAGAGAAGAAGAGAAGGAGAAAGAAAGTTTTCAAGGTCCAACAATGGTGGTCTGGAGAGAGAATACGAAGTGGGTTTCGATTCTGTACTCATTCGAACATAAGTATCCACTTCACTAACTCTAGCATGATCCTAAACACCTCTGAACCAATCCCAAATCTGCCCCGGTGTCCTGGTTGTCCATTGTCTACTCCGATTTTTCCGAAGCCGTCCGAAACAATCCGAACTCGTTAACAAATTTTTCGGCCCGAAACGAGGTAGTATAATCGCTTCCCTATTTTCCTCTAAGTATATTATGTGAGTACGTATTGATTTTACGATCCGGAATGAAAGAAATCGATCTTGACGTCGCGTGGTCGAGATCGGCCATTTTCCTCTGCTTTTTCACGGCAATGAACAGACCCACGAGTGGTTTTCAATTGCTGAGATTACACCTAAATACTCCTAATTATTTATCTCTAAATGTTAAATTAAACTAGTTGTAATAGAATGAATTGAAACCGCGGATCGGAGCCGAGGAAACAAGTCACTGCTCTGTATTTGTTTTCTTTGCAGTTCACTGTTCATGCACGTTTTTTTTTTTTTTTTTTTTAGAATGATGTACTGGAATTACAGATACCCCCCTGTTCTATTTTAGTTTTCAGATCTGACCCTAGGCTATGTCTAAACGTATGTCTACCAGTAGAGTTTATATAACATAAATGGTTGCATGCTATGTTGATCTGATTGATATGTTTTACTTGAGCCTAATTGGGTTGACTTCTTTACTGCATCTATGATAGAATGATAATAAATGAATTATATGTTACTGTAAAATAATGCTTACGATAAGTTATGAAACATTTTATTCCTTGATAAATTGATAGCCAATCCAGTAAACAGCTATAGACGTCATAATTTTTAGAAAAATAAAATGACTATATTACCCTTACATTCGAGTAACGACTAAACCAACCTGTTAGTTTTTAAGAAAATTATTTGACCAATAAACAAATCTAAGGGCATCGGCCCATTCATAAAATACTACGTGCTTTAAATTACTTGTTCGTTCAAATATTAATTGTTATACTTGTTATCTCATTGAAATGTATCACACTATAAATTGAGTTGTTATTGGATGTATCATGTTATACGTGCTAGAATGAACTTAGGTTCACTGGGGTGGTTACGAGTAGAGAATCATATAGACGATGTTAAGTAAATGGAAAATGGTAAAGTGTTGAAAGTGTGAGTGTGTGGATTGTGATTTGAGCCATGGTGATGGCAAGGGTAACCTATGGGGCCCTGTGTTGAAATGGGTTACCTGCGGGGCCCAGAGATGAGATATGTTATGACACTAATGTATGATACGTCATGGGAAGTTTCTCTTCGAGGAAGAGAATGGGTCCCATGAGACGATTGTAGTTAGTGAGACGCTAATGTATGACACGTCATGGGAAGTTTCTCTTGGGAAAGAGAATGGGTCCCATGAGACGGTTATAGTTAGTGAGACGTTAATGTATGACACGTCATGGGAAGTTTCTCTTGGGAAAGAGAATGGGTCCCATGAGACGGTTATAGTTAGCGTGGGGTAGTGGATGTCCGACCCTAATGTACGACACGTCATGGGATGACTCGATCCTCCTGTTATGGTCTTAAGTGAGAACATACTCGGTACATAACTTAGGTGCGCTCACCTAGGACCCTGGTGCAGGATAAGCAAGAGGAAGGGTGGACCCATGAGACGGTTGTAGTTAGTGGATGTGGGAGGAAAGGATCTCGTGGAGATGATCCTTAGATTACATGTAAGATGATGGATAGTAAAGGAAAAGACGATGTGTTATTATTCTGTATTTTCTGTGAATTATGAATTATTATTTTGTTGATTTGCTAATTGTAGAGTAAGGGGTTGGTAGGATTGGGATTATCCTACTGGGTGAATTATCACTCACGGATACATTTGTATTCTGGCAAATCGTTTGCTTCGGCGTTCAATTTGCCAGAGTGTGCAGGATTCCACATTGGAGCAGTGGATACAGATGGCATCCCTGGAACGAAATTTGGGCCAACGTTGCTTGGAATTCGTGTCAAAACTAGAGTCGCTCTGGAATTGCTTTTGTTAAATAAATGTACATAGATTTTTGTATTATTTCAAAATTGTAATTTTTGTATAAGGATAAATGGGGGCCTAGAAGTTTGTAAAATTCAGTATATTTTAAGAATAATGCGCCCGAAATTTCTTGGAAAATCGGGGCGTTACATTTCTTATGTTCTCTAAACCCTTGTTTCGGTGTCACAGGACTCATACGGAACCCAATGACCACCACAAAGCCTAGTATACCACTAACCTCATTCAACCACTCAATTAAGCACTTAGGAGAACCTAAGAACATCTGTGTCTCACCCAAACGATTCTTAGGAAAAAGATATCGCAACATATACGAACATACCTATCTTATTTTGGCTACCAAATTTTATTGGTTAAGAATTAGGAGATGAGACCACCACCATTGGAAAGTACATTTCCGGTTTATGAATTTCGATATAAAATTTGCCCAAAACGGAGTTCGGATGAAAAAGTTATGCTCGTTCGATTTTTTTGCCAAAATGCTGAATTTTTCATTTCCTACCGGTAGGACACTTTTTCCTACCAGTAGGAGACCACAATTTCACGAAAATGACATCTCTGGACAGCTTTTCTACCGGTAGGGCCAAAACTCCTACTGCTAGGACCTGAGTTCTCAGTGCACGATTTTCAGACTCCACCAGAACATTTCTAACAACGAAAACAACGATCTAGGACACGATTCAAACACCAAATCAACACATAAACACATAATAGTAGTGAGAAATCCCTACCTCATGGGTATTGAGCAAAACCCAACCCTTTGACCGAGTCAACCGAGCTCCAACGAGGTCCGATCATGATTTTTCTTAGATATTCGGAAAGCCCGTACTCCGAATAGCAAATTAATACTCGAGCTTTGTCTGGAATCTCACCCTAAGTGAATGAAATCGAAGAGAGAAGAGAGGAGAGAAAGTTTCGGAGGAGAGGAGAGAGAGAGACAGCCGAGAGAGTGAGAGAGGAAAAAAAAGTTGAGAAATAATTCTCCTGGGAGAATTATAGAAGTGGGGAGCAATCCCCCGCTTCTCGCACCACACACTCACACTTGCACATCTCACATAATTACCTTTATATCCTTCTACGAACACGTCACACCGAATATCCGTACTATCTATTTCGACGGGCCATACGTTAATAAAAAAAAAATACGACCTCAAAAATACGGGTCTCTACAGTCTTTCATACCTCATTACTCATTCTCACTTTATATCAGAGATTTCCTCTCTCACTCTGTATCAGATCTCTCTTTCTCTCTCTTTCCCCTACGACAGCCATGGAAGGTGGCAAGTGGCAACAATAGCTATAGTAGCCATCATAGTCACACCAACAACAGATCTAATAGCTACAGTTAGAGTTACAACTCCAACCAAATCCAAAACTGGGTTGATTCCTATTGCCGTTGTGGAGAAGAAGCCCCCTTAAGGACTTCAAATACAAAATGGATGATAGGCATATGCAAAACAACAAAAGCCCCAATTGTTAAAGGTTATCGAAATCACCACTGTACAACACCTTTTCAAAAAACCTACTATACCCAAACAAAAACCCTAATGTATTCATATAATATAAACTTATATCTACATTTGCCATTTAATAAGAAAATCTAGGATTTTTCTACATATAATGTAGAGACCCGAAAATTTCGTATTTAATTTTAATAATGTAGTAAAAGAAAACAAAAGAAAAGGAACAGGGGTGGAAATGTCGTAATGTGGATATGGGGGTTAAATGTGAAAGAAGTTGAAAGTCATGGGTGTTTTTGTGAATAGTGCATGTGTGCAACGTGTATATCACCAGGAGAACTTTTCTTTTTTTTCATTTTTGTTACTTTTTGTTCCTTCTCTCTCTCGGCTCTCTCGATCTCTCTCACCCTCTCACCCAATCACTCAAAACCCATACAATACACCTTCCAATCTTCCATCCTTGCACGTGTTGGAGCTCGAATCGCGTTCGTAGGAGCTTGGTGGTTCGTATTCGGCTTGGTTCGGAGTTTGAAGTTCTAGGGCTTGGATGATCTTTTGATTTTGGCCTTAACCCTCGAGGTAGGGATTTCTCTTACTCTTTATATGTCCTTGAGTTGATTTTGTACATAAATCGTGCTATGGATTGTTGTCTTGAGTTGGGTTTTGTTTGAGAAGCACCTGATAAAAATCTGCTCGAAAGCCTTTATTATCGATAACATTTCCATTGTTATCGATAACACTATGTTCTAAAGTCCAGAAAATCAATCGTTATCGATAACGTTTGTCATCGTTATCCCTAACGTGTCATCGTTATCCCTAACGTTTGTCATCGTTATCCCTAACGTGTCATCGTTATCCCTAACGTTTGCCATTGTTATCGATACCCTCGCGTCTGGAATGATATTGACCCACTGTTATCGATACCTTTCTTCATGGTATCGATAACATCTTATTTTTACCTGGCCTCAACCCATTGTTATCGATACCATTCTTCAAGGGTATCGATAACCCCTAGTATTTGGACAGTTTTGCTTCATCTTTTCCTCGTTCAATTGTGGTGGCATTCATTTATTTCTGACACCCCTTTCGCTACTCTAAATCACTTCCAAGCATCGTTGTTCGCACTTCGATGATTCCTTGGTTATCCTTATTCATTGGCTCGCATTGCATTGAATACCAAGGTTGTATGACATAAATTGTCGTTCTAACATTTTACTGGAGTGCTCGTTTAACCATTAATGATTAGGTGAGATCTTAGGATAGGCGGGGAGAACATGTTAAAACTCAATACATGTGTTGATAAGGTTGATTGTTAGATGGGAGTATGGACAAATCATAAACGGGCGCGAGGACCTGAAACTTGATGCCATGTAGTATGAGGAGTGAGTCGGGATAATTAGTTTGGAAATAGATTGGAACTGTGAATTGTTATGTGGACCGTGTAATTAATGTCAATCTCTCTTTATCTACAATAGTGCAATAAGAGCATGAGAAACACATATGGCGAAAGGTAATACAAAAGAGTTGTAATTGGCATACGGGGTCTTGATACTCGGAACTTGAATCGGATGTACGGGGTCATGAGCACCCGGAATGTAGGACGGATGTACGGGGTCATGAGTACCCGGAAGGTAAAATGGATGTACGGGGTCACGAGTACCCGGAAATGCATTGTGGGTATATGGGGCCCTAAGACCCGGAAAATTTCTTAAACTTACTATTCGGTTTGTTAATGGAGGAAGAGATACATGGACTCATATTGGAGATCAATGGGAGATGTACGGAGCCCTTAAGACCTGGAAAGAAAGTTGGTAACCGTAGAAGTGTACTAGACGGAATTGAATAATAAGGACACGTAAAAGATGGCTAATAGACCGATAAATGGCAAGTGAAGTGTCCGTTAAATCCTGAAATCCTTTCATGGAGTTGCGTAAGTTGCACCCTCTTTCATTGTATCCGATATTATTCTTTTATGTTCAAATCGTCTCATTTGCATATAAAGTTTGTAGAGATTTTCCTACTGGGCGCGTATTTGCTCAACCCTTCATTTTTCAGGTGTACATTTGGAGCTATAGCATGGAGTGCTGTGCATGCATTGATTGGAAATCTTTTGAAAGCTAACACGAGAACATGGCATTATCACTCTTTTGGATTTCTTTAAAGGATGTAATTGTAATTTCACTTCGGCTACTTAACAATTGAGTATTTGTAAATTATTTAATTTTCTCCTTCAATCTTTGTAATTTCAAGTTATTGGGCCGATGTGCCTTGGGTAAAACTTTTTTGGGGTATGATGTATGTTATTGTGAGGATTTTACTTATGAAAAGTTATTTATATTTATGTAGAAAATCGAGGGCGTGACATATAAAACATACCTTCCAAAGTAGGATTTGCCACAATCTAAGGTTGGTCACGATCTACAGCTTTTCTACAGTGTACACGATCCGATGTTTTTTGAAACTTAGATTTTCTTCACGATCTAAGATTAGCGATGATCTACAATGCAACTTGAAGAGGGAGAGGAAGAGAGACAGAGGTGCCATGATAGAGTAGGGTGGAGAGAAATTTCTGATCAAGTGAAGTGTGGCGTATGCTTGTTGCACCATTTCATAACAAAGAGTATATTTGACATTTCGTTCATTCCGTTAACGGCGTTGAGGTTTTTTTTCCTTTTTAGTAGATGAGGGGATGTGTATGGGCATTTTTAAAGGTTAGGGGGTATCCGTGTCCAAACCAGATAGATGAAGGGGTGTTCGTATAATTTCACCAATGGTATATTTGACATTTCGTTCATTTCGTTAACGGCGTTAAAGTTTTTTTTTTTCCTTTTCAATAGATGAGGGGGTGTGTATGGACGTTTTTAAAGCTTATGGGGTATCCATGTCCAAACCAGATAGATGAGGGAATGTTCGTGTAATTCCACCTATTTTTAATTCTTGCTCTCATGAATTTTAGAGTAAATTACACTAAGCCCCCTCAATTAACCCGCATTTTTACTTAACCCCATCAGATTACAAAATTCGATATTGTGCACCCTCTAACTATCCAGAGTTGACACTTAACACCCTTTTGTTAGGTTTTCGTTCATATGGCAAACGGAAAAAGGCAGTCAGCTTAAATGAGGTGTTTAGATCGAGCACTTACGCGCGTCGAATGCCGTTGATTCCCGCGTAGGCCCACTTGGTTTCTTTTTTGAAATTTTTGGACGGCTCGGATCGGCCTTCTGGTGGTCGGAGATAGCCGCCCGGTGGCCGTCGGTGCATTTTTCCTACAGTACTATTGGTACCAATATTATTTTCGTTAATTTTTGGTTTTAGGGCTCTCGTTAATTAGCTCTAAGATATTTGGTTGTATAAGAATCCTAAAGCCAAAAATTAACAAAAAGAGTAAATTACACTAAGGCTCCGTTCCGAAAATTTTCTTAAAAAATAAGTATTTATTTTGCCACTTCTCATTCAAAAACAAGAAGGGTCATTCCACAAAATCAAAACAAAAAGTTCCTTTCACATTTTCAAACTCAAAAATAATATAAATGGAAAAAAAAATTTAGTTTTTTTGCACCGTATTAAAGATCTCAATGAGATCTATCAAATAAGATCCATAGTGATAGGAAAATTATTTGCGTAAACACATGATTTTTGAGCTTGAAGTTGCCTTATACAAAAAATAAGACTGTTGCTATGATAATGGTCGCCGGCAAAGGGAAATCGTACCGGTGGCCGCGCCGAGCCGTCTCCGGTCACCGGAAGGCCGATCCGAGCCGTCCAAAAATTCTGTAAAAAAAAAACCGAGGGGGCTTACGCTGGAATCAACGGCATCCAAGGTGTGTAGGATACTTGATCCGAGCACTCATTTTCCGTGTATATATGATGATTCGTATATACACGGAAAAGGGGTGCTCGGATCAAGCACCCTACACACCTCAAATGCCGTTGATTCCCGAGTAGGCTCCCTCGGTTTTTTTTTATAGAATTTTTGGACGGCTCGGATCGGCCGTCCGGTAGCCGAAGACGGCCCGGCGGGCCGCCGGTACGATTTCCCTCTCCGGCGCCCATTGGTACTTATATAAATTCTGAAAAATAAGCACCTCCTTATTTTTTGGGGAACAAACCTTCTTATTCAACAAAAAATAAGTTCTTATTTGATTTCTGGAACGTAGCCTAAGCCCCCCTCACCTAACCTGCATTTTCACTTAACCCCCTCAGATTACAAAATTCGACATTGTGCACCCTCTAACTATCCAGAGTTGACACTTAATACCCTTTTGTTAGGTTTCCGTAGGTAAAATGCACCGACGGCCTTCTCCGGCCACCGGACGGCCGATCCGAGCCGTCCAATTTTTTTTTTAAAAAAATCCCAAGTGGGCTATCGCGGGAACCAACGGCATTCAACGTGTGTAGGTATTCGATCCAAACACCTCAAGAATTTAAATGGGGTGTTTGGATCGAGCACTTACGCACGTCGGATGCCGTTGATTCCCGTGCAAGCCCACTCGATTTTTTTTTTTAAATTTTTGGACGGCTCGGATCGGTCATCCGGTGGCCGGAGACTGCCATCGGTGCATTTTTCCTACGGAGACCTAACAAAAGGGTGTTAAGTGTCAATTCTAGATAGTTAGAGGGTTCACAATGTCGGGTTTTGTAGTCTGAGGGGGTTAAGTGAAAATGCGGGTTAATTGAGGGGGGCTTAGTGTAATTTACTCTGACAAAAATGATATTGGTACCGATGGTACCATAGGAAAAATGCACCTTCGGCCACCGGACAGCAGATCCGAGCCATCCAAAAAAATTAAAAAAAAATCGAGTGGGGTCACGTGGGAATCAACGGCATCCGACGTGCGTAGGTGCTAGATCCAAACACCTCATTTAAACTGATTGCCTTTTTTCGTTTGCCATATGGACGGAAACCTAATAGAAGGGTGTTAAGTTTCAACTCTGAATAGTTAAAGGGTGAACGATGTCAGATTTTATAGTCTGAGGGGATTAAGTAAAAATACAAGTTAGTTGAGGGGGGCTTAGTGTAATTTATTTTGAATTTTAACAATTTATGAGATTCTCAAGCACAGTGTGAGTGGGGACCCAGGGCCTACACGAGTTCAAATTTTAAAGAAAATGTTACTAAGGCTGTGTTCCAGAAACAAGTTAAGAACTTATTTTTTGTTGAATAAGAAGAGTTGTTCCGGAATGTAAGAATGGCGATATTTATTTTGGTAGAATTTATATAGGTACCAATGGGTGCCGGCGGAGGGAAATTGTACTGGCGGCCGCGCCGGGCCGTCTAGAAAAGGGGTGCTCGGATCAAGCACCCTACACACCTCGGATGCCATTGATTCCCTCGAAGGCCCCCTTGGTTTTTTTTTTTTAGAATTTTTGGACGGCTCGGATCAGCCGTTTGGTGGCCGGAGACGGCCCGGGGCGGCCGCCGGTACGATTTCCCAACGCCGGCGCCCATTATCATAGCACCGGTCTTATTTTTTGTATAAGGCAACTTCAAGCTCAAAAATCATGTGTTTATGCAAATAATTTTTCTATCACTATGGATCTTGTTTGATAGATCTCATTGAGATCTTTAATACAATGCAAAAAAAATTGAATTTTTTTTATTTATATTATTTTTGAGTTTGAAAATGTGAAATGAACTTTTTATTTGGATTTTGTGCAATGATACTTCTTATTTTTAAATGAGAAGTGACAAAATAAGTATTTATTTTTTAAGAAGGTTTCCGGAACGGGGCCGAACTTTTTATTAAACTTATATTTTTATAAGGCTCCGTTCTGGAACTTGTTTTAAATACTTATTTTTTAAGAAAATAATTTCAAACTCAAAAATAATGTGTCTACGCAAATAACTTTTGTAACAACATGAATCTTGTTTGAAAGATCTTATCGAGATCTTTTATACAGTGGAAAAAAATTTTAAAAAAAATTATTTACATTTTTTTAGTTTAAAAATGTGAAATAAATACTTATTTTTTAAAAAGATATTCTAGACGAGGCTAGTACTCGAGTAATTTTTGTTATCAGCTTGAAAATACATGAGATTTGAGTCCTTACTAGACACAAATTATGCATCCGCTGCTGCGCGCACACATTATGTGACTTGAGGTCAAAGTTCCCAAATTTTAAAATTTGTTCCAAAAATGGGTATTGATTCAGAATCTTCGGATAACAATTTTCCATTTTGAAGAGGGGTGAGCATGGTTCGGATTGGTTTGGTTTCATACTAAATCAAGAACCAAACCAATGCTTACGGATTATGAATTTGGAGAACTAAACCAACTCACAAAAAGTATAAAACCAAACCAATCCAAACCATTTAAATATGGTTCGATTTTGGTTTTAAACCACAATTTGCTTTGACCTAAGTTATTGTGTTTAAAAAATATTTAAAGTACTTAATATTATGAAGATAAATTAAAAGGAATTACATATATTTAAACCAATTCCATTCAAATTATTAAAACACACTAATATTAACCAACTAATTAAGAGTAGGAAACCAAAAATTGGCTCAAGTCTTAAACTAAGAAAATAAAATGCCGGTAAGTCACTTAAATGAACCAAATAAGAATACCAACTACTAAACATCTTAAGATAGTTTAACCAAATAAAATGCCAAAAATAATTTCTAAAACTATTAAATTGAAATGAGGTAGCAAAAGGGCAATAGTAGCAGCATGGTAGAAACCAACGGCGATATCACTCTACTTCAAGGTTCATATCATTATTTTGACAGTGAAGGAAAATTAAATATTGCAGTGAATTTAATGGAATCAATAAATTATTAAAGTAGTTGACGAAAAGCTCCCATATTTATTGGGTGAATCATAATTAATTTATATATATGTGTATGTATGTATTATACGGTTCGGATCGGTTTGAAACTATAAACGTAAACGTGAATTCATAAACCAAACCATATAACGCGGTTTTTAATTTTTTTAAACCATGACCAAACCATACTAAAAATCCAAACCAAACCCTCCGGTTTGGATTGGTTTGGACTGAATTCGCGATTTGTCGGATTTTTTGCTCACCTCACGGGTAATTGTAAGGTTTGTATCGGGGAGGGTTTGGGTGTTGTCGGGTTTACTGAAAGACTGGGCAGTGGGCATATTTGTTATTTGATACGGCATAAGAGCATCCGCAATGTAATATTCAAAAATGAATAATCAAAACTTGCCACGTCAGCTTTTGATTATTCATTTAGAGGGTTGTTAAAGTTAGCAATGTGAAATCTCACATTGTTCATTTTGTACCCATAATCAAAATCAATGGGTCCACTGCCAACTATTCCTTCCATCCAAACTTTTACCCTTCATTTCTTCCGGAAAAAAATTCCTGCTGGTTTGTCCCTCCAATTATTTCCCGTCCCCTCCAATTCTTTCATGCCTACTACCATTCTCGTTTATTTATTCTTCTTTCTTTCTTCAATGGAAAATCACCATTCTCAATCATCTCAAACTATGGAATTAGAATAATATCAAAAAAAAAAAAAAGCTATGGAATCAGAATCACAATTGTGATAATAATTTGAATAGTTTTTTTTGAAAAAAAAGAGTTTAGTGAAAATAATTACTAGTTTTTTCAAAAATAAAACAATTTTTTTTTTTGTGTAAAAACGGTTTTTGAAAACAGTTTTAAAAAAAAAATAAAAAAACAGTTTTTCAAAATAACAGTTTTTAAAAAAAAAAATCTAAAAAAATAGTTTTTAAAAGTTATTTTTTGAAAATATTGTTGAGAGAGAGAATGTTTTGTTGAGTGATGAGTGTATTTGATTGAGAAAATGTGGAGATCTTTAGATTTGATTATTGGCAAAAAGTTGTTAGTTTTGATTATTCAAAGACCAAAATTTGATGAGTTGCTAAGAGATTGCTAAGTTTGGTTATTACAATGTGAGCACTTTTTGAGCAAACATTGCTAACTTTAGCAACCTTTTAGTTTTGATTATTACATTGCGGATGCTCTAACTTAGCTACTTTTCGACACGGGGACCGATTTGGCCAATCAATGGGGACAGTTAAGTTAGTTGCATCCAACCAATATTATATAAGGAGCTGTGCTACGTGCACAGCAAGCTGTGCACAGCAGCGGTATACAGATTCCTTTTTCTCCCGTCTCGAGTTGCACAAAGATGATCGGAGCCATTCATTTTGTTCAAAATATGTCGTTTAAGGTCTCTATAAAAAATGAGTTTCGTTCGATATCGTTAGAGGCGTTAATAAAACTCCCAAAATCATTTCAGAATGGCCGATCATCTTTGTGCGACCCGAGACGGGAGAAAAAAGGGTCTGTGCACAGCTATTGTGCATAGCTTGCTGTGCACGTAGAGTTTTTGTTATATAAGTAGGAGTATCTAATTTTTTTTAATCAAAAAATGGACTCCTCAGATGTAATAAGAAAATAAAATAATTGAGCAACCAATATTATATAAGTAGGAGTATCTATTTTTTTTAATCAAAAAATGAACTCCTCAGATGTAATAAGAAAATAAAATAATTGAGCCTCAAATTTAGGGCTGGTTTTTGGTGACCTGTCTTATTTTATATTTTTGGTTTTCTGCTTATCATAATGGATGATAAACTAATTATTTTCCAAACTACTCCCTTTGTCCCATAATTTTGGTTCTGTATGAGATATCGTATTGTCTTTAAACGAAAAATTATATTTTCATAAATAATAAGTATCAAACACCGATGAAAAAAAAAATTAAAATTAAAATCATCACTATAATTTTTCTTTCCACTCATTACCCAAAAATCAAACTCAAAATTTTCAAAACATCATCTAAATAAGGCACAAGTAATTCAAAAGCACTGGACGATTTTCCAAATGGGTATTACTAGCTTTTTTCAAGAAAAAAAATTACTTCGATTGCAAAATCTACAGAGAGACATGTTTTTTTTCCTTACACAGTACGTCAAGAGTGTTTTTTTTTTTTTTTTTTTTACACTGGAATACCCTCGTCCTTTCGAAACCATCATCAAAATAAGGTTACCACTGCTCCGATCTTGTAAACCTATTTTTCTTTTCTATTTTGTGTTCACTTCGTCTTTTTTGAATTTTGTTAGATTCACTGTCTTATTATTTTGGATTAGTTATCCGTATAGATGAGAGGAGTCTAAAAACTATAAAACTATGATAGAAAGCCAAAAAAAAAAAATCACTAAAAACGAAAAAATATCAAACATTTTTATTTGTTTAAAGTGCAATTTCATTAATTTTTTTAACATCGGTTCATATTTTTATAATTTTCCGATTCGTCTTGTCGAACGAACGATTAACTCCCAAAATTACGACAAAAAGCTAAATAAAAAGTTACGAAAAGTAAAAAAATATCCAAATAAGTTTAAGACTTTAGAAACAGGAAATGAATCTTGGGCTCCCTAGTTTTTTTTTTCCCCTGATAACCAAAATCGTGCCTCAAGGGCCACAAAACAGGAAGCAAATCTCTAGCTAAAATCAGATAAACAAAACTAGGAGGGCGGGAAACCCAATCTGCTCCCTAGTTAATACAACCCTTTTGCTTCAAATAAAGGTGTAATATGAAAAAATAATGATACCCAAAAAGAGGATCAATGGAATAGCTAAGCTGCAGCTTATGTGAGAGAAGAAGAAATCAAAGGTAAAGAAATGAGTCCTCTATCAATTACTATGATCAAAATCTCATATGTATATATACAACAGCCGGTTCAAATTGATACCGAATATACTAAAGCTATAGGAAGGCCAGCAAATGCTTCCTGTATATTGTGTATCAAACTGCAAACAAATCACCCAATGAGGGGGGAAAAAAATGAGAACCGATAAACTATGCTATCGTGGCTAATAAGCCTCAGGATGAACCAATGATCGCAAAATGGATAAGAACGGTGAAAATGACCACGAATAGGGTTGAAATGGAAGATATCAAGCGGGTTGAATCGTTGGGTGGAGAGGGACTGGTATTGGGGGAACCTTTTGATGCGGCTTCTGGATTCAGAGATGCAGGAGGCACTGCACTAGATTCTGGGGGGTATAAGGTACTTGTTTCAGCGCCGTAACCTGGGAGAGGAAATATCATCATCATCATCATCATTATCATCACAGAGAGAGAGTTCATTTCAAAATACAATCAATTTCCAGAAAAATATACTCACAATTAGATTCCTCCCAGCCCAGAACCATATTTTCGCGATCAAAAACCATATTGTAGCCGGTCATGAAGTTTTCTGGGAAAAGATAAAGTGCATATTAGCAGTTTTAGGAACAAATTCCCAAAGCAAATTTGAACTCATGTAGAAGCAACATTAAAGTTGGCAAAGTGAATCCAGAAAATGCGCTGGAAAACCATAACATAGAGAAGGTCATTATCCTTTCAGTGTTAAACTATTAATGACTCGTTCATTTGGCAGGAACCTAAATCAGATCCGTGCAGCTGTTCTTAAACTATCAATAGAAAGGTCTTTATTGCAGTATTAGTAGGCCTATAGGGCATAATGTGACAGAAACATAATACCGGCGTAACTTAGCACATAGAACTGTATAGGCCACCCAAAATTAAAAAGCGGGATGGCATCTGCTAATAACACTTCAGTTAGTTACAAGGAATTGTAGAACTTTTGCCAGTACAAAAAAAAAGACGCTTCCGTTATGTGAAAATGAAATCAACATAAATCTTCTTTCATTCTTAATGTGTATGTGACTGTTACAATAACATGTATGAGACATTCTCTTTTACCAGACATTCCAAGGCATGGCAAGAAAAGAAAAGAAAGTAAGGCATGCTAAATTTCATGCACGAACATAGATGCACCGAGTATTGTGTAAGTCATGGCAGAAAAGAAAATAAAGTAAGGCATGCTAAATTTCATGCACGAACATAGTTGCACCAAGTATTGTGTAAGAAGATACTTACGTCCAATGATATTTATATCCGCGCTTTTGACAAGGGCCAAGCAATATGCATAACCTCCATTCTGAGAATCATGAGAACAAACATCAGTATATTCAAAGAGGCTGGACCAGTATAAAATCAAAAGAAGAAAAAATGCATGCCTGTATCTAGCAAACCTTACCTGAAAAGAGACTATTACTATGGGATAAGTGAGATAGAATTTGTCTCCACCTTTCATTGTAAGATTCACATTGGGAATATCAACGCTGCTCTGATTTGCACTGAGCCCGACAAATAGTAGGTAAGTCATTGTCGTTTCGGAAGAAGTTCCACAGTAATATAGTCACAAGTTGAGTTTCCAGGTCGAACTGACCTTAGATCATAGCAATACTCAAAAGGGATCTGAGAATTAGAAGAATGCCTTGTCTCTTTGGCCTGGGAATTGAACTGCAAGATAACCAAACTTCGGTACTCACATCAAGAAAACAACATTTTTAGAGCTGATTATTCATTTCTTGTTACTTACACTCTCAGAGATTATTGTGTAAGCTGGGTCATTTAAATTTGTGAAAGAGGTGCCAGAATCGAAGATTGCACTGAAACTGATATCAGTGACATTATCTCCCACGCTAACTTGTGTCACGGTAACATTGTAAGTTGGACTGGTAAGAAGTTAAAAGAAATAGAAGAAAATGAAATCAGAACGACAAATAAGACAGTTACTCGGATGTGCCAAATTAAAGAGCTTGCCATCATGATTGGAAAATATAAACCAATCACTTACGTTGATTGTTCGACATTGAAAGGTGTTTGTCCTTGTCCTGAGCTGCCTGTATCTCCAAAACTCATTCTTCCAAATCCGTCAGGTCCAAAACACATGGAAAAAGAATTTGCGGTGAGCCCCTTCCTCGCTAAAACGCTGGGAACAGATATGTCATTCATACCAAGGCCAAATAGGCCATTGGGAGCTGCACCTTTCAACAATACACCAGTCTGATTTATGCCACAGCTGCAATGGAAATAATGAAGAATGATTGGAGGGGCAATAGAAAACAAAACTTTAAAAAAAGACAGCTCATTGCAGTTAGGAGGACAAGAAACCCTTGAGGAAAAAGGCACAGGTGGTACAAGGCCATCAGTGACAGAGTGAAAGAAGAGGCTGGGGGGACAACGGAAGGTTTTTGCCCGAGGTCCCAAAAGTATCGTTGCTCTATCAGACACAATTTACATCCACCCGCAAAATCCTTGTTTTAAATGGTCACATTCTCAGTCACCACATTGCTTTTTAAAATTGGCATAGAGCTTAACTTTGATAGTATGTCGGGTTGATGTCACACTATTCACTTCTAATATTGAAAACTATGAGGTAGAACTTAGAAGGATATTAATTTTGAAATAAACCAAATTACACAAGGTATACCGTATGTCTAAATTATGACAATTTGTGATTTTTATTATGACGATTTTTGGTTTTCCAATGCATATTTTTTATGCTAGTTACTACTTCTACTTTAAAATTTACCTGTTGAACAGGTCATTAGCTGGTTATCCATAGTTAAAAAATATTGTTATTATGTAACCATAATTATTCGTACCAGAAACCATAATACTTGTATCCCAATCAAATATATGTGTACAATATCACAAATTAAATAATGCTACCCACAAATGTTATGACAACACCTTAAATTGACATTATCTTACCACAATGAGTCGTACCAAAAATTCTTTGACACGTATGATATTCTTTAAAAAAAATTAAAATATGTCGTACCAGAATCAACAATTGTTATACCCAAACAAAAAACATGTGTAAAATACTACAAATTCAGTAAAATAACCAAATTTGTTATGATAACATCTAAAATTTTCATTTTCTTACCACAACGTGTCGTATCAAAAGAAAACATATTTAAATACTACAAATTATATAACAAACCATAATTGTTATAACAATACCATAATTTGGCATTTTCATGCCCACAACTATCATAGCAAAGGAAATTGATTAAAATATTCCGTAACAAGACCATAATACCACAACTTTAGTAATATTACCAAATTTATTATGACAACACCATAGACTGACGTCTTCATACCCACAACGTGTCGTATAAAAAAAATTCAATCAAAATGTTCAGTTAACTATAGTTATAATCAGCAAAATATCAACTCACATATTCAGTAATATAATTAAATTTGTTATGACAATACCATAAATTAACGTTTTCATACCCACAACGTGTCGTATAAAAAAATTCAATCGAAATGTTCAATTTACGATAGTTATAATTAGTAAAATACCATACCACAAATTTAGTAATATAACCAAATTTGTTATGACACCACCATAAACTGACGTCTTCATACCCACAACGTGTCATATAAAAAAATTCAATCAGAATGTTCAGTTAACGATAGTTATAATCAGCAAAATACTAAACCACAAATTCAGTAATATAACCAAATTTGTTATGACAACACCATAAATAAACGTTTTCATACCCACAACGTGTCGTATAAAAAACTTCAATCAGAATGTTTAGTTAACGATAGTTATAATCGGCAAAATACCATACCATAACTAAACGTCGTTAGTGAGTATATTTTTAGAATTTTCGATCATAATTGTTAGAATATCAGGTCATACGATATTCAGTATTGTCACCAAAATTAGACATCGGCAACTGCGTAATCGAAAAATATATTTAATGTATCCAGATACATTAAAGTCTAACAATGCACCACCCGAGCCCCATGTAACGCATTTTTTTTTCTGATCGGAACTGTCTATCTTTTACATAATATGAATAAATCACACGTACCAAGAATGAAGTTGATCGCTTATCAGACAAAAAAAAAATCCTTTTACTATTGAATTCGGGTGCTGATGAAAGGGCTTTCTAAACCTTATCGAGCCAAAAAATTACGTGGATTATTTAATCAACAAATATAACAAAATCAATGGTTTTGATCATCATTATTGTGTCGCGGTTGCAAGTCAACCGTACATTCAGTTACAACAGAGAAATTAATTTTATATCAAGTATATTGAACGTACAATTATAAATGTTCTTTTGGTACGACACATTGTGATAAGAAAAAGTCAATTTTTTGTGTTGTCATAACAATTATGGTTATGTTATATAATTTGCAATATTTTACAAATGAGGAAGAGGGAGAGAGAGTCAAGGAAGATTAAATAACCTATTACCTGCTAAGCCATTTTTTCATTTTATTAATTGATTTAATAAATAAATGGTTCAAATAATTCACTTTTAAATCCAAAGATTTAAAATTATGGTGCGCATGGTACACACCCCTTAATAAGAGGTAGTATTAAGGGGTGTGTACCATAGGATTACCCGTTACAAAAACACATGAAAAGGTACTACCTACCCCAATGGAACTTGTGCATCAACAACTTTTACTTGACTGTCATCTGAAGTTAAGTGCAAGATATCTTCTACCAAGACCCCAGTAGATGACGTATTATCTGATAGATACTGACTCCGATAAGCACAAGTATTATTTGTCGAAGAACATTGTACTGATTGTCCACAAAAGGTACTGTTGCAGGAAACTGCCGCGCTTGTTGATGATGTATTAGGGCTGTAAATATTAAACTCTAATAACACCTGTTTCACAAAGAGAATGTAGGAGTAAACAATCAGCTAGCGATCCAAGTGTACGTTCCAAACAGAGATGATTAGTTTGTGCAAAAGGTTCTCCATGCGGAGGAGAGATGATTAGGAATCCAAAGCCAAGTAAAAAATAATAATCAAAATCTTGCAACTTCTGAACAAAAGAAGTGAACAAGAGTGGTAAAAGAGTGGTTGGATTTCTAACATACTTGTCCTTTTGTGTTCTTCAAGCCATGAATACAATTGTCACCGCAATCACACGGTAACCAAAACAGATCGCTTCCGGTGTCGAGGGCCACAAGAAACCATAAGCCCGGAGACCCCACAGTTACGTTTGCAAAGTACAAACTGAAACACAAAAGGAAAATATTTATAAAAAAAAAACTAGTAAGGAAAATCACGACACGGAATTCACAATCACCATAGTCGAAACCGTCATTTTGTAACACACATAATCAGGATTTAGCTAGTATTTTATTCTATTTTATTTTCGAGGATGAATGAACTCCGGAATAAAAAATATTGGACGTTCATTATTTTACAATTAAGTGTTGGGGGAAATAAGGGCCCAAATGCACACACAAATATCACAATAAAACAGTCACAAATTGAGCAGAAACGCATCAGATTTTCAGCACACTATCAAGCTTGAAACATGTAATTTTCCAGCAACAAACAGAGCAAAAAAATATAGCAGTGAATAAACTTATACTTATCTGGGCACCAAAAAAAATTCTGATTTTCCTTCCCTTGATTCAAGCTTTACATAGACTTCTTTCAGGACACTAGAGTACACAAGGCCACTCAAAACCCACTTTTTCCTTATCTCTATTCTCTCTCTGTCTCTCACGTTTTTTCTTTTCTTTTTTCTTTTCAAAGACAAAGACACCACTAGATATTTCTAGTACTTCTAGAAGTAACTTTTAACATATTACAATCAAAGACAATATTACAAACTAAGACGCAAAAGATACATAAAATTACGAAAGAGCCCCCAAAAATAAGACAAGGAAATACCCAAGTTGGGTTTACATATTTCTAACATTAAGAACTACAAGAAAAAATATCACCACTCAGCCGTGCACCCCTGCCTAACGCAATAATTTGTTTTCCATTAAATCTACAGAAACATTTTTCTAGTACACCTTTATCACGTTGAAGTTACATTATGAAGTGAAAAGGAAAATACTGGAGCTTCATTTTTCCAAAATAGTACAGCATAGGAACAATACTACAGCTAGATCCCTAAGAAACCAACAGGAGTCCATCACAACTCAACGTACAAGAATGAGAATGTTAGGTAACATGAAAAGTTTCTTTGAAAATGTCCGGGAAAGAGAAATGAATGGTTCGAAACAAACTAGAAGAGAAGATCAACATTCCAACATTCTGTTTGGAACTAGACCAACAAAAAAGAAAAACTAATTAAACTAAAAAAAAAAAAAAAGAGAGAAGAGGAGAAAGAGAAGAACTAAACAAACTAGGGATATTTTCATTCGGTTTGGAACTTTTGGACAAAGAAGAGAAGAGGAGAAAGTATTACGAAGGAAAGTGTGAAAGTACAAGGGATATTTTCGATTCCTTTCCTCAAGTTCTAAACAAAGTAGAAGAACTCATAATCAAGTCATAACTAATCAAGAGAACAAGAATTGAAAATTAATCAAGTGAAGAAAGAAAGAACACAAAACTAAGAATCAAGTAAAAGACGAAGAAGAAGTCATAATAATTAATCAAGTGAAAGACGAAAGAGCACATACTATCCAAAGGAATCGATTTGGAAAGTCTCGTTGCCGCCGGAAAAGGTGAGCGGAGCAGAACCAGTGGTGGCGGCGAGGTGGCGCCCGCGGAGGAGGTGGTCGCGGTGGGCCATGGCGGCGTAGTAATCGACGCTGCCTTTCTCAGGCCATCCATCTACGTCAAGTATCCCCTTCACCGTATCAGAGTACCTGTGATGCACATCGAATCCGAAGGTACCGAATCCTTCGCAGCAACTGCAGTGATAACCCCACACCAGTATCAACAGAAGCAAAATCGAAGCGCAGTTACTGGAAAACGCCATGAGAATTGTGTTCCAAGTATCGAAAGAATGAATGAATGAGTCAATCAGAAGTTTGTATGGGATGAATTCTCAAAACAAAAACAAAAAAACATGAAGGTATAGATATGTGTATATGTTTATGGGTAGAGAGAGGAGATATCACTTTATAGAGAGAGAGAGAGAGAGAGAGAGAGAGAGAGAGATGTATGACGCGGTCGAACCAAACCTGTGAGAGTGTATTGGTTGGTCTAGGGTTGACTGAGGCCGCTTTGTACTTCGTTTGGGGAGCAAAAGTCGCCGGCTTAATGAAGATGAAAGAGAGAAAGCTGGTGGAGAAGGTCCGAAGGTGTGGGGTCCATGATTACTCAAATAATACATCATTTTGCTTGTGTTTTTAATGTGTTCGGACAAATAAGCCAAAGTGGCTTATTTTTTGTTTTTATTCAAATTTTTTTCGTATAATTTGACTTATTGTCAATTTTTTGGGGATTATTGCATCCTCATGTCAAGAGGAATCTAAAAAGTAAAAATTTTTAACCGAAATCCAATTTTTTTTGAATAAAGACAAAACAATTGGCTTATTGGCTTATTTTCGTTTTTATGTGGGTTTATTTGGCTCATTTTTGGAGGGAAAGCCAGTGGCTTTTTTAGAAGAACAGGGCATAATTCTTGCTCTCCTCTCATATTTTTAATTCTTGCTCTCGTAAATTTTAACAGCTTAGGAGGTTTTCATGGGCGCGCACACACACTGTGAGGGGGACCCGGGGCCTATACGAGTTCAAATATTTAAAAAAATGTTGCTAACTTTTTATTAAACTTATACTTTTATAAGTACACTTGTATTTTTTGTTATCAATCTGAAAATAAATGAGATTCGAGTCTTAACTAGACACAAATTATACATCCGCTGTTGCGCGTACACATTATGTGACTTGGGGTTAAAGTTTCCAAATTTTAAAATTTGTTTCAAAAAGGGGTATTGATTCAGAATCATCTGCTACACGTGAATCCCGCAATTGTATGGTACAATTTATCGACCTCGGATAACATTTTTCCATTGTGAAGAAGTGTAATTGTAAGGTTTGTACCGGGGAGGGTTCGGGTGTTGTCGGGTTTACTGAAAAACTGGCAGTGAGCATAGTTGATACAGCATAACTTAGCTACTTTTTGACACGTGGACCGATTTGGCCAATCACTGGGGACAGTTAAGTTAGTTGCCTCCAACCAATATTATATAAGTGGGAGTCTCTAATTTTTTTTAAATAAAAAAATGGACTCCTCAGATGTAATAAGAAACAGAAAGTCTACACACACAATCTGTGCACAGATTGTGCACAGATTTGTTGTGGGGCCCATTACGGTCCCACACAAATCATCCAAGCCGTTCATTAAATGTAAAATATTTTGTCAAGGGTCCCCGTAAAAAATAAGCTCAATCCGATACCTATAGGTGCTCGATCCAACCATATAACTTTTCATTATCCGAAAATCTGAATGAAAAGTTAGATGGTTGGATGAAGCACCTATAGGTATCGGATTGAGCTTTATTTTTACGGGGACCCTTGAAGTTTTTTTTTTTATATTAATGAACGGCTTGGATGATTTGTGTGGGACTCGTGGTGGGCCTCACAATGAAATCTGTGCATAAATTGTCTGTGTGTAGCAGGGCTCAATAAGAAAATAAAATAATTGAGCAACCAATATTATATAACTAGGAGTATCTATTTTTTTTAATCAAAAAACGAACTCCTCAGATGTAATAAGAAAATAAAATAATTGAGCATCAAATTTAGGGCTGGTTTTTGGTGAATTGTCTTATTTTATATTTTTGGTTTTCTGCTTATCATAATGGATGATAAACTAGTTATTTCCCAAACTACTCCCTTTGTCCCATAATTTTGGTTTTGTTTGAGATTTCGTATTGTCTTTAAACGAAAAACGTATTTTCATAAATAATAAGTATCAAACACCGATGTAAAAAAAATTAAAAATTAAAATAATTACTATAATTTTTCTCTCCATTCATTATCCAAAAATCAAACTCAAAATTTTAAAAACATCATCCAAACAAGGCATAAGTAATTCAATAGCACCAGACGATTTTCCAAATGGGTATTACTAGCTTTTTTCAAGAAAAAAAAAATTACTCCGATTGCAAAATCTACAGAGAGACAAGTTTTTTGGGAGGCTTAATAATTCATCCTAAAAGCTCAACGGAGTTATGATTTCATCCTCCCATTTCTAGCCATTTATGATTTCATCCTCTTACTAGTTTTTATACCGGAGATGCCCTTATATTGTTTTATATATATATATAGCGTCGATTTTTAGGACGAATTCCTAATCCATTCCATCCTCGCGAGAATCTTGATTCATCCAGCTCCCAGTCCCACGAAAATCTCGCAATCACATCCCGAGATTGGCGTGGATGATATTAATCTACCAAATCGATCTGTAACGAACCCTTTCAGAAGTTTTGGAGCTCAAAACTTTTGTTGAAACCCATTCCAAGCGGAGAACCCAAGCAAGGTTGTCGTCCCGAAAACCAGAGCAAGGCCGTCATCCATTGTTGCGGATTCCGGCGGCGAACAACTGCGTATGCATTCCCCGTCCTTTCGGAATGGGTTTTTTCCGAAAAAAAATGCCACGCCACAAATCAATCAAGTCCTTCGTGGTTGAAGCCACCGGCGGAGAAGAAGGGGACGAAACAGACATGGCCAGAATTCGTAAGTTTATCCATTAAACCCCCTTTTATTCTTCGTTTTTGTGGGTTTGTATTTGTGGCCATTGTGCTAAGTTTGTTACTTTGTGTCGCAATAAGGCATAAATCAGTTGGTTAATCGATCAACTGCATGTCATGATCCAGTGAGATCGATGCTGATCTTGTTCAATTCATGATTTCGATTTCGTTTTTAAATTTGTTGGGTTGTCTTGCTGGTAATTTAACCATCTAAGGCTGATAATATAACCATGTAATGGAAAATGTCTTGCTGTGTGTTGTAATCAAAATTGATTTCAATGCCATATTGTTTGGGTATGTCATGTTTTAATAATCAGTATGAACGTAGAATTTGAATGGTCATGAAATGTTGTAATCGTCATGGTAAGTTAATCATGTAACGTTGTTCACGTTTTTTCATTTTCTGATGGTAATTTGGCCATGTTCCATGAATTAAGAACAAAGGAGAGTATGACTTTTTGTTGCTTGGTTTGAGTATGACTAGCCATTTTTTTTTATGATAATTTAGCCATGTTCCGTGAAACAAGATGCATGAAAAAAATGGCTTTTTTTGTTCTTGGTTGGCCAGCTTGAACAATGAAAAAAACATTCATTTATGTGGTCAACTCATCATGTTCCTAAATAAATTAATTCCAAATGCTATATTGTTTATGTCATTTTTTTTTAACTCGGTTCGAAGCTATATTAGGAATGGTAAGGTAACGTTGTAATCGTCATGGTAATGTAGCCATGTAACGCCATGGTAATTTAACCATTTAACCATGTAACCATTTATTTATGTCATGTTTTTTCTGGTTTTGATGGTAATTTGGCCATGTTTTGTAAAACAAGATCAATGAGAAATATGATTTTTTGTTGTCTGGTTGGCCAACTTGATCAATGAAGAAGGCATGCAGATATGTGGTCAACTTATCATGTTTTATTCACGAATGACATTTTGGATGCTATATAAACCTTGTTGCATGAAATGAATTTGACAACCAAAATTCAATATTGTCAACTCATGCTAGCAAGTGGTAAATTAGCCAATAATTAATTGTTAGTATTTGATAAAACATGGTCACTTTATCATGCACACTTTGAACATTGTCACCGTATCATGTCATGCAGATATGAGGATGAAGAAGGATGATGATGAAGGACGAGACGTGGGACTTAAAAACTGTAAAGAACCGTTGATATATCCAGAAATAATGGAACTAAGCAATCAGTGGGATTTGTGGGAAGTTTGAAAGTTTGAAAATTATCATCTCTTCCTTCCCCCTGCTGTATCTTATTTTTGAAATAAGATTGAGCCATAAATCTAGGGATTGGAATTCATCTCTCTCTCTCTCTCTCTCTCTCTCTCATATGTTTAATAGCTATCTCTATATATAAAATAGAAAAGGGTAATAGAGGTAATTTACATATTGCAAGGATGAAAATATAAGCATGAAAAAAGGGGAGGATGGATTCTTACATAGCATGGAAAAAGAGGATGGATATTTAAATATGCCAAGTTTTTTTCCCTTACACAGTCAAGAGTGTTATTTTAGACTGGAAAACAAAAACAATCCCCCGTCCTTTCAAAACCATCATCAAAATAAGGTTACCACTGCTCCAATCTTGTAAACCTATTTTTGTTTTCTATTTTGTGTTCACTTCGTCTTTTTTGAATTTTGTTAGATTCACTGTCTTATTTTTTTGGATTAGTTATCGTATAGATGAGAGGAGTCTAAAAAGTAAAAAATTATAATAGAAAGCCAAAAAAAAAAATCACTAAAAACAAAAAAAATATTAAACTTTTTTGTTTGTTTAAAGTGCCGTCTCATTAATTTTTTCAACGTCGGATCATATTTTTATAATTTTCCAATTCGTCTTGTCAAAACGAACTATTAACTCTCAAAATTACGACAAAAAGCTAAACAAAAAGTTACGAAAAGTAAAAAAATATCCAAATAAATTTCAGACTTTAAAAACAGGAAATGAATCTTGGGCTCCCTAGTTTTTTTTTTCACTGATAACCAAAATCGTGCCCCAAGGGCCACAAAACACAAAACAGGAAGCAAATCTCTAGCTAAAATCAGATAAACAAAACTAGGAGGGTGGGAAACCCAATTTGGCCCCTAGTTAATACAACCCTTTTGCTTCAAATTAAGGTGTAATATGAAAAAATAATGATATCCAAAGAGAGGATCAATGGAATAGCTAAGCTGCAGCTTATGTGAGAGAAGAAGAAATCAAAGGTAAAGAAATGAGTCCTCTATCAATTACTATGATCAAAATCTCATATATATATACACAACAGCCGGTTCAAATTGATACGGAATATACTAAAGCTATAGGAAGGCCAGCAAATGCTTCCTGTATATTGTGTATCAAACTGCAAACAAATCACCCAATGAGGGGGAAAAAAAATGAGAACCGATAAACTATGCCATCGTGGCTAATAAGCCTCAGGATGAACCAATGATCGCAAAATGGATTAGAACGGTGAAAATGACCACGAATAGGGTTGAAATGGAAGAAATCAAGCGGGTTGAATCGTTGGGTGGAGAGGGACTGGTATTGGGGGAACCTTTTGATGCGGCTTCTGGATTCAGAGATGCAGGAGGCACTGCACTAGATTCCGGGGGGTATAAGGTACTTGTTTCAGCGCCATAACCTGGGAGAGGAAATATCATCATCATCATCATCATCATCAGAGAGAGAGAGAGAGTTCATTTCAAAATACAATCAATTTCCAGAAAAATATACTCACAATTAGATTCCTCCCAGCCCAGAACCATATTTTCGCGATCAAAAACCATATTGTAGCCGGTCATGAAGTTTTCTGGGAAAAGATAAAGTGCATATTTGCAGTTTTAGGAACAAATGCCCAAAGCAAATTTGAACTCATGTAGAAGCAACATTAAAGTTGGCAAAGTGAATCCAGAAAATGCGCTGGAAAACCATAACATAGAGAAGGTCATTATCCTTTCAGTGTTAAACTATTAATGACTCGTTCCTTTGGCAGGAACCTAAATCAGATCCGTGCAGCTGTTCTTAAACTATCAATAGAAAGGTCTTTATTGCAGTATTAGTAGGCCTATAGGGCATAATGTGACAGAGACATAATACCGGAGTAACTTAGCACATAGAACTGTATAGGCCACCCAAAATTAAAAAGCGGGATGGCATCTGCTAATAACACTTCAGTTAGTTACAAGGAATTGTAGAACTTTTGCCAGTACAAAAAAAAAAACTCTTCCGTTTTGTGAAAATGAAATCAACATAAATCTTCTTTCATTCTTAATGTAAATGTGACTGTTACAATAACATGTAGTATGAGATATGCTCTTTTACCAGACATTCAAAGTCATGGTAATAAAAGAAAAAAAGTCAGGCATGCTAAATTTCATGCACGAACATAGATGCACCGAGTATTGTGTAAGTCATGGCAAGAAAAGAAAAAAAGTCAGGCATGCTAAATTTCATGCACGAACATAGTTGCACCGAGTACTGTGTAAGAAGATACTTACGTCCAATGATATTTATATCCTCGCTTTTGAAGAGGGCCAAGCAATATACATAACCTCCATTCTGAGAATCATGAGAACAAACTTCAGTATATTCCAAGAGGCAGGACAAGTACAAAATCAAAAGAAGAAAAAATGCATGCCTGTATCTAGCAAACCTTACCTGAAGGGAGACTATTACTATGGGATCAGTGAGATAGAATTTGTCTCCACCTTTCATTGTAAGATTCACATTGGGAATCTCAAAGCTGCTCTGATTTGCACTGAGCCCAACAAATAGTAGGTAAGTCATTGTCGGAAGAAGTTTCACAGTAATATAGTCACAAGTTGAGTTTCCAGGGGGAACTGACCTTAGATCATAGCAATACTCAAAAGGGATCTGAGAATTAGAAGAATGCCTTGTCTCTTTGGCCTGGGAATTGAACTGCAAGATAACCAAACTTAGGTACTCACATCAAGAAAACAACATCTTTAGAGCAGATTATTCATTTCTTGTTACTTACACTCTCAGAGATCATTGTGTAAGCTGGGTCATTTAAATATGTGAAAGAGGTACCAGAGTCGAAGATTGCACTGAAACTGATATCAGTGACATTATCTCCCACGCTAACTTGTGTCACGGTAACATTGTAAGTTGGACTGGTAAGAAGTTCAAAGATATAGAAGATAATGAAATCAGTACGACAAATAAAACAGTTACTCAGATGTGCCAAATTAAAGAGCTTGCCATTGTGATTGGAAAATATAAACCGATCACTTACGTTGATTGTTCGACATTGAAAGGTGTTTGTCCTTGTCCTGAGCTGCCAGTATCTCCAAAACTCATTCTTCCAATTCCGTGAGGTCCAAAACACATGGAAAAAGAATTTGCAGTGAGCCCCTTGCGCGCTAAAACGCTGGGAACAGATATGTTATTCATACCAAGGCCAAATAGACCATTGGGAGCTGCACCTTCCAAAAATGAACCAGTCTGAACTCTGCCACAGCTGCAATGGAAATAACGAAGAATGATTTGAGGGGCAATAGAAAACAAAACTTTAAAAAAAAAAAGAAAAAAGACAACAGCTCATTGGAGTTAGGAGGACAAGAAACCCTTGAGAAAAAAGGCACAGGTGGTACAAGGCTCAGTGGCAGAGTGAAGAAAGGGGCTGGGGAGACTAGAGAAAGTTTTTGCCCAAGATTCCAAAAGTATCATTGCTACCAGACACAATTTACATCCACCAGCAAAAATCCTTGTTTTGAATAGTCACATTTTCAGTCACCACATTGCTTTTTAAAATTGGCATGGAGCTTAACTCTGATAGTACGTGGGATTGATGTAACACTATTCACTTCTAATATTGAAAACTTTGAGGTAGAACTTGGAAGGATATTAATTTTGAAATAAACCAAGTTGAAGCTGGAAAAAGTATCTTACAAAAACATATGAAAGGTACTACCTACCCCAATGGAACTTGTGCATCAACAACTTTTAATTCACTGTCATCTGAAGTTAAGTGCAAGATATCTTCTACCAAGACCCCAGTAGATGAAGTATCATTGGATAGATACTTAATATGATAAGCACAAGTATTAAGTGTCGAAGAGCATTGTCTTGGTTGTCCACAAAAGGTACTGTTGCAGGAAACTGCCGCGCTTGTTGATGATGTATTTGGGCTGTAAATATTCAACTCTAACACCTGTTTCACAAAGAGAATGTAGGAGTAAACAATCAGCGATCCAAGTGTTCCAAACAGAGATGATTCGTTTGTGCAAAAGGTTCTCCATGCGGAGAGATTATTAGGAATCCAAAGCCAAGTAAAAAATAATAATCAAAATCTTGCAACTTCTGAACAAAAGAAGTGAACAAGAGTGGTTGGATTTCTAACATACTTGTCCTGATGTGCTCTTCAAGCCATGAATACAATTTTTTCCGCAATCACACGGTAACCAAGACAGATCGCTTCCAGTGTCGAGTGCCACAAGAAACCATAAGCCAGGAGACCCCACAGTTACATTTGCATAGTACAAACTGAAACACAAAAGGAAAAATTTAAATTAAAAAAAAAAACTGGTAAGGAAAATCACGACAAGGAATTCACAATCATCATAGTCCAAACTGTCATTTTGTAACACACATAAGTAGAATTTAGCTAGTATTTTATTCTATTTTATTTTCGAGGATGAATGAATTCCAGAATAAAAAATATTAGACGTTCATTATTTCACAATTAAGAACTACAAGAAACAATATAACCACTCAGCCGTGCACCCCTGCCTAATGCAATAATTTGTTTTCCATTAAATCTACAGAAATATTTTGCAAGTACACCTCTATCACGTTGAAGTTACATAATGAAGTGAAAAGGAAAATACTGGAGCTTCATTTTTCCAAACTAATACAGAAATAGGAACAATATTACAGCTAGATCCCTAAGAAACCAACAGGAGTCTATCACAACTCAACATACAAGAACGAGCAATGTTACTATGTTAGGGAACCTGAAAAGTTTCCCCGACATTTCTCTTTCCCAAACATTTTCGGGAGACTTTTCTTGGATACTAACATTTTTCGTACAAGAATTAAACCATAATTAATTAATCAAGTAAAGGGAGAAGAAATCGTAATTAATCAAGCAAGAGACGGAGAACTGAAAATTAAGCATAATTAATAAAGTAAAAGAAGAACTCAAAATTGAGAACAAGTAAAAAACCAACATTCTGTTTGGAACTTGTGGACAAAAAAGAGAAGAGGAGAAAGTAATTAAGAAGGAAAGTGTGAAAGTACGAGGGAAATTTTCGATTCCTTTCTCTTACTTTCCTCAAGTTCTAAACAAAGTAGAAGAACTCATAATCAAGTCATAACTAATCAAGAGAACAAGAATTGAAAATTAAGCCGAATTAATCTAGTGAAAAAAGAACTCCACAAAACTATAATTAATCAAGTTAAAGACGAAAGAGCACATACTATCCAAAGGAATCGATTTGGAAAGTCTCGTTGCCCCCGGAAAAGGTGAGCGGAGCAGAACCAGTGGTGGCGGCGAGGTGGCGCCCGCGGAGGAGGTGGTCGCGGTGGGCCATGGCGGCGTAGTAATCGACGCTGCCTTTCTCAGGCCATCCATCTACGTCAAGTATCCCCTTCACCGTATCAGAGTACCTGTGATGCACATCGAATCCGAAGGTACCGAATCCTTCGCAGCAACTGCAGTGATAACCCCACACCAGTATCAACAGAAGCAAAATCGAAGCGCAGTTACTGGAAAACGCCATGAGAATTGTGTTCCAAGTATCGAAAGAATGAATGAATGAGTCAATCAGAAGTTTGTATGGGATGAATTGTCAAAACAAAAACAAAATAACATGAAGGTATAGATATGTGTATATGACATGTTTATGGGTAGAGAGAGGAGACATCATTATATATATATATATAGTATATATATATATAGAGAGAGAGAGAGAGGGTCAGTAATGCTACACCTACAACATTTTTTTATTCGTACAACATTGTTAAAACATGTTGACGTGGCAGCTGCAGGGGGCCCACTGATTAACCCAGCCAAAAAAAAATAATAATTCTAACACCACACTCAATCACACACCCATTCACATACCCACACTCATAATAAGAGTGGGGCCCACACATACTTGATGTGTAGTGTGTGTGGGCTCCACCCTTGTTGTGAGTATGGGTGTGTAAGTGGGTGTGGTGGTAGAAGGACTCAAACAAAATTGAAAACTCAAAAATCAAAAAATGCAGCAGAAAACCCTCCAAGTTGTACCAACCCAGCCACCGTCCCACCACCTCTGTCTTCTCCACTCCGGTGACCAATCCTAGGCCACTGCCTTCTGGCGACCACCACCACCACCACCGCACCCACACCGACGACGAACTCGAACTTTGACCAAGGTCCGTCTCTCTCCCTCTCTTGATCGATCAATTTCTCTCGATCGATCATTGCGGCCTCTCTCTTTCTCGCACACAGTTTTTGTATAAGCCCTAATCCCTATTTCAAGTGTTACTAAAACTATTGCTACTTGTGTCTTCTACGAACTTTTTTCCTCTTTAATTAGGTAATGTATATTCTGAATTAGGGATTAAGGGTTGATAGTGTTCTAATTTTAGGACTTTTCCCCCTTTTTGATCTGTATTATGTTCTTTGATTTAGAGCTTTTTCAGTTTTCTCCATGTTAGAGAAATGGAGAAAATCAGGAGAGACCTTGGCAAATGGAGCTTCGGAGGAGGGTGATTCGATTTTTGCAATTTGACCGTGCTTCAAATGAGCTTCGGTGGAGGTGGTCGCCGGAGGTGGTGATGGGGGTCGGCAGTGGCAGTGGTGGGTGATTTTCTTTTTCTTGGACCTCTGTAAGTTTATAAATTGAGTGGATATTTTACTAAACCCCAATTCGAGATTTTACTGTTTTCACTTTGTTCACTGGTAATGATTTGGGGGTACGGATTTTGGACTGAACAATTTGGGTTTTGAGAGAGAGAGAGAGAGAGATTGAACGATGTGTGTGTGTGTGTGTGTGGGGGGGGGGGGGGGGGGGGAGGAGGAGGAGGAGGAGAGGGAGGGAGGGAGGGAGGGAGAGAGAATAGAGATTGAGAGAGAGTCAATTTTTTTTTTTGTTTTTTGGTTGTAAAGTGGTGGGGCCTACTGGCTTGTTGTAAAGATGTTGTAGCAAAATGTTGTCACCGCAGCATTTTCGGACTGCCGTCGACGGGCAGACTGAGGTCGGTTTCTACTACTTCGTTTTGGGCCTCAAAAGTCGCCTGCTTAATGAAGACGAAAGAGACAAGCTGGTGGAGAAGGTCTGAAGATGTGCGGTCCATGCTTACTCACAATAGTCTCACATAATTCATCATTCAGTTTGCGTTTTCAATTCTTGTTCTGCTCTTACATTTTTAAGTCTTACGCTCGTGAATTTTAACAGTTTAACACTAGGCGAGTTCAAATATTAAAGAAACTTTTTATTATTAAACTTATATTTTTATAAGTACTCTTGTATTTTTTGTTATTAGCCTGAAAATATAAATGATTCGAATCCTAACTAAATATAGATTATTATGCATTCGCTGCTGCGTGCACACATTATGTGACTTGGGGTCAAAGTTTCCAAAATTTGTTCCAAAAATGGACATTGATTCGGAGTCGTCCAGTACACGTGAATCCCGCAATTGTACAGGACAATTCATAATACGCCTATGCTTACGTAAGGTGTCTAGAATTTTATCTTCCTCGGATAACATTTTTCCATTGTGAAGACGTAATTGTAAGGTTTGTACTGGGGAGGGTTCGGGTGTTGTCGGGTTTACTGAAAGACTGGCAGTGAGCATATTTGAAACGGCATATCTTAGCTGTTTTTCGACACGTGGACCCGATTTGGCCAATCACTGGGAACAGTTAAGTTAGTTGCATCTAACCAATATTATATACTCGTAAGTAGGAGTATCTAATTGGAGGATAAAAAAAAAAGGAGTATCTAATTTTTTTAATCAAAAAATGGACTCCTCAGATGTAATAAGAAAATAAAATAATTGAGCAACCAATATTAGTATATAAGTAGGAGTATCTATTTTTTTTAATCAAAAAATGGACTCCTCAGATGTAATAAGAAAATAAAATAATTGAGAGATCAATATTATATAAGTAGGATTTTTTTTTTAATCAAAAAATAGACTCCTCAGATGTAATAAGAAAATAAAATAATTGAGCCTCAAATATAGGGCTGGTTTTTGGTAACCTGTCCTATTTTATATTTTTGGTATTTTGCTTATCATAATGGATGATAAACTAGTTATTTCCCAAACTACTCCCTTTGTTCCATAATTTTAGTTCTGTCTGAGATTTTGCATTGTCTTTAAACGAAAAAATGTATTTTCATAAATAATAAGTATCAAACACTGATGTAAAAAAAAAAATTAAAAATTTTGCTAGAGACTTTTTTTTTATGTGAAAATAACACGTAATCCCATTCAGAACAAAAAGGATGCATTTCATAAATAATGTCAAACACCAATGTAAAAAAATAATAATAATAAACTCCGTGGAGACTTTTTTTAATGTGAAAATGGCACGTAATCTCAATCAGAACAAAAAGAAAGGAGCATCTTATTTACTTAATTAAATGAACAACCAAAGGAGCCCTTGCTGTGTTTTTGTTGAGACAAATTCTTAGGGAATTGATATTCACACTTCTTCTTTTTTATATATCTTCATTCTCCCTTTTTTGTATTTTAGCAAAAAAACACACACTTTTAACATTAAAAAAAGAAAGTGTGTGAATATGAAAAACAGAAAGTGTGAATATTAATCTTTCTTTAAAGTTGACGGTGACAGGTTACTTGCATTTTCTATTCCTGGAAGTAGAAGGAAAGAAATTGCCATCTCTTAATTTATCAAGCTTACGAATTCAGATTAATGTTTAAAAATAATTCGGCCACCGATGTGTCTGGAGGCGGGAGCTGTCCGGTGCACGCGGGTCTTACAAAATCTATGTCATATCAAAACATATCGGACGGCTTCAAACTCAATTCTGTACAAAAAAATGTGACGAGGTCAGAAAATTTGTCCAAATATTTGTTTTCTAAGCATTTCTACAATGTGACCGGGTCAGTTGCTTAGAGTTCAAATAGAAAATTTCTATTTTGTTATCTATATTTTCATTCAAGCAAAGTTGCATGCACAACAATTAGGGCTATAAATGAACCAAGCAGCTCGTGAGCCCAGCTCAGCTCATTAACGCTCGGCTCTACTCGTTTGGAGCTCGGTTTGTTCGACAAAAGCTTGACTCGTTAAGACTCGAGCCGAGCTAGAGCTCAAGTTTTTGGCTCATTTACAGCCTTAACCACAACCAAAAAGGCAGAAAACTGCTATTGCTCAAATTTTTGGCTCATTTACATCCCTAACCGCAACCAGAAAGGCCGAAAACTAGTACTACTTTTAGCAGGAACACAGCTGCATGTTCTAAAAAACGAAGAAACACAATTTGGACACCTGTAGTTAGATTCACCATGCAACAACCTGCGATTTGTCATTACCCATCATAGTCGAAGAGCAGGCGTTGACCGACCTAACGCCGGTGACTTTTGTCTAAAAATGGGACGCCATTTGAGAATGAGTAATATTAACAGATATATGATCAATATTAATTTTATGGACTACATGGTTTTGCCATCATACTGAGCTGACTACTTTTCATTGGTGCTTTATTAATACTAGAGATGTTGGGCATATGCAATGTGTGTGTAAGTAGTCTTTCTTGGTTAAAGTAAACGAAAATATATTCCGATTCCTCTCGTTGAGACCTGCCAACAATTCACAGAAATTTGACGCAATATTGACAAATGCAAAAAAAAAAAAAAAAAAAAACTGGATAAGGGAAAAAAAGAAAAAGGGCACGTGCTTATTTTGGGAAAACTATGCCTGAATTTCTTGTGTTTGGAAGGGCATTTGGGACTTTTTCTTTTGTTCAAAGGGAAATTCAATTTTGTACTTCAAAAAAGTCCATACAACTTCAATGATCGGTGAGACTAAACTTGGGCTTTTCTCTTTCTATATTATTGCAATAGATATTCAATTCAACATATAGGACCCCAAGTTCAGAACTGTTCTGTCCTCAAAAATTCAGGATCGGCTCTGCATTAAACTCATTCTACCTTCTTTTTCTTTTTTGGTGTGTGTGTGAGATGAGGACAGACCCAATTCATTGAATCCTCGGATTCAAAGGCATACACGTAGGTGAAGTGACACATTTGAAACCCAAACAAAACATTTATAAAATGGGTGTTAGTTCACCAAAAATAAATAAATACTAACTCCTTAATTAATTATTCATGGATCGTAATTTATTGCTATATATGACAGGAAGGTTCGAGGGAGGTGGAGGTTTGCAGATCCCAGTTGACATTCCTGTTATTCCCTTCTATAATTGATTCCTTCTCTACTTGTCGGGACCGATGTGGAATTTTTATTTGAAATAATCTTTTTTCAAAAAAAAAAAAAGGGAAAAATTATTGGTTGTTCCTAGGCTACACGATGTCTCAATAACTTCTAAGTATATAGCTGCACATTTATATGAGCCATGAGTGAAGCTCCTCACGAGAAGTGTATGGTGAGTATATGATCGCGAGTTTGAGACACAATGTGACAGTTTCGAAAAACATTGAATAAGTTTACTCAGTGAACTACTGCTAAATTAACACTAATTCTATTACTAACAGGGAGAGTACATAATTAGCGGCAAACGTGCTAAGATTGTCATTTAATTTTGGGGCTGATGTACATACGACGTACAATGTGATACTCATTACGGATTCCATACAAATGATCCAATCAATTGATAAATTTTAAAAATATTTTAAAAATCAATTTTATAGTATGTGCAAATACTTCATTCAATCTTCTAACTTTTTCATTCAATTTAATATGTGTAACTACTTCATCCAATCTTCTAAACTTTTTCATTCACGAATTAGGCGATCGGATTATTTGTGTGGAATCCGTTGTGGGCCCCACACGGTGATGAGCGCACATCACACGATCAGTGCCTCTCCACTAAGTTTTTCTGTGAAAAAAAACGTAGGCCATTTTATCATCTTGTTTACACGAATTAATAAATTTTGGCATTTTAGCTTGTTGTTCACACTAAATAACAACCTGCCAACAACTTTTTTACTCATATACTCATCTACAATTCATTCATTACCGAAAACAACTTAACATTTCTTTAACAACTTATTCACTGTCAAAAATAGCTAAGAACTTGATTGCAACAAATTTTTCTTCAATACTCATTTGCTATCGCAAACGACGCGGAATAGCTGGTCTTCAATTGTTTATTGGCGCCAATCACTGCCAAAGGACTGCCGTAGCTCACCAAATTGGGTTTACACGCGTCTTTATAATATGGAAATAAAAACCTCAGCGGATCACGACTCTGATGGTCAAAGTCAAGTAAGAGGACGCGTTTAAGCTTTTTTTTTTTTTTAAAGTTTAAGCAAAGAAAATGTAGTGTACTACTCCGGGAATACAATTTTCGAATTCGGCTAACCATACAGACATCTGTGAATAGATTGTGAACAGATTTTATTACGGGGCTATTATGGGTTCCACATAAATTAGCCGAACCGTTCATTAAATGTAAAACGTTTTTTCAAGGGTCGCCGCAAAAAAATAACTAAATCTAATATCTATAGGTGCTCGATCCGATCATCTAAATTTCCATTCAGATTTTCGGATGATGAAAAGTTGGATAATTAGATCAAGCACGTATAGGTATCGGATTGATCTGATTTTTTGCAAAAACCTTTGAAAAAAATGTTTTACATTTAATGAACGGCTCGAATTATTTGTGCGGGACCCATGGTGAGCCCTACAACAAAATCTATGTACAATATGTGCACAGATTGTATGTGCGGACAGATTTATTGTTAATTTTCTTACCATGTGCTTATCATTTCCAAAAAGAGCACCATGAATATGGAAAAATTTGGGTGGTGATTTTCACACTCACATTCTCCTTTTTATAACCGCACTTTTTTTTTGTTTTTTTAAAGTCTTATAGTGATGTGAATTTACAATATTTTCCTTCAATGTGTGAAAGAATAGACAAATAAAAGGTTAATTTTGTAAATTAATATCACTAAAGAACAGAAAAAGAGCGTGGTTATAAGGAGAGTAGTGTGAAAATCACCAAACTTTGCATTTTCTTCCCCTAAAACGTAATTCCCCATAGCAAAAATGATGTTTTACCTCCTCTTCCAACTTCCAAGTAATCAACAAGTACAGAATGAGAGAGAGACGGAGAGATAAAGTACGTAAATGTTCTATTCAACAAGTTTACAATCACAAATAAAGGCGCAAATACTTACACATACACTCACTGTGAGACCCATAGGCCACTGCTTTGTGAGAGATTATTTGTTCGGTTAACATTTCCGTTTTAGTTTTAATTTTGTTTTCAATCATTACCCTATTTCTTTCTCCAATCATTACCCTAGTTTTTCAATTATTACTTTCTCATCTCTCTCTATCTCTCTCCAATCATTACCCCTATCTTCAATCATTACTCTATTTCTCTCTCCACCCACTATCAAAACTAAACTAAACTAAACTCCTAACCAAACAAAACCACGTGTATTTTTGTTTGTAGTTCTAAACTTTTTGTTTTCTCTTTGTTACTCATAGTTACTCACTTTTTACAAATTTTTCCCCATTTCGATCTCTTGAAGTTGAATAATAAAGCAATTTTCCTGCTCACTTAATTTCATTTCCAACGAAGAGGAGACCTAAGAGCATCTTCAAGCCATATAGCAAATTTAAATAATCAATTTAGCTTTGGTGACAAGTGTGTTAAATTAGAGAGCCAATTGCAATAAGTGCACTATAAGGGACTCGTTAAACCTTAAATTTTTTTTATTACCAGTTTGACTTTACAAGCCCATTCTGTTAAAGAAATCAGTTACTCATACTTATTTCACCAATTATATGTGGCAATTGAAGAGCCATATCTCACTCTTAAAATTTGACGAGTAAGAGAGTTACGCCACAATAGTGTATAGCCTTGGAACGTATTTTGTTGACTCTTGAAATATGGTTTGGTTTTGTTTTTTCTATTTTCCTCGGAGATGCTCTAAGGTTTGCTGCTTCTCCAAAAGTTCCATCGCACCCTAAACCTCTTCGCTCAAGAAGTCAAAGTTGGAATTAAAGTCGTACAAGTAAAGTAGAAGTACTTATTAATCACATTGAAAGCAAATTTCTTAACAACACATACATAGACCGGTTGTACCCTAAAAGTCCAATATATCTGCCCACAATGTGAAAAGGTATTCACTGGAAACATCTTCTCCCCAGGACCCCATCCCTTGGATAGAAAAAGTTTCTGGGATTTTTTGTTTTGGAAAAACATGTCCTTGATAGAGACATAAAAGGTTCCACCCATCATGAAATTCACACCTTATGCTACGAGATAGTTTTGTGTTGAAATTAAGGGGTGTTCCACTTTTGTAGAAAATTTTTTTTTTTTGAAAAAAAAAGGCAATTCAAACTTAAAAATCATGTGTTTACGAAAATAATTTTCCTACCAATATGGATCTTATTTGATAGATCTCATTAAGATCTTTTAAACGGCGCAAAAAAAATTGAAAAAATATTTTTCATTTTCATTATATTTGAGTTTGAAATTATCTTCGTTTGAAAAAAAGTAGGAGTACTTTTTTTAAAAGTGGAACACCACCTCAATAGGAGAACTTAGAGGGTGTTCCAGTTTTCCTTCTTTTTGAAAAAGTTCTTTTTTTTTTTTTTTCAAATTTCAAACTCAAATATAATGAAAATGAAAAATAATTTTATAATTTTTTTTGCACCGTTTAAAAGATCTCAATGAGATCTATTAAACAAGATCCATATTGGTAGAAAAATTATTTGCGTAAATACATGATTTTTTACCTTAAAATTTACCTTCTTTTTTAAAAACTCACTTTTTGAAAAAGTGGAACGAAGTCTAATACGACAAGTTTCCATTAACAACCAAGGGCCTCAGATTGCCTTTGGTTTGAGATTTGACTCTCACTCGCATGCTATCAATTCATGTGGCTTTGCCCCGTGTTTAATTGGGCCCCCCATTAGCAAACAATGGAATTGTTGAATTGGCCTTTCGGATTAGTTGGTCCATTAGGGTAGATAACGATTTTAAAAAAATTGATACGAACCCTTCATTTGCTGTATAATCGTGTGAATGCCTTGACGAAACCACAGCCAGCAGCACAAACATTTCTGGCTTGCCCATGTGCATTAGGGATATGAACAAAAACTATCAAAGTTCTAGCACACCTGGAAGTGGCATGGTGGGATTTTCATCACTCTTTAAGCACAACATAGGCTACGAGCTCGTGCTACGTGTAACTGAAACTGGTGTGGCAAAATGAGGTTTCTATATTAGCTAAAAAACTAAAAACAGTAAAAAGAAAAATGAAAAAGAATAAGTCAGGTCAGAAGCAGCCGAATTGTGCGAATTATTCCTCGTACTTGTTGCTGGTTTTGGTATCTGGGAATTACCTAGTCCAGCTGCAACAGCTGGAGGTGCAGTGGTAGAGTTGTGCGACCTCGCCAGAATTGTATCAGTGTCCTCAACGTCATAGCCTGCGTAAGGGCCAAATATTTCAATTAGGGGTTCAATACGACCTTATGTAAAACCTATGATATATGGACTCAAAAGCGGGTATGTGTCTAGGTATCAGATTATCTTAATTCCCATTCTAAGGACAAGGGGACACGCGAAAATATTTATATTTTGTTCTTTTAATTAGGTTAAATGGAGCTTACAAGGTGTCTTACAGCAGTCATGGTAAGTTTGAACTGCCAAGTACGTTTGCTTGGCAACGTTTAGCTAAATATGTTAGACACAAATTTTACACTATTATCCAAGTGTCAGTGTCTGACAGTGGTACTTTATGCATTTAGAACAGCTGTATGAATGAACTTGGAGCAAATGTATTGTTACCGATTACCGATACATAAGACTTACAATTGGACTTCTTCCAGCCAAGAATGAGTTTCTCTTTGTCAAATACAATGCGGTATCCAGTCATAAAGTTTTCTGTACCAACAATCAATAATTAGAGCATAAGCAATCACATTGCACGAGTAAATGCAACCGAGGATTTCAATTTACAAAATTTTAATTCCATGGAGTTCTAAGACAAATACTAGCTGTTTCTTCGGTGTTCTCTACCAATCACAGTTTACTACAAACATGCAGCTTTAGGAACTAAACAAGCCTAAGAGTTTCTAGTATGAGAAAATTTCCACCATCAACCATGCCAGTATCATGCATCATTATCGTTTAGATTAATCCCGAGTATGTGCACTTCTTAATTGCGTCCTATCAAATATCAAGGTAAGATAAGCTTCAACTTAGTTTCCACTTTCCATATAACAGACGCATACAATTCCCATGTGCAGAACAAAGAAATGGCTTCTTTGATGCACATTCCATGGAAGACATGGTAAATACTCCTACCAACAAGCATAGCTTGCAAAATCCTAACCTTGTTTTGCAGGTTTCCATATTTCCAAAATCGATCGGTAAAGATGGCGACCTTTGTTCGGTGGTGGTTCAGTCCGGTGGTAGTGAGGTGGTTGCGGCTCCCATGTTTGTCTGCTCTGGTCGTCTTTTGTGTGCCGAAGTCCGGTCGGCGGCTGTCTGAGCTTTCAATCGGGCGAGGGGCCGGTATCTCGTTGCTCTGGTGCGGCACTGTTGCTGATGAAGTTTGGGTTTTCTGATGTTTGTTTGTTGTTGCAGGGGTTTGTGTGGGCTGCTGGTGTTGTTGGTGGTTGGTCTGGCCTTCAGTCCTTGGCTGCGCCGGGCTTCACTGCCGTAGGCCGAATCCCGCCGCCGGCCTCTACATCTGGGCGAGGCCGGCTCGGCTTAACGGCGAGGCTGGGCTCCGGTGATTTGTGCGGTGGTGGTCGCCGGTGTAGTTAGGGTTCTGTGGTTTGGTTAGGGTGGGCCGGCCCAGGCTTGGGCCGGATTTAGGCGTTTGGGCTTCTTTGATTTATTTGGGTGCTGGGTATTGCTGTATTGTTTTTTGTTGTTATGATCCCTGGTAGACCTTTAGGTGTTTTGGGCATCGTTGCTCTTGTGGTGTATTTTCCAACTCTTTGTTGGATCCCCTCCCCCTTTCCCCATGTTTTAATAAAATTTCATCTTTTGCCGATCAAAAAAAAAAAAAAACAAGCATAGCTTGCAAAGAAGACTTACGTCCAATTATGTTGAGTTCTGCACTCTTGACAAAAGCCAGACAATATATAAGTTCATGCTGCAAATCATTAGCGGAAAACATCTTTGTATAAGCACAAAAAACTATAGACACCAGAGAAGACGACTTCATAGAACTTCTGACTCTAACCCTTTTAAGAATCTACCTGAGTGGAGATGACTATTACGGGATCATAGATAGCAAGTTGGCCTCCCCCTTTCATAGTAAGACTTACAGTCGGTATCAAACTGGTGTTTGCATCTGGGCTGCGCATCATCAAGAACAGAAGATCATATTTAGTTGGAACTATAAACTGCACGAATTTATTGTAAGATTGGAAATGTACCTCATGTCGTAACAATATTCAAAAGGAATCCTCGGATCGGGCGGACGCCTCCTATCTTTTACTTGTGAGTGGAACTGCAGTAGAACGAAGCTTGTAATGTCAGTGCTGGTTGTTTAGGAAAGATTAACAAATTCCTCATGCTGAGTGCTTACACTTTCTGAGAACCATGAATAGGCTGGGTCAACCAGGTACGTGAAAGAGGTCCCAGAATCGAAGAGAGCTGTCAAATCCAAGTCAATGAGAGTAGTTCCCACACGTGCTTGAGATACAGTTATGTTATACGTCTGACTGCAATGTAAATATAGGCACATGACATAGAATAAGAAGGGCATAGAGACAACTACAAAAAATAGAAAAGTAAACAACTCAATAAAGCAAATTAAGCATCACAAAAGTGAGAAATTACCACTTACTGTAATGGGTCAAGATTGAATGGGGTCTCTTCCTGTTCAGCGCTACCCTTATCTCCAAAACTAATCCTTCCAGTTCCATCTTGCCCGAAACACATGGAGAAAGAATCTGATGTATAACCTTCACTGGACAAAATGCTTGGAACTGATATCTTATCCAATCCAAGCCCAAATAAACCATTTGGAGCTGCAACATCTAGAAATGAACCAGTTTGAATCTGCCCACAGCTGCAGAAACAACTGCACTTTTATTTCAACCTAGGCGAGACTAACAGAATGAGGGTGAAATGGACCTGTCAATTGTAAGACTAACAGAAGCCAGGATACCTTAACAAGGAATCTGGTAGGCTAGATACCTCTAACATGCTTCTTGTTCTCAATTGACAATTACGCAGTATTTATGGAAAATTTTGCAACTAAGGTAGCGTTGGGCTCGTTGAAATGATCCAGGGAAGGAATGTAATTTTCATTCTTTGGCTTCCATATGGAATACTCAATCACCAAAATTCATTCACCAAGATTGGTGATCGAGGACTCCATTTGTAGGGTATGTTATGTCATTTCTCAGTGAACCAAATGTTGAAAAGTGCACTCTAACAGAATGACCATTCCAGTGCAGTCCTTGAGATCAACCAAAAACTCCTTAAGAGTACCCTCACTAACTTAACTAGTAGGAAAAAAAGAAAAAGAAAAAGAAAAAGTAGAACTGTAATAAAGTGGTCAAATTGGTTATACAAGATAAAATGGCTACTCACCCGAATGTGATATACGCCTCAACAAATTCTTGGTCCCTGCCTTCTGTCTTCAAGTGCAGAACATCTTCCACCAAGATCCCCGAAGTTGAAGTTTCAGATGAGACATAGGATACCATGTAAGGGCAATGGTTGAAGGTTCCAAGGCATCTAGTAGGGTGTGCACATAAACTGTTGTTGCAAGAGACATTTTTGCTTGTGGATGACTCTTTAGGGTTGTATATGCTAAGCTCAAAATCCTACCACAATAGAATGATTCAGATAATGCATGGGTAGGAAACAAAATTCTGGTAAAAAACTGAAAGATGCTTTCTGAGTGGGATTTGCTAACTAAGCATCAAATATCTTCATGTATGTGTCCATTTTCTGTCAAACGTCACACTCGTGGAGCTCGAACATCATTAGTAGATTAAATATTTAGTCTTTTAATGTTTCTACTACCAATGTTTGGTAACACATTGCATAGGGACAGAGGGACGAATTAGTACAACTGTTCTATCGTAGTTAAGGCGGAGGAGTGTCATCCACCTTTGTTGGCGTATCAAGCAATGGATAATTAGACGCAGCTGAACTGCTATCAACAGATTACTCATTGGAAGCAATATTTACATAGTACTTCAGTAGGACACTGTACTCTCACTCTCAATCTCAATCCTCGCTCTCTGCTTATGTTATCAATCCTTGCTCTCACAAATTTTAGCAGTGTGGGATGCTTTCTCATCCTCTTTCTCCCACTTTCGCTCATGCTTATGCATGCACACTTTGTGGCATAGATATTAACCTTGCCAACCTTAACCCTAACCCAATGCCCTTTTCCTAGATAATCATTTTGAGCAATATTTCCAACAATTAACCCCATTAGAGAGCTGCACAAGCATACACATCTGTGACCGCTCAAAGGCTTATGCAGAGGTAGAGCATATTTCAGACACTATTCTTGTTCTCCATGAGATCCCTGCATTGTATTATCATGCCAGTTAAGTGGGGTGGAGTCCCTCGGTCATGGTGCGACCAATGAACCCAGCTCGGGTTTATAGTATTTGTGGCTTGGGAGAATAGATTTCGATGGTTCACAGCTTTCCTCTAAGTCAAGAAAAATGTAGTTGTTATCTCTCTCTTTTCTTTTTGTTTTGACATCAAGCATTACGAGTATTACATTCAAAGGGTTACAAATAACAATAACGGGACACTATATCAACCGTGTGACGTTCGAATCAACTAAATCAAGCCCGTACAGAACCCACAAAATAACCTCACAAGGGGGAAGAAATAAACTTAACCACCAAAAACTCCTAGTCACGTCTATCCCATGTCATCTTTCAGCAGAATCCTAACTTACCACGCCTCATATATGTCTTGGCCCTGCTGCGTTTTAACTCAACTTAGACCCATTCGAAACAGACAACTATGACCATTTTAAGCATAGCAACAAGCATGGTTTCGATTTACAACTAGGTTTTCAATGGAGAAACAAAAACTTACAGAGCTATAATGCTTGCCTTCAATGGAAGCACATTTGCTACAATCACAGGGCACCCAAAACAGGTCACTCCCCGTGTCAAGCGCCACCAGAAACTTCATACCAGGCGTCCCCAGCGTAACAGTCGCATAATGCAAACTACAAGAATAAAAAATAAACACAATTGAACAATAATCAACCAAATCTCTAGAGGTGTGTTTGGAAGAACTTTTTGGGTATTATTGCCAGTCGCCACTGTCCTTCTTTTTATCTAGAGGCACCGAAAAAGTATAAGATTGTGGCAAGAACCCCAAGAAGTTCACTAAAGGCCAAAGAAAAATTTGGAAAATTAAGTTTTCATGGTCTTTTTTGTTTTTCTAATGATCCAATTGATATTATACTTTTATGATTACTGTCAACCACAAGAAAATTTTAACGGAAAGCTAAACAAAGGATCACTACACTAAAATAACAACAACAATACCCAAGCCTTCACAGAAAAAATAAATTTAGGCCAAACACATCCTAATTCAAGAAAGAACGAGGGCAGAGTATGAACAAACAAAACCCTTACAATCCCAAAGAGCTGATGCGAAAAGTGGAGTTGCCCTCGGAGAAGGTCACAGACGAATCCGATTCCAACATTCTCCGGCCTTGCTGGAGCCGGTCGTGGTGGGCCAACTGGGCGTAGTACTCAATGCTACCCTTTTCCGGCCAATTGCCGGCCGGAAAGTAATTACCGGTGCTCTCCCACCATTTCTTGACCGGTTCAGAGAAACGGTGGTGCATTTCTAAGGTGAAGACACTGGCATTGCAGCTGTGTGATACCCAAATCGAGAACAATGCGATCAAGAAGATGTATAAAGACTTCATTTTTTTTTTTTGTTCCAGTTGCATATGGTATGATTGAAGGTAATCAAATGAGGGGCATTGTATGGTCAAAGGTTGAAGTTTGAAAGAAACCCTAGTCTTGGAATGGGAAAAAGATTGTGGGCTAGCTTTCTGGAGAGAGAGAGGGTTTGACAGTTGAGGAAGTTAGGTTTTTTTGCCTCAGCAGCTTTTTGTAGTGAGTTTTTTTTTTGTTTATTTTTATTTTCACCCGCGCAAAATAGGTTGATAATGCATCCGCTAGGATAAGCGCGTTCCGGGTACGCGAGTTTCTATTTGAGTAACCTCGCAAGTTCAAAGTACAAGGTTGGTTTTTAACATTGACTTAACCTCGTGCTCTTGACACGAGAGTTTAGCACTAAACCTCTCTCTTTGTGAACATGCGGGGTTTGCCTTTGACTGTTCGCACGTTTAGAAAACCAGAGATGCTACCCACACAGACAAAATGCATACAGATCATTTACAGATCACTGCGTGGGGTCCATTAAGGGTCTCATACAAATGATCAAAGCCGATTATTAAATGTAAAATATTTTTTAAGGGTTCTCGCGAAAAACAAGCTCAATTCGATACTTAAAGATGCTCGATTCAATCATCTAACTTTTCATCCAAATTTCAGGTTAATGAAAAGTTGAATGATTGAATCGAGAAACTATATGTATTAGACTAAGCTTATTTTTTGCGAAGGTCCTTGAAAAAATGTTTTACATTTAATGAACGGTTTAGATCGTTTGTATGAGATCCGTAGTGGACCCCACACAATGATCTGTGCAAAATATGTGTGCATTTTATTTGTGCCAGCAGACTTTCTGTTTAGAAAATGCGGGTTATTTGAAAATCTGCCATTTTATTACAACCTATTAAATATAAATACTACAAATAAATACCCGTTCAATACTATCGAGACAAATCAATAATTTAAAAAAGAAAAAAGAAAAGTGAAGCACAAGTAGTAGTGACTTTATTGTGTTCATTTATACTGTAGTTGAGAATTAGAATTATTACCAGTTAAGAAAACTTAAGTCAAAGAAAACAAGGATGGGAAGTTAGATGTAATCGTTTAACCGATTGGTATTGGTTTCTCGCATGTAGACTTTTTTTGTTTAGATGGTCACGATATCTGACGCACCTTACGTGCAGTTTTTAACTAATTCGCTCTTCGGTCCGATCAAAGGCAGGTTATTCACGCTGGGATCAGAAAATTTATGTTTTTTCTTGCAAAGTTGCATTTTGCTACTATGGGGCGGTGGTCTCCCTACCTTGGGGAGCCGTGGCCACCTGATGTCGGGTGCTAAGGCACGATACTATCGAGATCACATGACCAATCCTTGGTCGTTTGGCCTTAGTTACACGAGAAGAGAAAACTCATCGGTAATACACAGAAAAAAGACCGAAATACCCCTAAAACTGCATGCTCTTTCAACTGGTCTTGGCAAGGCAAAGCACAACTCTATCGAGCAAAAACTAGATTTTCTTGGCCATGTAGCCTTGGATGCTCGTGAAAACTAGATTTTCTATTGATTGGGTCCTCTGCCTTAACCTTTAGTTGATGATAGCCTAAGCGAAGATCAACTTTACAAAACACCCTTTCTCTTTGCAGCTAATCAAACAAATCATCAACCCCAGGAAGTAGATACCTATAGTAACTATAAATCACCAACCAAACTAACATTTGGGTATCTTTCAGACAGACTGCACATTGAATTCTCCTGAAAAATGAGGGGCATTGTATGGTCAAAGGTTAAAGTTTGAAAGAAACCCTAGTCTTGGAATGGGAAAAAGATTGTGGGTTAGCTTTCTCGAGAGAGAGAGAGAGAGAGAGAGAGGGTTTAACAGTTGAGGAAGTTAGGTTTTTTTGCTTCAGCAGCTTTTTGCAGTGAGTTTTTATTTATTTATTTTATTTTCCCCAGTGCAAAATAGGTTGATAATGCATCCACTAGGATAACAGCGTTCCGGGTACGTACGCGAGTTTGTTTTTGAGTAACTTCGCAAGTCAAATTACGAGGTTGGTAGATTAACATTGACTTAACCGGCCTCATGCTCTTGACACGAGAGTTTAGCACTAAACCTACCTCTCTGTTTGTGAACATGCGAGTTTGCCTATCACTGTTCGTGCGTTTAGAAAATGCGGGTTATTTGAAAATCTGCCATTTTACAACCTATTAAATATAAATACTACAAGCAAAAATCCGTTCAATACCATCGAGACAAATTAATACGTAGTTATTAAAAAAAAAGAAAAGAAAAAGTGACGCACGACTGCACGAGTAGTAGTGACTGTAATGGGTTCATTTATACTTGGTAGTTGAGAACTAGAATTATTGCCAACCAGTTAAGAAAACTTAAGTCAAGAAAATAAGGATGGGAAGTTAGATGTAAATATGTAATCGTTTAACCGATTGGTATTGGTTTCTCTCATGTAGACCTTTTTTGTTTAGACAGCCACGGTATCTAACTCAGTTTACGTGTAGTTTTTAACTAATTCGCTTTCAGGTCCGATCAAAAGCAGGTTATTCACGCTGGGATCAGGAACTTTATGTTTTTTCCTACCAAAGGGCAAAGTTGCATTTTGCTACTATGGGGGGTGGTCTCCCTACCTTGGGGAGCCGCGGCCACTTGATGCCGGGTACTAAGGCACGATACTATCGAGATCACATGAGCAATCTTTGGTCGATTGGCCTCAGTTACACGAGAAGACAAAACTCATCGGTAATTCTTAGAAAAAAGACTGAAATACCCCTAAAACAACATGCTCTTTTAACTGGTCTCGCCAAGGCAAAGCACAACTCTATCGAGCAAAAACTAGATTTTCTTGGCCGTGTAGCCTTGAATGCTCGTGAAAATACGACCTATCGATGATTATTGATTGGGTCCTCTGCCTTAACCTTTAGTTAATGATAGCCCGAGCGAAGATCAATTTTACAAAACACCCTTGCTCAATCCTCACAGCTGATCAAACAAATCATCAACCCTCGGAAGTGGATACTTGGTAACTATCAATCACCAACCGGACTAACCCACCCACCAACCGAACTAACGCTTGGGCATCTCTCAGATAGATTGCATAATGAATTCTTCTGAAAAACGACTTTCTTTCTTTCTTTTTCTTTTTCTTTTTCTTTTTTTGTGTTGACACAAGACCCACTTCCTAGGCCTCGAAAGCCACGGAATTACGAGGTTGGTAGATTAACATTGACTTTAACTCATGCTCTTGACACGAGAGTTTAGCACTAAACCTCTCTGTTTGTGAACATGCGTGTTTGCCTTTGACTGCTCGCACGTTTAGAAAATGCGGGTTATTTGAAAATCTGCCATTTTATTACAACCTATTAAATATAAATACTGCAAACAGATACCCGTTCAATACTATCGAGACAAATCAATAATTTAAAAAAAAAAGAAGTCACGCACGAGTAGTAGTGACTTTAATGTGTTCATTTATACTTAGTAGTTGAGAACTAGAATTATTGCCAGCCAGTTAAGAAAACTTAAGTCAAAGAAGCCGAGCAAAAAGAAAAAAAAAACTTAAGTCAAAGAAAACAAGGATGGGAAGTTAGATGTAATCGTTTAACCGATTGGTATTGGTTTCTCTCATGTAGACTTTTTTTTGTTTAGACGGCCATGATATCTGACTCAGCTTACGTGCAATTTTTAACTAATTCGCTATTCGGTCTGATCAAAGGCAGGTTATTCACGTTGTGATCAGTGAATTTATGTTTTTTCCTGCCACCAAGGCAAAGTTGCATTTTGCTACTGTTAGGGCCATAGCCACGGTCTTTCTGTGTTGACAAATTCTACGACAAAACACATATTTATTTGTATCCCCTTTTATTGAGTTGTATTTTATTTTTGTTTGTAGAGTGTCTGTTTTGGAAGTGGAAGGAAATCAATAATGTGCAATTGAGAGATTGAGTTTTTAGGTGGAAGAAAATCAAGGAAGATTGGCAATCAAGGGCTTCAATATTTAGCACTTGGAAAGGAAAGAAAAATCAAGGAAATCCCGTTTTCCGTATATGGCAACTTCACGGAATATACAAGTTGAAAATCAAGGATAAATTAAGTAGCCTATTTATATACAAGGTGGTGAGAATTGATTTCGTGGGAAAAACAAGATAAGCACTTTACATTACAATTTAAGACTCAGAGAAAGGAGTGCTTTTGCTTGTGAATTTTGGAGTACAATGACATCGATGGATCATTAAGTATTGAGTGTACAAGATAACTCCAAGAGATTTCAGTATCTTTTCTTCAACTTATTTGAGAAAAGTCCGAAGGAGGATTTTTAGGCAAGTTAAAGTCCTTTGGTGGATTTTCGGGAGGCAAACGGAAGGCTTGTGGATTCAAGGCAACGGTAGTCAAGCATTCAGAGAGGTGTACATGGATTCGGCAAGAGCGTCTAATTTTAGGTTTGTGAAGTTCAAACTTATAGTAAGAGTTCTTGTAATCTCGTGTTTAGTAGTGCTTGATTCCTTCCCGTGGTTTTTTTCTGTTTAGGATTTTCCACGTATATCTTGGTGTTATCTTTTGATTGTTTTTCGTTCCTGCATTTGGATTGATTGGTGGTTTATTTATTAAAGAATTCATATATAGCAAATATTTATAAACCTAGGCGATGTAGGGTTTTACAAGTGGTATCAAAGCGGGTCGCTCATATTATTAGGGTTTATTCCTAGAGCAGATCTTTAATTTCTTTTTTTATTACTTTGCTATTATGAATTTACCAAGAGAAGGCAATTTTAAAATCAAACCTCCAATTTTTTATAACTCTAAATACGTAGCATATGCTTCTTCTATGTTTTTTATGTGCGAATAGCGTTAAATTTGATAGTGAGAGTACAAGTAATATTATGTGTGAGGTTGAGACTAACCAAACTAGTGATGGAGAGGACAAATACGATATGCAAGCTCTGACTTTATTTACAAAAAAATTTAAACGTTCTTTTAAAAAAGATACTAATATAAGTTTAGCCACAAAGCTAAAACAATGTGAGAAAGAAAAAATTGATGCGTTGCATGAACTTGATGTGCTTAAGCGCAAACATATGAATCTTGAAAATGATATGCATAGCCTTTTTGAGACTAATGAGCTTCTTGAATCGAAGGTAGCAAAATTGCAAGTTGAACTTGACAAGGCCAATGCTACTTTTAAGAAATTGAATGCAGGTTCACAAATTTTAGATGAAGTTTTGTCATCTCAAAAGGTGGCATCGAATAGAGGTGGACTTGGGTATAAAGCAGATGGATCTTTAAAGTCAAAGGCAAGAGAAAAAAATGATATTCTGCAAGCCGAATAGCAGTGCACCGGCTTCACTTGTGGCCAACAAAGCTAAGTTGGCCGTCAAAGAAAAAAACGTCAACCATGCTCGCACAAAGCTTTCTAAGGTAAAGAAGCAATGTCCAGCGGTCAAAATTGCCACCATGAAGCATGGTGAGGTAAGCTATTTTAAATCTAAGCATACTTGTCATAATTGTTGAGTGATTGGACACATAAGACCACATTGCACGAAATTCATATGCCTTGTCTTTCACGTGCACCTGATAAAATGATGCGTAAAAATGTTCAATTGTGGGGTGAAAGGTCACATTCAACCTAGTTGTTTTAAACTCCATGGTTACCCTAAAACTCCACCCCAATATTTTGGTTATGGTTTTCATAGAACCTAAAGGCCTAAGTTTAGGGTGATTCCTCATGGAAAGAATACGAATGTAACGTCTAAACATGTGCCTAAAATTGTTGAGAAATTTGAGAAGGTCAAGACAAGATCTATTTGGGTAAGAAAATTGGATTTGAGAACCCGTGTAGATTTGCCTTCTAATCCTTTAGATGACTACGAATCATCCAAAAAGGTTAACCTTACTTTTTAGGCTTGCTGGCTTTTTTTTTTTTTTTTTTTTTTAATAGTCTAGGTTGACTTACGTACACTACTTATTTTGGGGGCGGCTATTCGCAACCCTGTATTTTCTCCCTTAGCTTGTTAAAAATTTTCAATTATACTCGACAGTTAGTTACCGAAATTGAGATATATTTTCAGCATACAATTATTAATATAATAATTTTTTCAATAGATATTTACCGAAAATGTATGTTCGGCAGTTATTTACCGAAAGTTGAACATCCTTTTGACATGTAGTTACCGAAATATAATCTTGTTTTCAACAGCTATTTACCGAAATGCTATGTATGATTTTCAACAACTACTTACCGAAATGTAGTGGGCTAATGGAGAAAATACGGGGCTGCGAATAGTCATCACCCTTATTTTTTACCTAGAGCTATGATGTGTTTTGTTTATTTATTTTTGGTGCTTAGTTTCTTAACCTTCTTATTTAATTGAAAAATCAAGAAAAAAAATTGTTTTGTTTATTAAAAAAAACAAAAAGATTATTATTTTTGGTTGAGTTTGAGTTGAGAATCATTCAGCATGCCTTTGAGGATTTTAGTTGTTGGCTTTGAGACTCATTCATATGAGCGGTTTTTAGGAATGCATGCACATCTTTCATGATTACATCCATGCAAGGGTGGTACTGTGAATGGGCTACAGTAGGCTGTAGCCCAGGTGGATTTTAAATATATATATATATATATATATATATGTGTGTGTGTGTGTGTGTGTGTGAAAAACACAGTCCATACAACTTCTAACCCATTTAGCCCAACCCATTTTTTACAGCCCAGCCTAATTGCGAGATAAAAACAAACAACGCACTAAAATATAGAAATACTAGTGCTAGCTAGTGCATACGGCACTACATATCCTTGTTGAAAGAGGATGGCAGTTGTGTGATTTAGGTGAAAACCATGGGCACTTAACTGGAAAATAGGAAGATGCACTATAAGTTTTTGATCAAATGAATCTAAGGCGTTCCAAAAACTTGTCCCCACACCCATCTATTTTATAATAGCGATGTGATGTCGAAAGCAGACTTCATGGAAGCAACGCACTGAATACTCGGTTGGGGTTAGGAAAGCAAACTTCATGGAAATATGAAACAACAACACACTAATTCTATGATTATGTACATCAAAAGAGATCTTGTCCAAGACATCGACTCAGATCCGATAATAGATGATTTCTATTCGATAAAAAAAAATATCAGGTTAGCCCATGGTAAATTTAATTCCTGGTTCCGCCCTTGCATCCATGCAAAGTATTTAGAAGTTAAATGAGGCATGTTTTATGATTCAGTGATCCCCACACCCACGCGTCAAAGGTAGCAAGATTTTTTTTTTTGTTGTAGAGGTAAGTTGCTTCTCATGTACCTGAAAATGTCATATGCTTTTTCCTCGACGATTGACTGTTTTAGGCATATTTTTTTTGTGAGGATACGAGGTTCTACGTTTTTTAGTTATAAAAAGGAGATCATTGGTGATATGCTTGAGATATTGATGCTTATCTGGGCGTTCACTGAATAACCGGGCCTCTTGCCTCAGTAAGCAGTGAATGTTCGCGTAAAAAGGTGGATAGACCTTGTGAAGGCATCCGTATTGGACCACTTGCTAGTAACCGGGCATTGAGTATGAGGTATTCTTACTCTCAATATTCGCGTCAAACGGCAGTAGGGTAAAAACAAATACATTCTTGTTATCATTCAAAAAAAAAAACAAAGGATTAAAGGATTGAGGGGGAGTATTCATTCGTTGAGGGGGAGTTGTATCTAATTCTTATAACATAATTCGTATCCATTAGTTCATGGTTGATTCTCATAAAAATTTGATCATGCATTTTTAAAAAAATATTCATATCCATTGAGTCTCGTATCAGAGAACTTGTCCTCCTTTGGCATGCTTCCTTGATACATTTTTGTTGTTGTTCTCATTGCTAACCTTATCTACTTGGTTTATGGGGTATTCTTTTTTCGGTGCTTTATGCTCAAAGAGTGATAATTAGCCTTCACATCATATGATTTATTCCTTTTATTTTTTCGATATTTGCTGTGGACTATTGATATTGCTAGACTTTGGGACATGTTCTGCATGTATTTATTTATCTAACGGTGCGCCGTAGGTTTGGTCATGTTGATCCCACAGGTTAATTTGCTTCAGACATGGTTGATGCGTTATAAGAATTTTTGTGGGTTCCTTTGCTGCTAGTTTGTTCTGATACCAATTGTTGGGACTGGAGTGCCCCTATGGATTTGGTTACACAATACCACTCCCTGCGACTGCTCTAAAAACAGACTTGCGGGTGCGATGTCGAATGCCATAAAAGACTTAATTGAAACCCTTCTTACCACCAATTGATTTTAAGAAAGATGGTGGAAAACGGTCCGATAGCTACTATGGGGTGGTGGTCTCCCTACCTTGGGGAGCCGCGACCACTTGATGCCGGGTGCCAAGGCACGATACTGTGGAGATCACACGAGCAATCCTTGGCCGTTTGGCCTCAGTTACACGAGAAGACAAAACTCATTGGTAATACTCAAAAAAAGACCGAAATACCCCTAAAATGATATGCTCTTTTAACTAGTCTTGGCAAGGCAAAGCACAACTCTATCGAGCAAAAACTAGTTTTTTTTGGCTGTGTAGCCTTGGATGCTTGTGAAAACACGACCTATGGATGATTATTGATTGGGTCCTCTGCCTTAACCTTTAGTTGATAATAGCCCGAGCGAAAATCAATTTTACAAAACACCCTTGCTCCTTACAGCTGATCAAACAAATTAATCATCAACCCTCGGAAGGGAATACCTGGTAACTATCAATCACCAACCGGACTAACCCACCCACCGACCGAACTAACGCTTGGGCATCTCTCAGATAGATTGCACATTGAATTCTCCTGAAAAATGACTTTCTTTCTTTTTTGTGTTGACACAAGACCCACGTCCGAGGCCTCGAAAGCCACGGAATTGGATTTTTAAAAAATTGGGCAAATCATGTCCCACAATGTTGTTTCTTTAACATAATCTAATCACCCCTCGCATCTTAAGCCGACCGAAGTCAATACTCATTGGATTGCCTTGGATTTGGCTTGGTTTTTGTATCCAAAAATGAGTGAACTTTTGTTCACCTGCTAAAAATGGGCGAACATTCATTTTGTGAGCGACCCCCACGTCAAGTTCCATTTCGATCGATCATACCCGTTCTTTTTGAAAATTTCCGTATAAATCAGATCAATCTCATATCGATAAATATTTTGATTAGAAAATACTTTACTTTGATTCATAAATCTAGCTAATTTAGAATTTTAGACCAAAAGTTGAATGTTTGGATCGAATACTTACGATATCCACTTGAGTTAGATTTTTTGTAAAACTAGTTAGATAAATAAATTAAAAGAATGTGATCGTTGAAGTAAAATTCGATGTGGACATCATACGAAATATGGTCTTCCACTTTTTTGGCGTGTAGAATAAATTTACTCTCAAAAAATAATGTGAACCCAACTTTCCAAAGAGTCAATGACCTAAGTTTTCGTTTGTATTTATTCATTTCCCCCAATGTGTAAATGACCAAATACCCTTTTGACAAAATCTGCCCCTGGAAATAGACTCCTCTCTCTCATTTGGGAGTAAAAGTTAGATGTCAAACTGGGAATGAATTGTTGCTCCACAGTAACGACAATTTCATTACCAAACACAATAATTTAGATAGCCTTTTGCGTGGTGAATGACGTGTTTTACTAGCTTCCTGTTAATTGAGTAATAGTGTAGTACTTTTGATTCGGTCGATGGTCAAGGTCTGATACTTAAGCGTTTCTTTCATTCAAAGGTTTCATATTCCAAGTATCAACTTCTTTAGGATCGATGTATACGGGAATTGAATTTAGATAGCCCTTTGGGTAAAGATCAGTTTAGGAAATAAATCGAGTGTAAACATTCTCACTTCTATTTGGTTTTGGGCTTCGCCCATTTTGGTGTTTTTTAGGTTTTGTGTTGATTCCTTACCAACCTTGGGCTTTTAGGTGTTTTTTCTTGTTTTGGGCTCGGCCTGTTAGTCTTAATGACGGCTCATGACGTATTTTAATAATTAATACCTTTTAAGAACATGCTGAGAACATTTTTTAATGAACAAAATATCCTTAGCGGATATTAATTATTAAAACACGTCCTTGGCCGTCATTTTCCCTTTCAGTTTCCTCCATGTGATTAAGAGAAGAGGGTTTTGGATGGTCAGACCGGTGTATCCATGACCCTATTAGCTCTGTACTCTGTGTTACGAGTTAATGAATATATCTTTTAGCTGTTTAAAAAAAAAACAAAAAAAACATTCACTTCGATGTAAAATATTTTCCACTCTTGAAGAAATAATTTTTTTAAAAAGACTTGAAGAAATTAATGAGAGAATGAGTTTTGAGGGGAAGCTCACTTTTAGGCCTATATTTTACTTTATTCGCATAGTTGCAGCCTACCCTTCTTTTGATTATTTAACAAATTATTTGCAAAAGAATCAAGAATTAAAAACTAGAATGAACTCATTTTCTTCTTTTCTCTCACTCAATTTTTTTTTTTAGAAATTTCATTCTGACCCAATTCAAGCGCACACCCCATTCTCTCTAACTTATTTGACAGTTTGATTTTGTATTTTTGTTCATCTTTGTTGATTTCCTTGTTAGATTCGCGTTGTATTTTTTAGATTTATCATTCGTCTCGACGAGATGAGTATAAAAATTAAAAAATTATAACAAAAATAACAAAAGTTCACGGTACATGAAATAATACAAATAGTCGATATTTTTTAGTCTAAAAATGTCGTTTCATATGAATTTTTTTCATCATTAGTCCACATTTTCATATTCTGATTTATCTCGTCGAGGCATTTAAATCCAAATATTACGACCGTAAAGCTAAACAAATAATAATAATAATCAGGAAAAAATATCGGGAAAAAAAATAGCTTGGAGAGGTTTTCGGTATTTTCCCTATATTTTCTTCCAACTTTCACACTCCTTTCCTTTTTATGCATCAAATAACTATTTTTTTTTCTTGGTGTATATATGTGGAGCCCATGGCTACCCATTTTTCATTGTTGGCTGTTCTGCCATTGATTTGTTCGTTTTCTTCTCTATATATTCCAAGGGGGTTTTCCTACCAAGTCGAGAAAGAGAGAGAGAGAGAAAGTGGAAACTCTCAAACCCAGTTCAAGTTCGTTCAATCAGCCCACACACTGATTCTGAAATACCTCACCTTTTTCTTTCCCTTCTCTCCCACACTGCAATTATCTGTTACTCCACTATTCAGTAAACATATGCATCTGTAAAAAGTGTGGTTTGATAGATCTATTGATCTAACACTTAAAACCCCCACATGGGTTGCTCTATTTCAGTCAGATCGCAGTCGTTTTCATTTGGTTTGGTTCAGTAGCCGCCTAATCACACTGTAAGTATTCTTGCTTCTGTTCTTGGAAATCAAAATATGTGATTGGTGTTGTTTACGGCTTTTCTTTATTATTTATTCATTCTTTTGGCATTAGAATTTTCTTGGTCTTCATTCTGTTGGCCAAAACTCTTTTTCATGCCTAATTTATCCAAATTTATGAATTTTTAGGATTTGGGTCCTGGTTAATTTCCTTTCTTTAGCTTAAGAAAGGAATTGGGTTTTGTTGTCTGGACCCTTTTTTATGAGTCCTGTGATCTTAAGTCCAGATTATTGTTTTTAGCCCCTGCTATTGGCCACAGCACTTTTTCGTCCCATCTATAGTGAAATTTAAGAGTTCTCAGGATTTCTTTTTTGTAACTCAGGTGTCTGGCCAGCTTCCGCGCACCTTGTCTACTCCTCGGGGGACAAGGTTATTGTAACTCAGTTGCTAGGAGAGTTCTCAGGATTTCTTTAAGTAAGAAAGGAATTGGATTTCGGTGTTGAGACACTTTTTTTCTCATTTACCTGGTATATTGAGCTGAGTTCTCTCAGGAAGAAATATACTATCTTCGATCAGTTCTGTGATCTTATGTCCAGGTTATTGTCGTGGTTCTTATTCTAATTTCTCTTCTTTAACTCCTTATTACAGTATTATTGGTGGTCTTTCTCGGGAGAAGGCTTGTTGTAAGTCTCCTTTGGTTGGAGAACTAATTGTATCCGTGTGGGATGTTGAGGCAGTGGTGGTGGATCTTGGTGAGATGAGGGATGTTATCAAGGTTGATAAACTTTTTAAGGGCTTGCTGGCGTCCGTTATCTGACCTATCTGCACGTAATAGTTCAGATGTAGGTGGTAAAAAAGAAGGGCTCCTATGGTACAAAGACACCGGGCAGCACTTGAATGGCGAATACTCCATGGCAGTTGTCCAGGCCAACACTTTGCTTGAGGACCAGAGCCAGATTGAGTCTGGCTGCTTGAGCTTGCTGGATAGTGGGCCATATGGAACCTTTATTGGAGTATACGATGGTCATGGTGGGCCCGAGACCTCACGCTACATCAATGATAACCTATTCCCGAATCTCAAGAGTAAGATCCTCCCTGTGACCAATTTCTTGACGTGATAGGTCTTCTCTGATACACGGAGTGTAATCAATATATATGGAATTTTGGTTTTCACCCTTCCTTTTTGTTTGTTTCCTGTATTTACTTGCCTGGATTTGAGCATACGATTGGATTGTAAATCCAAGGGAACCACATCCTTTCTGTCTGGCTGAAACTTTTGCGGTCACGTTTCTATGTCAGTCGAATATGGAATTCCATAAAATATTCAATAGATGATAACTTGGGGGATTTGATATTACTAATCTGATTACTATTAGTTTGATGGTGTTACAAAAGGGCCCTTATTGCTGTGGTCTATAAATTGAATTACTTGTAGGAATAAGAAGAGTAAGTGAATTCAACCTGATTGCAGTCCGTTTCAGGAGTCATTAGTCATTAGAATCACAATCCTGATACTTTTTCTTGTAATACCTATTTTGCAACTGGGTTCTAATGTTTGTGATATGGTTTTTATCCCGGATAGTTGAATTACTGTTGGTGCTTGGCAGGGTTTACTTCTGAGCAACAGTCTATTTCAGTGGATGTGATTAGGAAAGCATTTCAAGCAACAGAAGAAGGGTTTCTCTCTCTTGTTACTAAACAGTGGCCTATAAAACCTCAGATTGCAGCTGTTGGGTCTTGCTGCCTGGTTGGTGTGATCTGTGGTGGGACCCTTTACGTTGCCAACCTTGGTGATTCTCGCGCTGTTATGGGGAAACTTGTCAAGGCAACTGGAGAGGTTATTGCCATCCAGCTGTCAGCAGAGCATAATGCAAGCATAGAGTCTGTCAGACAGGAGTTGCATTCTTTGCATCCAGATGACCCTCAGATTGTAGTTCTAAAGCATAATGTATGGCGCGTAAAAGGCTTGATACAGGTTAGTTGTTTGCAAATAGATACTGATGTTCAAATTGACCACGGCCTGCTTAATTCTCATTCTTTCTAGTCTTTGCTATTATGTTTCATTCACATAGTAAACCTTGTCATTTGTGCAAGTCAAATTAAGAGTGTGAAGCAATTATCAATATCTTTGAATTGCCTTCTTTGGTGGGTTTAGGTGGAGTATACGTGATGAATTCAGTGGGTTTAGCTGGTCCGTTACGCTTACTATTGGTGTCTGTGAATTGCCTTCTTTAGTGGGTTTAGGTGGAGTATACGTGATGAATTCAGCGGGTTTAGCTGGTCCGTTACGCTTACTATTGGTGTCTGTGAATTGCCTTCTTTAGTGGGTTTAGGTGGAGTATATGTGATGAATTCAGCGGGTTTAGCTGGTCCGTTACGCTTACTATTGGTGTCTGTTTTGTGAAGAATTTTTAGGGTATCTTTGGCTTTCACAGTGTGGAAATGTCATGCTAATATTAGATGGTTGAATAGTGGGGAGAAGAGTTTCATTGGCATCCACCTTGACTTCAAAATGATTTTGTGGCTAAGAATTCAACTATGCGTGGTAGCTTGTTTTTGCCTTTCAGTTCCCTTTTTGTTTTTTGTCTTTTCCTTCCCCACCCTCTCTTCATCAAAGCAGATAAGTTTTGGCTTTAGTTTGACTACTAACCATAATTGCTGTACCCTTGGCTTTAGGTTCTACACGAATGACTAATTGTGCTCCCATTATGGTGCCATGATTGGTAGGATTGTGCAATGTGTCGTTCGAGTATTCTCGCATTTCAACTCTTTGTCTCCTGAGTCCTGAGTGATCTATTTTATTTTTGATTCGTAGTTTCCTTCTTTGGTCACTTCTTAGACCGTGTGTCCTTGGAAATCTGTATTTGTACAGTCTTGAAGTTCTTTTATGCTTCTGGTGATTTGGTTTTCTTGAGAAGTTATTCTGAGCTTTTAATATGTCACCTAAGGCTAAGGATTGCTCTCCTATTTTAAATAAATTGCTCAGGTTGCGAAGCAACATCTAGGGAAGCATTACATCTTGACAAAGCATGTGCCTTTGAAATTTATCATCTCAGGTTTCAAAAATGACTAATTGCTGTCTTACTGTCATATCATACTTTCCATTTTTCCAATCACTTGTGGCCGATATTCTTGTACTTCTCTGCCATAGGCTTATTCACAGTGGAAGGCCATTGTGTAAGTTGTGTTGTCTTTGGTCTGTGTCACCCATCTGGCAGTTTGCCATGTTAGCTTATGTGCTGCTTCATGTCTCATGTCATGCTAACCATAATTTATTTTTTTATACAAAAGCGAGCAATCTTGAACGACTATTATCAGCTGTTACGGATAAACTGTTGAATTTTTTTGGAATTGTTTTATTTCTACCCTGCTGGATGATTGCGGGTTTTATGTTGTAGATTTCTAGATCAATTGGTGATGTTTACCTGAAAAAGGCTGAATTCAACCGGGAGCCTTTGTTTGCTAAGTTTCGCCTTCGTCAACCTTTCAAAAGACCAATACTGAGCTCCGAACCATCAATTTCTGTGCATGAACTTCAACCAGATGATCAATTTCTCATATTTGCGTCTGATGGTTTATGGGAGCACCTTAGCAATCAGGAGGCAGTAGATTTAGTACAAAATCACCCCCGCAGCGTAAGTTGTTGATATTAACTTGGTTCTAATTCTATTGAGTATTGACTCTAACAATTGCTTTGCAGTGTTTTTAATTCCCACAATGCATGATTGAACCATTGGGTTCTTCTCGATAATCATCTTTACTCGTGTTGTAATCTCTATTATTGGGGTTTTGAAAAGCTAAATTTGATATCCTTATAGGCTGATTTTGGGTCATGGATTTTTGGAGGGATTCACTACTTGAAAGTAAGTTTGACATGGATAGCGAAGAAATAACTTTAGCTTCTTCACTTCGTTATCTTCTTATGTTTTTCTTCAAATACTCCTTTCCCTCCATAAGTTCCTCTAGACCTCTACAATCTATAATCGAAACACAACTGTTACTATATATCTAGAACCATTATGGAAATAGCATCAACCAGTTGGTTATGGACTTTTTGCGGTCTTATGCTGCGAAAGCATTGGCTGCTATGGTACGTGGACTATTCTAAATATGTTTTTGTATGTTACGTGTTTCCACTATTGTAGTTGGACCATTCACCTAGAAATCACACAGACGTAGTAATTCAAATTTACCCTGAAACTGTACTTAAAAACACCAGTATAATAATGCATGAAATGCTCTGGTACCATTTTAATACAATTCATTCAAGAAAATAGATGGAGTATTCTCAGGAATAGACATACTCCTATTTTGTTGTGTCCTGGAGTCATTCATGTCAATAGGAATTGTACTATTATTATCATCATCATTATTATTATTATTATTATTATTATTCGGCTTTAGTCACACAGTATTAGGTTATGGTGACAAATGAATAAGAAAACAGGAGTTATTTTCGGACAATTGAAGTAAAAGAATGAAATTTTCCTTGATGCAGGGAAGTGCTAAAAGGCTTGTGAAAGCTGCACTGCTAGAAGCAGCAAAGAAAAGAGAAATGAGGTACTCCGATTTGAAGAAGATCGAACGTGGGGTCCGGCGGCACTTCCATGATGACATTACTGTCGTGGTTGTGTTTCTTGATTCAAATCTCGTGAGCCGAGCCGGCTCCCTTAAAGGCCATACCGTGTCGTTGAGAGGGGGTGGTGTACATCTACCTGCAAAAACTTTGGCCCCATATTCTACAGTTACAGAAATCGCTACCACTTAAATGAAATAGACTTTTTCATCTACTAGAATATCATCCTTCTTCGAATAACTTGTGATTTCCATTCGCAGATTCACGAGCGATAAGAGAAGGTTCTCACTAGAATTTTATTCTTTGTATGTTCAATGTAACATTTAACTTGGGACTGGTATCTTGTTTAGTTTCTGATAGAGGAAAAAGGTAAATGTAAGAATCAGGGCAAAGGGGGTTCTAAGGAGAGATTTCTTTATGGAAAGACTATCAGGGGTTCCAAGGAGAGATTTCTTTATGGAAAGACTATCTTATTTCTACTTGCTGTTTTTCCTTAGGATTGTGATTTTGACACTTTAAAAATTGATGGAGGGGCTCCAAAACTGAAATGTGTCGATACACAAAACGACGTCGTTTTGGAGTCCCTCCATCAATTTTTGGAGTGCTAGAATCAATTTCCCCTTGGCCTTTTCTTTGTGAGGACTGCTATCTTGCTGGTTGTTGTATGGGCTCTGAATTGCATGGAAGAGAAAGTTACAGTATGTTGTGTAACATAGAAATGTACGTAATCTTAGGTCCGCGCAAGTTGGCCCGTACATCCGATTATAAAAATAAAAAATAAAAATGTTACGTAGTTATGAATAGGTGTGTACTCTAAAAAAGTGAAGTTATCTAAGTTAGTTGCGAACTTTATGTTCATTTGTTTTGTTTTTGTTTTTTGTTTTTGTGATTTTATTTTTTACGCATTTTGTGTGTGTTAATTTGGTAAGGCTTTTTTGATAGTATAGTTGGGACAAAGGAGAATATAATCCATCCCTTGACCAATTTTTAGATTGGTTTGAGCTTTTCCATTCTCATGGCAGTGTATAGGGGCTTCGGTATTATTATGGTGAGTTATGAATAGGTGTGTAGGTTACGCACATATATTCTCGATTTTGGTTATATATGAAAATATTTGCATTGGTTACGAATTGTTGTTGTTAGTTATGCAAATTTTAGAAAGTTTGTACTAGCCTTCTCCATGGAAGAAACAATTTGCCTCTTTCTATTCCAAATTACAGAGAATACATAAGTGGAAGCATTTGGTTTCAGAAAATTGGTGCAGCAGCAGTCAAACAATGTGCACCAAAATCCTCATTCAAACTGTATCCTCCATTATTCCCCCAATGTCTTCTCATCTATATCAATGGATACACTACTATTACTACTGAAATGAGATGCTATACATATTGCCGTGAAGTCTCGGAATCTGTAATCCATCAACACTCACAAGGCTCTGAGGGTCATTGTGCTCTGTCGATCGAGGATTCCCTTGATCAGTTGGCCGCCGGGATGTGCTGGTCGATCTCCAACGAGGTTGATTGTGAATGGAGTTCTCTGCTGAGTAGAGGGCTGCCTCTAGCTCTTACCATACTTGGGTCATAGTCGGGCGTTTTTTCTGTACTTTCGTGACGCATCTTAGACCAAGTTGCCCCATTTTCAGCATCATTTCGGAGTTCTAAGGCTCTATTAGAAGATTAGCATCTAATATTTCCTCAACTATGCCTCTCTCCAAGCTTGGCCTTGCCTGCATGTTGAACAAGAACAATGAATTCCCATTTTTAAATGCTTGTCTACTTCAATTGCATTAGATACCAAGGACTCAAGGGCAGTGCTGCGCAGCCCCATGCTGTGCACAGCAAATCGCTGCTGCTCCGATCTCACTCCGATGATTGGAAAAGTTCACTTTGTAGAGCTTTTCGAGTGGAACAAATGTACCAAAAATAAGCTTGATCGGCACTATCCCCCAGTCCTGCAAACTTGGTGTGAAAAGAAAGAAAAGAATACTTCTTTGGTCTGATAAGAGATTAAAGACAAGAGCCCTTCTCTATCTCTCTCTCTCTCTCTCTCTCTCTCTCTCTCTCTCTCTCTCATGTTTGGATGAGTAAATAATACTACAAAGCATGCGAGCTAAGGAGATGACTGAGCTGTGGTGTAGCCAAGAATTTTGCAAAGTGGACCCAAGGTAAAAGGCAAATGATTTTGGCACCCACTTTTTTATGATGGCACTCCAAAATTTGTAGTGGAAAAATTATAAGCTTACTTTACCCATTCAATAATGTGTTTACTGGATTGGCTTCTAGTTTTCTCCACAGCAGGCCTAGCAGCAACCAGTTGCAGAAGAATGACCCCAAAGCTGTAGACAGCACTGAAGGGACTCAAATGTAAGCTTGAGCAATAGGCAGGGTCAAGCCTTTGATTTGGCTGCTCACATGTGATTTGTCCCCAATAGGACCTGATCTTACTAACCCAAAATCTGAGATTTTAGCCTCAAATCCTTCTCCTACTAGGATGTTACTTGGTTTTAAGTCCCTGTGGATTAGCTGGGCTGTATCCCTTGATGCAAATGAGCTATGCCTGCAAGAAGTGTATAACAATTGTCAAAGTTAGGAAAAAATAGTTAACGAAATAGGAATTCTGTATATATGATCTGTACAGAATGAAGTGACGGTGACATTTTCGTGATCATGAGCTACGACGATAATGTTTTCGTTTCGTATTAAAAGACTAGAAAAGACTTATGTATGCAAGTCTTTGTTTGATTAGGATTACCCCATCACCAAATTTAGTTTCATGCTTGTGGTTATGTGTTTAAGACTTACACCATATCGCATGGTTGAGAGTGCCTGTATGAACATTTCCAAATGCACCAGATCCAACCAAGCAATCCAGGCTGAAATTTCCGGTGGCTTTCGCCAATTCTTCCAATTGGAATCGCCTCAATGTCACTTCCTCTGCATCCAAATTCCCTGAATTTTTGTTGGCACCTAAATCAATCGATTTGTGAAGTAATGTAACAATAAATCTCTGCATATATAGGGAAGGAATAACAGTTAACAGTTAACACACAACGTTTGGTTGCAGTTTTCCAGTTCTGTTAGATAATAGTAACCTCAACAAACTTTGGACTGTGTGGTTCAGATTTGGACTGTCTCGTCTTGTCCATAGAGTTGGACAGGAGAGAATCCGAACCCTTCTGAAAAACAGCAAACGGAATACAGAAGTACGTTTGCATTTCGAAAACTTAGTAGGGAAAAACCTTCTTGTTCGGAGCGTTGCCTGCAACTGCGGTAGAGTTTGGTCTTGATACAGAAGCACAAAAATGCACCAAACAAGATGGCTACATTGCCAAAGGGAAATCCCCACCATATGTGTTTACGGCTAAGTACTTAATTATGCATTTCGGATGGCCCATTGCTCAATGCTTGTGAAGCTTCAGTTGAAGAGTTTGTCTGATCCATTCTGATCATTTGCTATCTTCTCAGAAAACAGAAAGCCTGTTTCGGTCTAATATGGCATATGTTTGTATATAGACCGAGCGAGGGGGAGGGGGATACAGGCACGCCCGTATTGTGTCAAATCAAAAAAGGAAAATGTCCCCGGCAGTGTTTCCCCACATCCCTCGCGCTGTCTATATATACACATTGACATATAGATGTGTATACATGTTTTGTATGCCTCATGCAGTTAAATTTATCATGGTCTTGGTATTACGTACCTATTTTAAATAACAATATCAAGACACGTAAGGGTAACGGTCGCAGTGTATATAGGCAAAGACTATTGAGAGGTATGTGTAAAAATCATTCACAGAGAAATTGAAGTAGCTGAATTTAGTGTATTGGTTGTATCAGCTGTGAAGCGATACTTGCACCGAATATGAACGCTACATATTCGATTTGACAAGTATGAGATTTTTAATGTCGATGAATTGGTATTCGGCCCGTTAAAGTAATGAACTCGGAGGAATAATCTCACCGTTCACTAGCCGGAAGAATTATTCAATTTAGCATGCGTTGAGAATCAGATGTCATTTTCTAAGATCAGCACATATCGGATTTGTTGCACGGAAATTCATAAAAAAGAAGTATGTCTATGGACCTATGGTATACCTAGGTGTTCCATACATTGATATGTGTAGTTTTTTAGTGTATGTTACGCATATATATTTTTTTGGATGGAACACTTTGTTTTGGTTAGTTACGCAATGGTATACCTTGGAAGTACATGGTTTCGAATAGTTTTGGAGGATGATATGCATCTTTTTGGTATCTTGTATGCATGTTTTTTTGTGTACGTATTCTCAATGGGTCTCGCTCCTCTCTAGTCCGAACTACGAGCAGAATAGAACCGTTTATTGGTAGATTCAATGATTTGGATTTTTTCATACACTTTTATCGGTAAGAATACACTCTGTTTATACCCATTTTTGACCAAATTCTAAAAAGGAATTTGTTAATGGATTAATGGCCCAAAATGTGATTTTGGACCTTGGTAGAATTTGGCCTTGATTGAATTGGATCTTTGGTAGAATTTAGGTGGCCACAGTTGGGCCAAATTGAATTTGGAAGGGTTGAATAGAGTTTGAAAATTGATTGGGCCGCATTAGTTTGAAGCATGAATTAGTTAAAGTCCAAGCCCAGGCCCAAATCAATAAAGGCCCATGTTCATTGTCAAGCCTAGGCCCATGTAGTCCAATTGATTAAAGGCCCAAATTCATTTTTCAGGTCTGGGCCCATTTGTTAAGGGCCTAGATTAATTGAGTCTGCACAAGCAGCTCAGGCTTGTGCAAGCAATTGCAAACAGCTCAAAGGCCTAAAAGGATCTCTCTAACAATACACAAGTAGCTCAATCAGATCTGCACAAGCAGCTCTAGGCCTGAATGGCCGTCATCCTTCAACGTGAAGCAAGGATACATGGCATTCATACAGCCCATATGGCCTAATCCTTGTATTTTGTAATAGAGATTATTATTATTATTATGGAGTAGTAGAATGATCCAAAAAGGAATCAAAATATAACTTCACAAACTTAGAGCAACTCGATCCATTACTCTACTCCTTCCCAAAATTCAAAATCACAATTAAACAATCAAAATGAGCTTTATCTTCTCTCTCAGATTTATACTTGGATATTACTTACAATGGACTGCTAGTCTGCTATTTTGATTACATATTGTAATGGGTCAAATCATGCACAATGTTTTCCCCTTTCCATGTGACGTGGTTATCCTGAGTTCAAATGATTTCGCTAAAGTTATTATTCAACTAACTAGTAACTACCGTGTAGAAAAGCAATAAGTGTTTGACCTCCATGATGTCGCATGCTCGAATCCCACGGAAATCAAACATTCCAAACCTTGAGCTACTAGATGATTTGTCCCGTCGTTAAGCTATTTTGATAGTGTTGTAAGTATTTCTCATCTTTTCCAATTAACTTTCACCAACTTCAAACTTTTGTGTTCTAGAGCATCAATCTAACTCTAGCTAGAGTTCGGATTCACTTAAATTTCTTTTGCAGGAAATCACATCCTGTGACTAAGAGAGGCCTGTGGCAAGGGACATAGACAGTTGGGATCCAGAAAATTGGTCCAGATAAATCAAAAAATTACTCAGTGTAAGAGTGCATATGAAGGTGAAAGCCTGGAGAATAAAATATTTCACAGGTAACATTCCTTGTTTGAAAAAAAAAATGAAAAAGATCTAAATAGTTTAGAGGTGCTTATCTAAAATTTCAGGAAAAATCAGAAAGTTTTTTTTTTTTGACAACTGAGGAATTCATTGAAAGAGCAAGAAACAAGAGACAGGGGACTAGGGAAGGTACACCTTCCGAAAATGCAAGTCTAGCAACTAGCTAACATTAAACAAGAAAGTTAGAAATATGCCAAGATTGGCATGAGGCATGACAAGAGCAGGGTTTTTAACAGAGAATCATGTATTATCCAACCACCGGGGTGGTAGTTCAAGTGGCTGGCAGTCGGGTTAAAACCCTCTTCCTTCCACCGGTCTTGAGTTCGAGTTGACTTAGGACGAGATGGTTGGGTTGTGGGGGCCTCATGATGTCCACTTGCATTTTGGTGGGGTTCTGGTGATGGGTCCACGACATGGTGATAAGACAAATGTTTCCTCCCCTACCGGATTAACTATGGTTCAAATCTATACATTCCAAGGTAGGTGGGCTCCCTTATGGTCACGCTCAAGGGAATCCACTACGTTGGTCGCCCCAGCCCACCTTTTCACTGAGCAAAGAAAAATGCACTGATTATTCAAGTTTTGTCCAATCATACTAGAGTTTTTTTTATTTGTGGGGGGCCGGGGGGGAGTTGGCATTTATTTTGTTACATTGCATATTGCATTCTACCAAGGATGAGGTAGATATTTTTGCCACCAAATTTAGGGTACTTGCATCACCTTAGTTCAAATGGCCAGCTAATGTGATAGGCCCGAGGTATAGCAGGATTAATTGAAGTTGGTGGCTCCAAAAGTATACAATATAGATAATGTTTGAACGATCTTTTAAACGATGCAAAAAAAAATTAAAAATTATTTTCGTAAGCACATTATTTTTAAGCTTAAAAATTGAAAATAAGTACTTTTTTTAAAGAATGTATAGTGGAATGGACTCGGAACATCTTTTTGGTGTTTCTTGAAAAGATATAACATGGTTTGTTCTTTTAAGAGTCAGATTTATGGAAAGAACATTCTCCAAACATTTGTTTTGGTCGATGGTTTGTGAAACTTATGTTTGATTTACGCTCAACAATAAGTACGATGTGAAAACGATGAGCGCTCTTATTTTCAAAGCAGATTGTAAAATAGCATTTGGTTAAGTACTTATGAAAACTACCAAACAAGACCGCCATTCATGACAAGATTCAAAATGTTATTTTGCAAGTGTTTAGAAAGAGGCCAAAGCAGATTGTAAATAGCATTTGGTGAAGTACTCAAGAAAGCAACCAAACAAGACCGCCATTCATGACAAGATTCAAAATGTTATTTTGCAAGTGTTTAGAAAGATGCCGAATCAGATTGTAAATAGCATTTGGTGAAGTACTCAAGAAAGCAACCAAACAAGACCGCCATTCATGACAAGATTCAAAATGTTATTTTGCAAGTGTTTAGAAAGATGCCGAATCAGATTGTAAATAGCATTTGGTGAAGTACTCAAGAAAGCAACCAAACAAGACCGCCATTCATGACAAGATTCAAAATGTTATTTTGCAAGTGTTTAGAAAGATGCCGAATCAGATTGTAAATAGCATTTGGTGAAGTACTCAAGAAAGCAACCAAACAAGACCGCCATTCACGACAAGATTCAAAATGTTTGAAATTTTGCAAGTCTCTAGAAGGAAGCCTCCATTCTGGAAAGTATTGACTAGTATAACTTTGCTTCCAATTAGGGGCAAACATTACATCAGAAAGCCAAAATTAGGCAGGCAACCAATGAGCAAACTTTGAAAGTAATATGCTAGGAGGCTGCAAAATTTCCGAGATCATTAAAAACTTGATCACTCTACATGTTAATGCTGAAAATGTCCTTGGCGGATATTAATTATCAAAACACATAATTGGCTGTCATTTTCCCTTAACTGATCCATTTCCTGATCCAGTCAAATGCAGGCCATCCACATAGGCACTAGATGGATTCACAACCAGTTGTTAAAACTTAAAAGGGTAATTAGTAACATTAAGGGCCGTTTTGTAGCCCTCTAGTTTGGGGAGAATTATTTACTATAAGAGGACGATATGACAGAAGGTTGAAATTGTTAAGAAGAGAGATTAGTTTACTTGGTCTAGTTTGTATGGGTGGAAAAACTGGGGTGGGTGATTTTAAAAAATGACAACTTTAACCCTTCAAAGTTCCATTTCATGCCCAAGTTTGGAGGTGGGGAGGGTTAATTATGGACAGGGCATTTCCATAAATAGTCTGGTTGCAGAGGGACTTTAGTTTCCGGGATAACTAATCCGGATGTGTGCGTCAATCATACACCGGATTAACTACTCCCAGATTGGTTAGTTCGGACAATTACTCTATCCGGTCCGGTCACAAAACAGGCCCCAACGGGGACACAGAAGCATTTTCATTCCAAGAGAAGAATTTTTGACATCAAAAAAGAACTTCATAGACATAAAAAGAGTCAATACATGAGTTAATATAATACAGCCCCAATGAACAAAAAAACAACCAAACTAAGAGATTACAAGCTAAAGACAGAGTACAACAAACATAAACAAGGAAGCAACTCCGAAAGCAAAAGATCCACCTGAAAGACTATCCGTTGTCAAAGGGATAGGATATATCAGCTTCCAAGTGAATTCTGGAAGATGCTGCAAATCGTGCCGAAAGGTATGCCTGATGAACTTTGATGCGCTCACAAAACTCATCACAGAACTAATCAGTAACTCGAAAAGTTTTTATACAGAAAGCTGGTGAAGTACAATGACCAAACTCGTGGTACGTTGCGCTCGCACAAAAATGTATAAAGTGATCCGGAAAATGGTCTATCTGAGTGTTTTCAAGAACAAAACAGAAAAATCCTGCAACTAAGAAATAACCAAAGAACTCTGTGTCCGGAAAATTTACATCAAGACGTAATTACAGATCTCTTCTGCATAGAGGGCAAGAACCATGTCTTACCAGCCACTCATCAATGCATGGTAGGTGGAACATGTGATGACAATGGGGCAAACTTCTAACAGTCTCACCAAGCTGAAAGTCCTGAACATGTAAAATGCAGAGTGTGTGATTAGAAAAGATAATTCACAAGAAAATCTTAACTCGTAAATGTCTACATCTATGTTACATGGACTCCTCTAAATGTACAGTGTAACCGTGTTGCGCACTTGAGCAAGGACATGTGCAACGTGTTAAACATATCAACTGGGCATTCAGTTGGAAGTATATTTAGCGGTTGAAGTTACTGCGTCACTATGCATTAACCTTGCATATTAAATGAAAAGCCAGTACCTTGTTAACTTCGAAAAACAACAGAATGTGTTACAACATATGAATATTTTGTGGTGTCCAGATCCAATACCTGAAGACACACGGAACAGGAGGCTTTCTCCCCGGATGCATCTACATTGTTGGTGCTAGTGATTTTGACCTTCGGGATCTTTTCAACTCTATCTCCAGCCAAACCCTTAGAGCCCCCAGTGTCAAACATATTGGGGATCTCTTCAAAACTTACTTCAACAGCACCCATCTAATCAAACACATTGAAATCATCAGCAAATATAAGTTTAAAAGTCGTCCTCAGTATAAGGCTTTACATAGCTTGTGTCCGAGATGTAAAGTACCTGACTTTGCACTGCACTCAACATGGCCGGACCGATTCTCTCACGCACCAGTCTACCGCTTAGAAGGCTTGCAATAACATCAATCTTCAAAAAATTTAAAAGATTCATCAAATGATTTTTAAATTGAGATTTTGCTTTTTAAATATGTAAATATCGGAATAATTCATCAACTAAAATGGAACATGTGTGGGCTGTGCTTGGATTTTGTAGAGGAACTTCACGGGAATGGACAATGAGAAGGAAACAAAGAAATCAATTTGATTCTTCGCCTCATTATCTTCTTATATTGTCATTTGAACTATTCATTTCCCTTAACAAATCTCTCGACAAATCCACGACCCCAACACAGCTATCTTGAAATGGGCCGGAAAAACGATCGCTTACCAAGTAGAGCAGACACTCAATTCCAGATTCATCTGATTGCCACAGAACAAGTGAAGCTTCGAAAACCTCAATAGAGAAAACAGCTCCAGAGATGGCTCCAACTGCAGCCCCACGCACAAACCCACTCTCGGTCTCTTGGCCTATCAAAGCTCCCGTCATTGCTCCTAATAAAGTACCCACTGTCCATAACAAGGCAATTCCTCGCATTACAAGCTACTCAGCATAATATTTTCATAAGCAGACAAAAAGTGAAAAACATGCATCGTGTTCCTGTCATTCTATACAAATCTTTGTTTTGATGACACAGGGATCAGGGCTAGGTTCCAACAAATCCTTGGGCTAAATCCTTGGGCATATCAACCGCAAGAAGTAAGAAATGAAGTTAGAACATGAGACCTCCTGATTCTATGCATAATAGATTTGGATGGCCATATCTTAATACAAACACGTGTGTATCTCGTTCCCTTCAACCATCCCGGCTCAAATCCAACAAACAGTAGAGTTAAATCCTTAACCCACAAGGCAGCCTTTTATTGTTCAAAGAATTGAAAGATCAGGACGCTAAGTGGATGTATGGGAGGGATTGTTTGGCTTCATTTCGGAATGTGCGATCGTGATTATAGATTGTAGATTGGTTGCGAGGAATTCACTGAATGCATTATTAAACCAGGCATAAGGTAATCCAACGCCACCTCAAATTATTAAACCCCAATTCACATTCTATAAAACCTGGGAGTAAGTGTTAAACATTGAGCCAAAGAACACAACCTAATTCCAATCTTTTCCCAACCAAAGACATTGCAATGATAAATCGCCATTTGATCAACAAAACCATAGAATTCAGACTCTGTAACAATCTTTTTTTATTTGATAACTTAGCTGTCCAGGCCGGCTCATGTGCACCTTGACTAATCCCAGGATACCAATCCCACCATCCACTAAGAATTCGTACTAATCGACGGAAGAACATATACTTCTCAAAGAATTTGAAGGCAATGTCTCTAATTAAACACCGCGTATTATCAACCCCAATTCATTATCTACAACCAATTAACCATGATTGCGAAGGGTTGATATTACAGCAAAATAACCTCAAAGGCGCAAACTAATACCAGTCTTTTGCAAACCCAGGTCAGAAAACAAATGCATTTTGCAAACCCAGGACAGCAATCTGGAAAACAAATTTGAGTGAAGGTTCCATATACATACCTAAAGCGAAGAAGAAGGTGAAAATCGCAGAAAACACATTCCCAATGACCGTAGAGACCGCGAATCTGAAGAATTCTTTGGCTTTATCGACCAAATTCCCAAACGAATACGAAGGCAGGGAATGAGACGGGTATCCATAAACCTCCATCGATTTTACCAAGAATTAGTTTAATTTGCCTTTCTCTGATCGAATTTTGCGTGCATATAAAAATACACACGCATACGTCTGTGTATATATGTGGGGTTTACAAAGGGGAGAGGTGAGGTTGGAGGGGATTTTCAATCGAGTATGCTTAGTCGTTAAGGGAAGGTGAAAAGAACCCACATGTGAGAAACGAAACCAACTCGCATTAAATGGCTGCCTTTTTTTCTTCTTCTTTTTCTTCCCTTTCTATTAACAGCAATTCTCTCTCTCTCTCTCTCTCTCTCTCTCTCTCTCTCTCTCTCTCCGTCGGACCAAATCAAAATGGGCTTTGATGAAGAAATGGTTGTTCAATCAAAGCACGAGAGAGGGAAAGTGGAAGGTTCTGGGCTGACAAATTGGAGGTGAAGAGTAGGCGTCCACACAAGATCACAGGCCAAAGTTTATGATTTTATGGTCAATCACTCGTTTTCTCTCCACGGAAAAAATAGGAGAGAGAGAGAGAGAGGGGGACAGGAGAGAGAGGCAGAGCCCCTGAATGTGAGACTAGTTGGTTGGTAATTTGCTACCCATTGATCAGATTATATTCTTGAAGTCAAGTCACAATAAGAACTAGTGCTGATGGTTTGCTTTTAACCGGATTGAGGGTTAGTCTTTTTATTTATTTATTATTATTATCAGCGAGGGCTAATTTTGTTGGAGGAAGTCCGGCGGCTAATATGATTGGTAAACAAAACTCAACTCATGATTGATTGGTAAGTTTGCTCTTAATTGATTAGGGTTCGATTCTTGAAGTTAGAAAGATAATAATTTTTTATGAATTTTCTAGTTCCGATGTTGATGGTCTGTCTTTGATCGGACCGATGGCTTGTTTGGTTAGAGAAAGCTCCGAGGGCCAATTTGGTTGGTTGGTGAGTTTGTTCTCCATTAATCAGTGTTCGATTCTCTAAATCAAGCTGCAAACTTCTCATGAATTCTCTAATTTCGATGCATATTGTCTGCCTCTCATCAGATTGGAGAGGAGATTAGTTAATGTAATTTTGAGGGAAAAAAGAGAGAGAGAGAGAGAAGAGAGAAGAGAGAAGAGAGAAGAAGAAGGGTCTATGTAGAGGTGGCAGAGATATTTTCATTGGGTGGGTCCGTTTGTTTGTGATTAGGGGCGTGTGACATCTAGACCGTGGAATAAAGTGCTTCTGGTCTTTTAATTGGTTGGGTTTGTTCGGACGCTGGAATGTAATACGTGTTGCGTGGAGCAACAACCATGAGATTGTGACCGTGCCAACATGATACGGGTGTGAACGCGAGCGCAATCGTGAAAATACCTTTAAAACATATCCTAAATTATTGAAATTCCCGAGAACACAAGAATAGTGCGAGAATTGAGAGCCGGAGGACAGTGATCATGTGACTAAAATCTAACCACACAATGACAGGCTTTGTTCGTTTGCGAGTTTGGAGTATTTTAGTTTTGGTAGTGGGTGGAGGGAGAAATAGAGTAATGATTGGAGAGATAGGTAATGAGTAGAGAGAGATAGAAAGATAAATGAAAGTAATAATTAAATAAATATGGTAATAATTGGAGAAAGATATAGGGTAATGATTAGAAAACAAAGTTAAAACCAAGTTAAATATCAAAACGAACAAAGTCTTTATTTTTTTGAACTGACCACACTATGAAATTGAAATATGAAATGTTAAAATGCTTTAGGAGACTTAAACATTGAGGATCGGTTCCTCGGCAGTAATACGCACGTTAGTGGGTCCTTTGTAAGCCCATTTCTATGATCGTCCTTTCACGTTTTATACTCCGTCGAGAAAGTCAATAAGGCTAAAAATCATGTTTATCGACTTTGGTATGTTATTTTTTCAAAGCATATTCGTGTAATCAAAAACGGTAAAATTTCTTTTTTGAAACTCTAAATATCATAACTCATTTTTCACAACAAAGATGTATTTTAAAAAGCATATCAGCGTTTTTGTGTGTGTGTGGCTTAATTGGTGTTATCGACCGTGTCTATCCCATCATCAGAGTGGGTTTAGAAAAGGCCCACAAACGGATTGGACAAATGGACTAGAGACGATCTTCTTCAGTAACAATACTATAAATTCGTTTTCCTATTTTAAATGTGCTTATTCATTCCAAATTGTGGGTTAGGAAATAGGACACGGCTTTTCCACATTTTGGGGTAAGCTGCACCCCTGTACAATTTGGCTTGTTCCGACCCCATTTTGCACTCATTTCAATTATCAAATTTGTTCACATTGTAAAGTTCGGTGAGTACAACATTCACTTAAAAAATCAAGTCAATTGAATTCGATTGGTAAGTGTACCCCGATCAGATATTATTCGGTTTATGATTAAGTTGAAGTTTTACATGACTGTTTTATCCAATGCTTTTTCCTGTGAGAGGGGATTCGACCGTTGGAATGAGCTCGAAATGGGATCGGAACAAACCTAACCACAACTGCAAGGGGTGCAGTTTTCATGCATAGAAGTCGTTTCCTTTAAATTTTATAGTGTCTACTCACAAGCAAAGACCATTTGGATCTAAAATGGCACTATTATTTTTTGAGGAGTCGGCCTAAACTCTGAATAGAGTATTCGATAAATTTTCTCTGTCTCTCCAATTATTATTCTAAATAAAAAAAACATCCCTCAAAAGTCAAACTTTTAACAAGAAATATTAGACTGGAAATTAAAAAGGACAATAAATATTGGACTGGAAGTCAAAATTTGTGAAATAAAAAAGCATGCAAAGAATAAGACGTATTTGGGTGGGCTATTTAAGTATTTATTAGCCAATTCAAGGTCTACTTGTGCCTGATTGCCGTCAAAACGCGTACTAATATTTGTTGTACGTATCTGATTGCGGTCAAAACGTGTAGTAATATTTATTGTATGCTACATGAGAAAATCTTCTTTCCGTAAATAAGAAGTTACGGAACTCCATCGCGATCGTTTAAAGTATTTTTAGGTGATTCAGATATTAATGAAACTTTTTCGGGGTAGAGTTAATTATAACCGGTCAAAATTAAAAACAAATTTTAGCCATTAATTACATAATAGACGGCTGAGATTGTGCCGCTCTGTGAACAGGTTGTTCACGGAGTCTACGTGAAATCCTATTCCAATTTTGGCATACAATTTCAAAAACCCCATGAATAGTAGGTCAACAAGATCATCCCCACATACGTATTCTTGCCATTATTCCCTACTAGCAAGCTACCACCCGGTCCACCCGTAAAACTTGATTCCATTTCAAAGAGCATGCAAATTTTGATTGTAGTTTTAGGGGGATTTCTTCTTATTATTTATGGTTCCGTTTGTTTTGAAGTAAAATGTTTTTCGATGTAAATTTTTTTTTTCATGTAAAATGATTTTGCAAAAAACAAAAGTTTAATTTTTATTTTTCGGTATTTGGTTGATAGTTGGTTGATTGTTGTAACATGATATATATATATATATATGTATGTATGTACGTATGTATTACATACAAAATTTTGTCGCCTTTGATGAGAAAGCACAGGGTTAGGTCAAAGGTGGATGAGATTGGAACCATGAGAGAGGTCAGTAGAATAACGTAATTATTAGTCAAGCAGTGAAGCCAAGATCGGAAAATAACTTACCACCTTTTCAAGAAGAAATTTTTTTCAACCATATGAAGTAAAATGTTTTACCTGGTCTAATCCCAGACTCACTAGCCTATACAAATAATAACTAATAAAATTACAACTTGATATAAATATGTGTTTTGTCTTTGGGAGGCATCCTGCCCAAAGTCAGCCTCCCGGGCTTGGAGGAGTATTTGTGATGGTCGAAAAGTATTGCAGAAAGGGCAGAGATGGTGCGTTGGTGATGGTAAAGCTATTAGTATTTGGCGTGATCCTTGGCTTCCCCATTCACTTAACTTCCGTGTGCTTAGTTCCGCCCTACTAGTGGATTCTCTCTATCACAGGGTCACCCGGGTCTCTGATCTTATTGATGAGGTAACTCACTCTTGGAATATCCCTTTAATCAAGATTTTATTTTCTGATATTGATGTGGAAGCTATTCTTTCTATTCCAATTAGCTCTCAAGGTGCTCCAGATAAAGGGGTACGGCATTATACAGATAATGGTTTTTTTTTTTTCCAGTCAAATCGGCATATTGCTTAATGAGATCTAGCAATATTCCGCAAAACTCTAGAGAGAGAGGAGAATCCAGTTCGGACAATTTACAAGATGGTATTTGGAGACTAATCTGGTCCTTATGAGTTCCCAACAAGATTAAAATATTTTTATGGCGATGCTCTCACAACGCTCTTGCGGCGTTATTTAATCTGTTTGAAGAAAAAGATTGATGTTTCTCCTTACTGTCTGAGGTGTAATTATGTATTTGAAACTATCGAGCATCTCATTTTTCAATGTAAATCATCCAAGGAGGTGTGGAAAAATTCCCCTTTTGCTAATGCAGTCTCACCCTCCTGGGATTCTCTCTCATTCACTGAATGGTGGATTGGTATGGTCCAATCGGTTCGTAATTCTAGTGGAGTGGATGATCTCCATGCTATTTTAGCCACTTTGTGCTCAATGCTATGGAAGGGGAGGAACACTGCGTACTTTGATAAAAAGTTCTGGACTTGCTCTGCTACAGTTGAAAAAGCGATCACTCTATGCGAGGAGTTCAAGGCAGCTACAGAAACGGTCCATTCCCTCCCTAGACTCTCCACTCCACCCCACCCCTCGTCCTGGCTTCCCCCTCCACCTAATGTTATTAAACTTAATGTTGACGGTGTTGTTAACAAGAACAATGGCATTTCTGGTGTGGGTATTGTAGCAAGGAATAGGGATGGCAACGGGGCGGATCGGAGGCGGATATTGCAATATCCGAATCCGAATCCAAACCCTCCACCCGCCCTCCGAATCCGCCCCGAACTCCGAACGGATTATGTTTTTGACCTCCATCCCCGCTCCGAATGGGGAACGGAGATCCGAATCCGAATTTGAAAAAAAAAAAAGGAACTCGATTAAAAAAAAAAACTAACAGATTAAAAAAAAAAAAAAACAAATAAAACTAGCATGGGGAGGGAGTCTCGTTGCCGCGTTCCTGAGGGGAGATTGCCGCATCTCTCCATTGCCGGATGGTTTTTTTAGAGAGAGGGAGGGGGGTGGGGAGGGGAGAGAGAGAAGGGGGAGAAGTGATGGGCGAGGGTAGGGAAAAGGAGGGTTGTGTAAAGTAAAGTCGGTTGGGTAGGAGACTGACTATTGACTAACCCTAAAAATAAGAGGTATTTATATATATAGTCGGATATTCGGAGGTGGATCGGATATCGGATATCGGATTCGGGTCGGATCGGATCGGATCGGAGGTGAATCGGATATCGGATTCGGGGCGGATCGGATCGGAGGCAGACCTACCTCCGAATCCGATCCGATCTCCGAAATTTTTTTGAAAAATAAATCCGAATCCGCCCCGATATCTGAAAAATATCTGAAAAATCTGATCCGTTCGGAACGGATAACGGATCGGATACGGACGGATCGGCCGAGATGGCCATCCCTAGCAAGGAACCATTTTGGTGAAATGTTGGGATATATTTCGATTCCTTTTGTTGGTTTCTGATCGCCACGTTCCACTGAGGCTTTGGGATTTCGTGAAGCACTTGTCATTGCGACTATTAGAGGATTTTCTGAAATTATTGTTGAAGGTGACTCGTTGCAGGTAGTTTAGGCTTTGATTCAAGATGGAAAGTCTTTCTCTGATTGTAGCTCTATTCTTGCTGATTGTGTAGAGCTTTTTCCTTTATTTTCATATTGTTCCTTTCTTCATGTTAAGCGTTCCCTATTAGGTGGTAAATTGGCTTTTGGGGGGGGGGGGTTCTTGTCTCCCAACATCTCGCTAGTCTTGCCCGTGATGATATTCGGTTATCGGATTGCTCTGTCTTAATAAAATCATCCCTTCTTCTGTGAAATTTTTTTTTTTGAGATTTTCCAATACAAGAAGACTCCGAAATTTGGTCCTTACATTTTTAAAATTTTCTCGTCAAGATAAATGATGAATTCTAAAAATAAACGTGAATCTAACAAAAAAAACTAGAAAAGACTAACAAAGTTGTGGGCACACACCCCAAAATTTTCGGATTTTGGCTTGTAAAAATTGTTTATTTGGGGGCGGCCTTCTTGGAAAATAGCGCGGCGAAACGTTTTGATTCAGACTCGCCATTCGGGTTTTAGCGGAAGAACACCCAAGGAACCGAACTCGAGAACGTTTGCTACGTTTTGCTTTGACTTGAAAAAGGTTTGATTTGATTTGAAAAGGCGTAGACTGGTCCGTCGTCACCTTCGATATCTGAGGTTCGGGAGCCAGGTTACGAGAGGGGAAGGGTTTTATGGCACCCCTCTCGCCCAATCCGGAGATCGGTCTCTACTCGGGCATTTTAAAAACATTTGCATTTTTCTCTCATTTGATCATTTTTGGCCAGTTAGGGTGGGGGAACAGTTAATAGGGATTAAAAACTGTAACAAGTTGCAGTTTACATGACAAAAATGTTTATGTATGATGATTTGCTTGCTTGAATTGATGTTAAACGTAAGGACATAGACTGAGAACAAGCACTGTGAATAGTTTAACAGGATGATGTACGCTGCTCATCGGGCGCGTGAGCAGGCAGCATGCTGGCACGTAAGGGCCAAGCCACTGCACGCCAACAAACCCTGCGCACGCCACCTAAACGCTGGCGTACACTACCCTGTTGATTTCTCACAGCTCCTCCTACTCTCAACCCTCTGGGCTCTGGAATGGACCAGTGCACACCCAGGACAAACCACGCAGTTGATAATATAGATTGAGTACATGTACAGGCATAAGGAATGGCCAATAGCCAGGAAAACAGCAAAGTAAACCCCATAAACAGAGTGGGGTGGAACAAAAAGGCCAGGATTGAACTGTGATGTAAGGGCCAGGCACTGGACCCCAGCATACATGCCGTACGCCACTCAATAGAGGCCGTACGCCACTTTAGCGTGCTGTCCAGTGTTTGGCTTTACACCATCTGGGTTCTGGAACATGACCAGGAATACCCCAGAGGCCTTGAAAGCAAGAAATGGTACAAGTATTGAAAGCTACATTTGAACAGTTCTAAAATGCAGAAACAATAAATTGGTTATTAGCATGCTGGAAGGTGATGACAGAAAGGAAACAAACAACAAATGGACACCTCATGATCCCCACGCCAGCAGTGCTCATACTGCCAAAGGTGGCGTACGGCTTGATAAAACTGGCGTGCGCCATGGTGTGTTGCCTACGACTGATTATTTTACCAGAGAAGGGCCTGGACTAGTATCAGTTACTAGCCAGAACCTTTCTGGTTCCCCTCAGAAATCGAAAACAGAAAGCAACACAAAGGTGGTATACCTTTGGTGCAAGAGATGAGAGGAAGAAAGTGAGCTTTGGGGGTTGAAGATGGAGGCTATGTGGTGACTGATCAGTGGTGGGAGGTGTGTACTGAGCTTCTCTATCTCTCTATCCTTCAATGGGAGAGCAAGGAACAAGAGAGAAGAGAGGGATGGACTTGGCTTCTTTAATGTGGTTAACCCTTGCAAATGAATGCAAGGGCTTGCATTTATAGAGGGGAGAGGCTGAGTCCAGGGGTGATCAGCTGGGGTTAGGGGTTTGGTTAGGTTAGAGGGAGGAGTCCCATGCATTAAATGCATGGGACTAGTTGATGGGTAGTGTAGGAGAGAGAGGGGAACGTCCCCTGCAAAATGCAATGATCAGGGGGCTCTGCAGTGTACTCTGGCAGTTACAAAGTTTCGAGCACGTGACAGAAAAGCGGTGATTTGACCGGCCTTGACCATGCGTACGCCACCTGTACCATACCGTGCGCCAGGTCAAACTCAGTCAACGGTCGATGTCCGACACGTGGCAATTTCCTGGCGCACGACAAGAGGGAGCTGGCGTAAGCAAGGTTCGGTTTTGCTGAGGCTTATTTGGCTCTGGACTTGAAGGATTTGAAGGGGTTTGAAATGGTTTGAAAGAGGAGGGTCCAACACTCAAAGCTCACGATCTTCCATCGACCTCGGAGAGTTTTCAACCCTTTTTATCATCATTGGGGCAATAAAAATAATAAAAGAGCTAATCCGGACAATCCAGATTGGGATGTCTACAAAAGTACAAAAAATTTAGGGAGAACTTTGCAAATAGTACGGGCTACAAGAAGTAAATCAGCCTGCTCATAATTTATCATCATCCAAGCACGCGCGCTCTCTCTCTCTCTCCCTCATAACATTTAAACATGGTGCAGTGACTAAGAACACCTACAATCACGGCAACTATTGTATGTAAGTAAACAGGAACCTACCCGACTCAGGAGAGGTGTTCAGCCACCAAGAAAATTATGGGACCCATAACTTTAACTTTCTCTTGCAAAATAGATCCTACCCGACTCGAGAGAGGTGTTGTGCGACACTGTGTTGTGCACAGTGCTATGCCCATCTGGGCCGTTGATCTCGAAAATCAACAGTCCGGATTGACGAATGGATGAACAGTTGAGATTATACACAAAATTGTTGGATCCGGACCGTTGATGGGGATAAGTGCCGAAATAGTAATATTTTGGCCCTCCAAACTATATTTGTTACTTGATATATTTTGCTTTAATTTTGTTTATAGGTCGATCGAGCTCATTGCCCGAAATGTTGGATAAAAAGAAGATTCAAAAGAAGTTTGGGTCAAAGTGCAAAGGATTTCAAAGATGAAAATTTTACAGCCACAAATGTAAATTTCCATTTGTACGAGAGATCGGGGATGACATTTGTTTTCCTTCAACTGCATGCACCAGGTTGAACAATCAAATGTGTTGCCTGATAGAGTATGTTTAAGGCTACTTATGAGGCAATACACATGGGGATACATCAAGGCGACGAGCCTACCTCTCAGAAAGAAAGCATCCCCCGAAAGGAACACCAATGCGTAAGAAGGTTACCGAAGGGACAGTGCCATAGCCAATGGATGAGATCCATCGGCTGGCGCTCGCTGCCCATCTCATTGAAATAGACGACGAGCTTATCTCTTAACAAGAAGGCATCTCCCAAAAGGAACATCAATGCGTCATCGAGGGAGATTACCCTCTGGAACAAACTATTGGGAGAAGTTGGGCCGAAAATGATTCATATTCCCAGTGGTGAGGGGCTCTCCATGTTCGATGCTGCCATGGTAAAATGTCTACTAGACTCTTTACTTTTTTCCTTGGATTTTCACAGCGAGAGATTGTGATACACACTGTCAAATGGAAAGGCTGAATCCAGAATATCCCAATGGGGGAAATATCTCTCGAGGGGAAAAATCAGTAACCTAGGAGATATTGATGCTCTGACTCCGTTTCTCCTCGATAAAACAGACTTACTGCAATGGCAAAGCCTCCTACTTTATCACTTATGCGATAGTTGAAGCAGCATGTGCGGGTTTTGTTGCAACTTAAATCACGAGAAAAGCAGTTTCTGCTAAAAGCTGTTTTTGAACCATAAGCAAAAGCATAAGTTGTGGCAAACAACTCACCTAGTTATCAAAATGGAAAAAAGAGAGAGATCTAAAAGCTTGTTTTACAGGCTGCAACAACCACCCTCATGGATGATCATAACTTGTAGCTCTGGTTGTAAATTCTACAAGGCATTTCGCGAGGAGCCTTTTTACTTTCTTTTCAAATTTCTGGCTAATACTTCTATTTCAATCTGAGCAGACGTACAAGAGTGAGGGCCATGATACCATTATTTTGGCCTGTGCTGAATACGGGACTGGAAGTTCTCGGGACTGGGCTGCCAAGGGGTCCAATGCTACTGGTTCGGCCCGATATATCACCGCTATGCCTTTTAATTCCTGTTATTTACTACTAATTCGCCTTCTAAATAGCACCTTAAGTTATTACTCTGATTCAGGGGGTGAAAAGTGGTAATAGCCAAGAGCTTTGAAAGCACTCACAGGACCAATCTGGTGGGCATGGGTATCATACCGTTATGCTTTAAAGACAGGGAGGATGCCGAGACATTTGGTTTAACAGGACGTGAACGCTACACCATCGACCTCCCAAGTAGCGGGAGCGAGATGAGGCCTGGACAAGACATTCCTGTCTCATCGGACAATGGGAAGTCATTCACATGTACCCTACACTTTGATACCGAGGTGCGAACAAACTCTACATTTTCTCTTAGTAAGGCTTGTTTATCGAAGAAAATGATGCAGAAACAAAAGATTCATGCAAAAATTCCACCAGAATCATGTGCAAGTTGCATTTTTCTGAGTTATGAGCCACCAGAATCATGTGCCACTTTCTCCCTATGTTCGTGTCACTCGACTATCGGATGTCAATGCATTTCTTCTTTGGTGCAGGTAGAACTGGCTTATTTTGATCATGGAGGTATTCTGCATCATGTCATCAGGAAGTTACTCGGCGATGCAAAGCGTTAATGAACCATAAGTTTCCAAAAGCGGGGCATCGATCACTTCAGAAAGAACAAGAAGCATACAAATCTTTGGATGACCAATTGTTCCCCACTTTTCCGCTGGGTAAGCGTGAGCAGAAAATCCAATGGCGTGTGTGCGGTGTGAGCGCGGGTGTGCCAGGGTTTGTGGACGTCCAACGTATGGAAGGCATGAGTGCGCCTCGATCTGACTTCGTATGTGAGAGCGATTGCGTATGACCCAAAGGGTGAGGCCACAAAGAGGTTCGTGGTTTGCCACAACGAAGTGGACTTAAAATTTTCCAACCTTGTGAGAAAAAAAAGAACAAACGTAGAAGTAACTTTATTATATCGTAATAACAAAGTTGTGGAAACAAGAGAGATATGAATAACTTTACCATGTCGTAATAATAAAGTTGGGGTACAAGAGAGATAGAAATGGGAGAGAAATGAGATAATTGCTTCGCTGGGAAGGTTTTGATTTAAGCGTTGAGCTTGATTGGTGCGTGGACCCTTTTTTCTTCTTGAGTTTTGCTATTTATAGGCAAAATGCTCCACGGTCTTTGCATGTGGTAAACCTCCGGACTTCATTGCAACATGACACGTGTCCCATGAACTTCCAAATGTTGCCAAGTGTCCAAAATAACTTCCACTTCATGGGATCATGGGTAGTTAATATATGCAAAAAATATTTACCACATGTTTTTCTTGTACGAGGGCAGTTAATAAAAGCTAGTGGGCTTCTCCCACTTCCTTTTTTTTTGTGGGCATCAAGGAATAATGGACCATTTGACTTGTCAAATGGCCATGTGGCAATCATCCACATTTTCTTGTACGAGGCTTCGGGGCTGTTTGATAAAACTGAAAACTGAAACTGAAAGCCGAAAAATTAGTACTGGAAACTGAATGCTGAAATTTTTAAGCTGAAAAGCTGTTTGATAAATATATTAAGTACTGAATTAAAAAAATGATGAATTAATTTTGTTCCAATTCTATCTTAATTTACTAACGGTCACAATATACTTTTGGTAATGGTGGTGGAGTGGTGGAGGTAATAGGAGAGGTGGTGGTGGTGGTGGTGGAGTGGCGGTGGTTGTGATGGTTGTGATGATGGTGGTAGAGTGGTGGAGGTGGTGGTAGGAGCGGTGGTGTGTGGTGGTGTAATGATGGTGGTGGTGATGTGGTGGTGGTGGTGGAGTGGTGGAGCTACTGGTGGTGGTGGTGGTGGTGGTGGTAGTGGAGGAAGTGGTGGTGGTGGTGGTGTGGTGATGGTGGTAGTGTAGTGATGTTAGTGTTGGGGGAGTGGCGGTGGTGGTGATGGTGGTGGAGTGGTGGAGGTGGTGGTAGGAGCGGTGGTGGTGGTGGTGTAGTGATGGTAGTGGTGGTGGTTGTGGTGGAGTTGTGGTGGTGGTGGTGATGTGGCGCTGGTGGTGGTGGTGATGTGGCGCTGGTGGTGGGGGTGGTAGTGGAGGAAGTGGTAGTGGTGGAGTTGGTGGTGGTGGTGGTAGTGGTGGTGGTGATGTGGTGGAGGAGGAGTGGTGGTAGTGGAGGTGGTGGAGGTAGTGGTAGTGGTGGTGGGGTGGTGGAGGTGTTGGTGGAAGTGGTTATGGTGGTGGTATGACGGTTGAATGTAAGTATACAAAAATTCAGCCAGAATTAAGTAACTCAAAGCTACTTAATTTTTTTCAACTTTTTAGCCTATATTTTAAGTGGTACTTAATTTGTTAAGTAATATGAAATGTGGTTATCAAACCTACTGAATCACTTATTACTTAATTGATTCAGTATTAAGTGCTGAATTTAGGTTATCAAACAAGCCCTTCATCTGATGCAAAACAAATCATGATAATGGGCCTTGCAAACAAATTAATATGTACAAGGCTTTGTTCCCATAACAAATTAATTGGGCTCCATTTTCATCTTTAGAGAATATGGCCCATAGCCCACAAGGCTAAAATTAATTGGGCCCAACCAAGACTGTTTTGGCCCATTAATTTTAGTCCAATACATCTATACTTTTTTGGCCCAATTTAATTAAAAAATAATTAAATGACTTTCTAACACTTGCCTAGGACTGGGTGCCAAAAACGGGTATAAACACCAATGCAATTATAAGTCACATTCGGAGTTGTGAATTTAGAGTCAAAACAGCGTTCATCGAATCGTCGGTTCTTGTTTACTTACATAAAAATAGTTGCACTAACGCTTCACCACATCTCCATTGTTGCCATGAACTGTATGCAACTCTTAAAAATTAAGGAACACCTTAGAACTAGGGGTGTAAATGCTGAATGGAACATAGAATGAGTAGAATAGCACGGAAGCATGTATTAGCCTTTGCAGTTCCGATGATCTTTGAATTGGTCTACTTTTGACCTATTTTTCATTGACAAAACTTTATTACTTTTATGGTTGAATTCCACCATCTTCCATTACTTTGAAAATCCTCTTTTATCGATATAAAATAGGTTTTGATCCGATTTAAAATGTAGGCGATGCAAAGATTTTTCCAAAATGATGTGTTTTCCAACCTGTTGAGGGTAAAATTATCGTATCTTTGCACACGAAAATAATTTTGAATTCAAACTAGTATGGTTAGAAAGTAGACTCATCAAGTATTCAGTAGTTAAAATCACGCACAAATCGAAGTTTGGGAATGTACGACGTATTCGTGAAGTTTGGCCTACGGTTAAAATCACGCACAAATTGAAGTTTGGGAATGTACATGGTATTCGTAAACTTTGGCCTTGTGTGCGATGCACCCCGGGAACTATGCAATGCGCCTGAGACGCACTTGAATGCGCCCGGGCGCATTATACAACGACGCCTTTGAAGTTTGGTCTTGTGTGCGAGCTATGCAATGCGCCTGAGACGTACTTCGATGCGCCCGGGCGCATGTAATTGCTCCCAAGGCGCATTATACAACAACGCCTTTGAAGTTTGGCCTTTTGTGCGATGCATCTGGGGTGCTATGCACTGCGCCTGAGACGCACTTGGATGCGCCCGGGCGCATGTAATTGCTCCTAAGATGCATTATACAACATCGTCTTTGAAGTTTGGCCTTGTGTGCAATGCTCCTGGCGCGCTATGCTATGCACCTGAGACACACTTTGATGCGCCAGGGCACATGTAATTGCTCCTGAGGTGCATTATACAACAACGCCTCCTCTCCTCTGTCAATTTGTCTTACTCCTCATCAACTCAGCCTCCTCTCCTTTGTCTCACTCTTCATCAACCACACCTTCTTTCCTCTTCCTCCTCCTTCACCACCACCACCACCACCACCTTATCACCCAAATCAAGATCCAATCCTGTGAAATTAGTTTTTTATGTACTTTTTCCCTATGTTCGCGTCACTCAACTATCGGATGTCAATGCATTTCTTCCTCTTGTTGCCCTATGGACTTGGGGTTCCTTTTATTTGGTGCCGGTAGAACTGGCTTACTCAGTGATGCAAAGCATTAATGAATCGAAAGCTTCCAAGAGCGGGGCGTCACTTCAGAAAGAACAAGAAGCATACAGATCTTTGGAATGACTTCTCTAGTTCCGATGTTGATGGTATGCCTTTGACCGGATTGAGGGCTAGTTTGGTTGGAGAAAGCCCTGAGAGTTAGTTTGATTGGTTGATGAGTTTGTTCTCCAATGATCAACTTTCGATTCTTGAAGTCAAACCGCATGGAAATAACTTCTCATGAATTCTCTATTTTCAATGCATATTGTCTGCCTCTCATCAGACTGGAGAGGAGATTAGTTAAGGTAATGTTGATTGAAAATTCATAAGAACATGTGGTTTGGATGGGTGCGGGTTTACTTTCTGTTAAAAATCAGATTTCGGTTCAGGGTTTGGGTTGGTGCGTTTCTTACCGGTCGATTCGGACCCAACCCGACCCATCCATAAAGCGCAATTCAATTTTTTTTTGGTGCAACCCGACCCGAAGCAAAGGATCGGGCTCGTGGATGATTCTTATCACCTGTGCGGTTCGGTTTGCGGGCCTAAATATTTTTACCCGACATGGTCGGATCTGGTTCAGGATTCCGGTCAAAATCAACCCGCCCGACCCCTGCACACCACTAGGTCTATGTATAGGTGGCAGAGATATTTTCATTGGGTGGGTCCGTTTGTATGTGATTAGGGGCGTGTGAGATCTAGACCGTGGAATAAAGTGCTCTGGTCTTTTAATTGGTTGGGTTGGATCGGATGCTGGAATGTATGCGTGTTGCGTGGAGCAACAACCATGAGATTTTGACCGTGCCAACATGCCTAGTAGTTGATACGGGTGCGTGAACGCGAGCGGACAAATATGACAAAGGGATTTATTAGAACAAGAAATGAAATCAAAATCTGTTGCTAAAGATTTTATTCTCTCATGAGAAGGATGTCCCAAGCACTATACCGAAATGATGGAACAAAGAACACATTAGGAAGGGAAAATTCAGATGTGAATTGGACTGTACCAATGTGAGTGACAACCACTTGTGTGCCACAAGGTAATTGAACACGTGGAGATATAGGGCATGTGGAATATGAAGAAAAAAATGTAAGATCGGAGCACATGTGATTTGTAGCTCCTGTATCGATAATCCAGGAATGAGAAGTGACACACGAAAGAGCTTTACCTGCAAGATTTGCCATGGGGGTAGAAGTACCTGAAGAAAGTAGGGCAAGAATTTGTTGATACTGGGCTTGAGTGATTGGAGCAGAAGGTTGCATGTAATTAGTATCTAGGGGAGAGGCAGCAACATGCTCAATCGTGGCAGCAAAAGTGTATTCTTACGAGTTTGACTAGAAGACCTGCCAAAAGATTCATTAGCAGGCACAAACGAACCAATTCCACGAGTTTGCGTACCTTTCTTCTTGGCATTAAGAGGGTAACCGTGCTTCTTATAACACTTTGCTTCTATGTGCCCATCGCGATCACAATAGTTGCAATGAGGAGACCTGCCAAAAGATTCATTAGCAGGCACAAACGAACCAATTCCACGAGTTTGCGTACCTTTCTTCTTGGCATTAAGAGGGTAACCGTGCTTCTTATAACACTTTGCTTCTATGTGCCCATCGCGATCACAATAGTTGCAATGAGGTCTGCGAGACCAATATTGCGAATCGTTCGGACCTTTTGGTGCACTGTTACTCCTATTAGCAACAATAAGAGCTGCTGCTTCAGGAACCTAGCTTATTTTTGGCACGAAGTGCCATAAGCATTGCTCGGACCCATGTACTATAATTATCTGGTGTTAACAGGGGCGAAACAAGAACAGAGGTAGGGCTATCAGAGTGATGAATAAGGTATGGATCATCAAAGTCATTAATTGACTTTGACGGAGATGATGTTTTTTCTTCCATAAGAAAGAAATGAAGATGGCTAATTTAGTTTGGCTTTGATACCATAATAAATGAGAGTCAAAAGATAGCAAAATCAAAACTTTGATGGTGTAAGAGCAGCATGTGGGGGTTTTGTCGCAACTTATATCATGAGAAAATCCGTTCCTGCTAAAAGCTGTTTTTGAACCATAAGCAAAAGCATAAGTTGTGGCAAACAACTCGCCTAGGTATCAAAATGGAAAAAAGAGGAGAGAAAGAACTGAAAGCTCGTTTTACAGGCTGCAACAATTACTACCCTCATGGATGATCATAACTTGTAGTTGTTGCTCTGGTTGTAAATTCTACAAGGCAGTCCGCGAGGTGCCTTTTTCCCTTTCTTTTCAAATTTCTGGCTAATACTTCTTTTTCAATCCGAGCAGACGTACAAGAGTGAGGGCAATGATACCATTATATTGGCCGGCGCTGAAAACGGGACTGGAAGTTCTCGGGACTGGGCTGCCAAGGGTCCAATACTACTGGCCCGCCCCGATATATCACCGCTATGCCTTTTAATTCCCGTTATTTACTACTATTTCGCCTTCTAAATAGCACCTTAAGTTATTACTCTGATTCAGGGGGTGAAAGCGGTAATAGCCGATAGCTTTGAAAGCACTCAAAGGAGCAGTCTGGTGGGCATGGGTATCATACCGTTATGCTTTAAAGACGGGGATGATGCCAAGACACTTGGTTTAACAGGACGTGAACGCTACACAATCGACCTCCCAAGTAGGGGAGTGAGATGAAGCCTGGACAAGACATTCCTGTCTCATCGGACAATGAGAAGTCATTCACATGTACCCTAAAATTAGGTGCGAACAAACTCTACATTTTGTCTTAGTAAGGCTTGTTTATCGAAGAAAATGATGCAGAAACAGAAGATTCATGCAAAAATTCCACCAGAATCATGCGCAAAGTTGCATTTTTTGAGTTATGAGCCACCAGAATCATTTGCCACTTTCTCCGTATGTTCGTGTCACTCGACTATCAGATGTCAATGCATTTTTTCTTTGGTGCAGGTAGAACTGGCTTATTTTGATCATGGAGGTATTCTACATTATGTCATCAAGAAGTTACTCGGGGATGCAAAGCATTAATGAATCGATCGTAAGTTTCCAAAAGCGGGGCATCACTTCAGAAAAAACAAGAAGCATACAAATCTTTGGAATGACCAATGCAATTATAAGTCACATTCGGAGTTGTGAATTTAAAGTTGAAACAGCGTTTATCGAATCATCGGTTCTTGTTTACTTACGTACAATAGTTGCACTAACGCTTCACCACATCTCCATTGTTGCCATGAACTGTATGCAACTCTTAAAAATTAAGGAACACCTTAGAAATAGGGGTGTAAATTCCGAATGGAACATAGAATGAGAAGAATGGCATGGAAGCGTGTATTAGCCTTGGTAGCTCCGATGATCTTTGAATTGGTCTACTTTTGACCTATTTTTCATTGACAAATCTTTATTACTTTTATGGTTGAATTCCAGCATCTTCCATTACTTTGAAAATCCTCTTTTATTGATATAAAATAGGTTTGATCCGATTTAAAATGTAGGTGATGCAAAGACTTTACCAAAACGATGTGTTTTCCGGCCCGTTGAGGGTAAAATCATCGAATCTTTGCACATGAAAATAATTTTGAATCCAAACTAGTATGGTTAGAAAGTAGACTCATCAATCTTTTCAACGGTTAAAATCACGCACCACTTATCAAAAAAAATCACCCACAAATCAAAGTTTGGGAATGTACGTGGTATTCGTGAAGTTTAGCCTTGTGTGCGATGCAGCCGGGGCACTATGCAATGCGCCTGAGATGCACTTGGATGCGCCTGGGTGCATGTGATTGCTCCTTGGCGCATTATACAATGACGCCTTTGAAATTTGGCCTTGTGTGCGATGCACCCGGGACGCTATGCAATGCGCCTGAGACCCACTTTGATGAGCCCGGGCGCATATAATTGCTCTTGAGGCACATTATACAACAATGCCTTTGAAGTTTGGCCTTGTGTCCGATGCATCCGGGGTGCTATGCAATGCGCCTGAGACGCACATGGATGCGCCCGGGCGCATGTAATTGCTCCTGGGCGCATTATACAACGACGCCTTTGAAGTTTGGCATTGTGTGAGATGCACCCGGGGCGCTATGCAATGCGTCGGAGGCGCACTTGGATGCGCCCGGGCGCATGTAATTGCGCCTAAGGCGCATTATACAATAACGCCTTTGAAGTTTGGCCTTGTGTGCGATGCATCTGAGGTGCTATATATGCAATGCGCCTGAGACGCACTTGGATGCGCCCGGGCGCATGTAATTGCTCCTGAGGCGCATTATACAACACCGCCTTTGAAGTTGGCCTTATGTGTGATGCACCCGGGGCGCTATGCAATGCGCTTGAGACACACTTTGATGCGTCCAGGCACATGTAATTGCTCCTTAGGTGCATTATACAACAATGCCTCCTCTCCTCTTTCAATTTGTCTCACTCCTCATCAACTCAGCCTCCTCTCCTCTGTCTCACTCTTCATCAACTACGCCTTTTTTCCTCTTCCTCGTCCTTCACCACCACCTTACCACCCAAATTAAGATCCAACCCCGTGAAATTAGTTTTTTATGTACTTTCTCCCTATGTTCGCGTCACTCAACTATCGGATGTCAATGCATTTCTTCCTCTTGTTGCCCTTTTGACCCGGGGTTCCTTTTGTTTTGTGCAGGTAGGACTGGCTTACTTTGATCATGGAGGCATTCTGCATTATGTTATCAGGAAGTTACTCGGAGATGCAAAGCATTAATGAATCGTAAGTTTCCAAGAGCGGGGCGTCACTTCAGAAAGTAGAAGAAGCATACTGATCTTTTGAATGACCGATGCAATTATTAAGTCACATTCGGAGTTGCGAATTTAGAGTCGAAACAGGGTTCATCGGTTCCTGTTTACTTACGTCCAACAGTTGCCGTGATTCTTGCACCATGTTTAGATGTTATGCATGCGTGTGAGAGAGAGAGAGAGAGAGAGAGAGAGAGAGAGAGAGAGAGAGCTTGGATGATGATAAATTATGGGCAGGCTGATTAACTTCTTGTAGCTGTTTATACCCATTTTTGGCCAAAAATCAGAAGGCCGATTGGTCGGTTAAAAGGTGGCCTTGGATGGCAATTCCAGGCTTGGGAAAGTCTGTAATTTGGCCACCAGTGAAAATTGGGCCTATGTAGACGCAAGTGGGCTGTTTAGGTGTCCAAAGTCTTGGGGCGAAAACCTAAAGGCCCAAAATGTCACATAAAATCAAGCTTGGGCCAGCTCTTAGAAATGATAAGGCCTTTCAGTAAGACCAAATTAGTTAAAACCTGGGTTTTCTCACCAGGCTGGGCTCAGAAGGCTTACAATAGACGAAGGCCCATAATTCAACTCATGGGTGGGCCCAAGTAAGAGTTAGGCCTGCTGCTTAGAATGTTACATATAGGTCTCGTTTGGCAAGAAAAGGGCTTTAAGCTGCACCTAAGTAGCTTGAAGGCCTAGAATATTTTTGCTAGACAGACCTGGTTAAGCTGCTCACAAGCAGCTCAGGGTCTGGGTGGACCTCACCCATCTGCATGAAGCAGGGCCAAGGATAGGTGGCGTGCATGCAGCCTTTGAAGCTGCTAGCAAATGACCCATGTAAACCTAAGCAAGCTGCTCACAAGCAGCTCCCTCAGATCTGGCTGATTTTTTCTCCTCCCGTAAGAAATCAAGTTCAGAAGAACTAGGGGCCCACAAGAGATGCAAGTTCCAATGTAGTGGTGGTATGGCTTGGAGAGGTCTCGGGTTTCAGCATGGGTGGGCCCAGAAGATGTCCATTAAGGCAGTGGCTTGAGTGTTGAAGCAGCTCAAAGGCCTAGATTCTGGAAGGGCCAAAATTCCTTTTGCCCTTTTGCAGAATTTTATGCAAGAAAGAAGGATTTTTCAGGCCTTGGCCATTTCTCTTGGAGTGAAAGGCACGTTTTGATCAAAAGGATGGCTTCTCATTGGAGCATTTTGAAACAACTCAAGAGGACCATGTGGCAGCCATGCATGAAGGCAATAGAAGCAGCTGAAAGCCTAAGTCTCCTGCCTATAAATCACAGTTTTGAAGGCCTTGGCCAAGGTCCACGACCTCAAAAGCTCACAGCTTATGCACCTACATTTTCATTTCTTTCAAGCATTACTTGTACTCACTTCAAAGTAGTTTAAGTTCTTATCACGTTTCTTTTACCCAATCTTCATTAAACCGTTAAATGGAGTTCGTTTGATCCTAGTTTAGCTTCGTTCTCTTTCTTTCCATCATTCTAGCAACGATTAGAAAATATATTAAGTCCTTATCTCGCAAAGGCAACCAACAGACCATCACGAGGCCTTACCCTTTAGACCAAGCACAATCACTCGAAAGAAGTAAGATTTTGAGGCACAAAGGCCTTAAAAACAACTCAGACAGCAATCCTGTCCTGGCACGCCCGCATTTCAAGCCAATTCGGTTTTGCACTTTTGTGGAGAAATAGTAGCCCATGCTATTTGCCGAGTTCACCCTAATTTTTTGTACTCCATTTTTTGTTTCGATATTTTGTTCGTTTTTTCTATTTTTTTTGTTAGATTCACATTTTATTTTTTTTAAATTAATCTTTTATCTCAACGAGAGGAATTTGAAAAGGAGTAAAAAATTATGATCAAAAGAAGATGAAAAATAACTAAGCAGAAGTAGTATTTTTTATCGCTGACTTATTAAAATTTTTTCAACTTCGGTTCTCATTTTCATTCGTCGTCTTATTTGAAGCCTGGACAAGACATTCCTGTCTCCTCGGATATTGGGAAGTCATTCACATGTACCCTACGATTTGATACCGAGGTGAGAACAAACTCTGCATTTTGTCCTAGCAAGGCTTGTTCATCGAAGAAAATGATGCAGAAACAAAAGATTCAAGCAAAAATTCCACCAGAATCATGTGCAAAGTTGCGTTTTTCGAGTTATGAGCCACCAGAATCATGTGCCACTTTCTCCCTATGTTTGTGTCACTCGACTATCGGATGTCAATGCATTTCTTATTTGGTGCAGGTAGAACTGGATTATTTTGATCATGGAGGTATTCTGCATTATGTCATCAGGAAGTTACTTGGCGATGCAAAGCGTTAATGAATCGTAAGTTTCCAAAAGCGGGGCATCACTTCAGAAAGAACAAGAAGCGTACAAATCTTTGAAATGACCAATGCAATTATAAGTCACATTCGGAGTTGTGAATTTAAAGTTGAAACAGCGTTCATCGAATCATCAGTTCTTGTTTACTTACGTACAATAGTTGCACTAACGCTTCACCACATCTCCATTGTTGCCATGAACTGTATGCAACTCTAAAAAATTAAGGAACTCCTTAGAACTAGGGGTGTAAATGCCGAATGGAACATAGAATGAGTAGCTAGAATGGCACGTACGGAAGCGTGTATTAGCCTTAGTAGCTCCGATGATCTTTGAATTGGTCTACCTTTGACCTATTTTTCATTGAAAAAACTTTATTACTTTTATGGTTGAATTCCACCATCTTCCGTTACTTTGAAAATCCACTTTTATCGATATAAAATAGGTTTTGATCCAATTTAAAATGTAGGAGATGCAAAGATTTTACCAAAACGATGTATTTTCTGAACCATTGAGGGTAAAATCATCGTATCTTTGCACATGAAAATAATTTTGAATCCAAACTCGTATGGTTAGAAAGTAGACTTATCAAGCTTTTCAACGGTTAAAATCACGCACAAATCGAAGTTTGGAAATGTACGTGGTATTTGTGAAGTTTGGCCTTGTGTGCGATGCATCTGGGGCACTGTGCAATGCGCCTGAGACGCACTTGGATGTGCCCGGGCGCATGTAATTGCTCCTGGGCGCATTATACAATGAAGCCTTTGAAGTTTGGCCTTGAGTGCGATGCATCCGGGGTGCTATGCATTGCGCCTGAGACGCACTTGGATGCGCCCGGGTGCATGTAATTGCTCCTCGGCGAAATATACAATGACGCCTTTGAAGTTTTTCAAAGTTTGGCCTTGTGTGCGATGCACCCACGGCACTATACAACGTGCCTGAGACACACTTGGATGCGCACGGGGGCATGTAATTGCTCCTTGGCGCCTTATACAATGAAGCCTTTGAAGTTTGGCCTTGTGTGCGATGCATCCGGGGTGCTATGCTATGCGCCTGAGACGCACTTGGATGCGCCCGTGCGCATGTAATTGCTCCTGGGCGCATTATACAATGACGCCTTTGAAGTTTGGCCTTGTGTGCGATGCACCCGAGGCACTATGCAATGCGCCTGAGACGCACTTGGATGCGCCCGGGCACATGTAATTGCTCCTAAGGCGCATTATACAACGCCGCCTTTGAAGTTTGGGCCGTTTGGTCTTGTGTGCGATGCATCAGGGGTGCTATGCAATGCGCCTGAGATGCACTTGGATGCGCCCGGGCGCATGTAATTGCTCCTGAGGCGCATTATACAACGCCGCCTTTGAAGTTTGGGCAACGCCGCCTTTGAAGTTTGGGCCATTTGGCCTTGTGTGCAATGCATCCGGGGTGCTATGCAATGCGCCTGAGATGCACTTGGATGCACCTGGGCCATGTAATTCCTCTTGAGGCGCATTATACAACACCGCCTTTGAAATTTTGCTTTGTGTGTGATGCACCCAGGTCGCTATGCAATGCGCATGAGACACACTTTGATGCGCCCGAGCACATGTAATTGCTCCTAAGGTGCATTATACAACAACACCTCCTCTCCTCTGTCAATTTGTCTCACTCCTCATCAACTCAGCCTCCTCTCCTCTGTCTCACTCTTCATCAACCATGCCTTCTTTCCTCTTCCTCCTCCTTCACCACCACCACCGCCCCCTTACCACCCAAATCAAGATCCAATCCCGTGAAATTAATTTTTTACTGTGTACTTTCTCCCTATGTTCGTGTCACTCAACTATCGGATGTCAATGCATTTCTTCCTCTTGTTGCCCTATGGAATTGGGGTTCCTTTTGTTTGGTGCAGGTAGAACGGCTTACTTTGATCATGGAGGCATTCTACATTATGTTATCAGGAATTTACTCGTGATTCTTACACCATGTTTAGATGTTATGCCTGTCTCTGAGAGAGAGAGAGAGAGAGAGAGAGAGAGAGAGAGAGAGAGAGAGAGAGAGAGAGAGAGAGAGAGAGAGAGAGAGAGAGAGAGAGAGAGCTTGGATGATGATAAATTATGGGCAGGCTGATTTACTTCTTGTAGCCAATGCTATTTGCAGAGTTCTCCCTAATTTTTGGTATTCCATTTTTTGTTTTCGTATTTTGTTTGTTTTTTCTATTTTTTTTTTGTTAGATTCACATTTTATTTTTTTTAAATTAATCTTTTATCTCAATGAGAGGAAATTGAAAAGGAGTAAAAAATAATTATCAAAAGAAGATGAAAAATAACTAAGCAGGAGTAGTATTTTTTTCTCGTCGACTTATTAAAAAATTTTCAACTTCGGTTCTCATTTTCATTCGTCGTCTTATTTGAATTTTTTTTGACTCGGTACTCATTTTTATATTTTTCTGATTCCTCTCATCAGGACATACGATTAATTTCAAAAATCATGATGAAATTTTATAAACAAAAAATTACAAAAAATAAAAAAGGCCAAAAAATTCTGAGACCAAATTTTACTGGCAACGGACTTCGTCTTCCCGCCAGTCGTGTAGTTACTTCTGTTTCTAGTTGTTTGGTCTTACCGAAACGTTAATTTCTCGAAAGGAATGATCTTGCTAAAATATACATCAGTGAGTCCTTAGGAAAATAAACCCCTGTATACATTCACTACAGGTACTATAAAGTCAGGGGGCCGGCCTCGACTTTTGGGTTGTTCAAGCCCGATCTCAAAATTCGTTGCCCGCTTACTATTAAGTCATTAAAAAACAGTCAAAAAATAAAATCAAGATTACATTAAATAAAAATAAAATTTAACGCTGGTTATAGTGATTTATGATTTAGCATGATCCGATTAAAATAAATTATGGTGCTTTTCTATTTATTGCCAGCTTTCATTTAGTTATTTTTCTTATTTTGATCATTGTTCAATGATAAAATGAAAAGAGAAACATTACAGACCAACTTGCAAATATAGAAGCCTGACTTAAAAAATTGATTAATTTTTTCATTGAAGTTTTAAAGTGATGCCTGTGCATATACATAAGAAGGTATTTTTTTTTAATATTTACATACATGGACAAATACCCGTCCACTTCATGGACAAAAAGTAGAAAAAAGAGAGAGAAGTGGGTGCATGTGCAGTCAACAAAGAGGGGAGAGAGAGAGAGAGAGAGAGAGAGAGAGAGAGAGAGAGAGAGGAGGGAAAAAAAAGGAAGATTATCTCTTTCCAGCGCTATTTTTCAAAGCATTAATGGCAAGTTTTTGGCCTGAGGAAAAAAAAAAAAGAAGCTTTAAGTTCGAGGGCTTGCGGGACTTAACCCGTGGCCCCCCTATATTAAGTGGCATTGATAATTTATTCCTTACATTAAAAACATTTCTTAACAGAAAATAAATTAGCAAAAAAAGAAATTGTAGACCAAAATCGGTGGTATGTATCAAGGGAAAAAGGTAGAATCAGTATGCCCAAGAGAAGAGAAGTCATTTGTGTACCTGCCAACAGGAAAAAGATGCCAAGAAACAAGCAATCAAGTACTGCAAGTGGAGCAATTCCTATGTAGAAACTATATTTCAAACAATTTCTTTGATGATAATACACTGTAGGGCTGATAAGAGCACTTGACCTTTCAAGCTTGATTTGAAAGTTGAACGAGTGTTGAAAACTTAATAATATTATAGCACGGGTAGTTTAGGAGATGAGCCGATTTCAAACGAGTTTTAATCGAGCCGATCCTGAACAGCTTGAATTTTTAAACAAACGAGCCAAGTAATATCTTGTTCAAGCTTCATTTAAAAACTTAACAAGTGTCAAAAAATATTTAGGCTTGGTTTACTTGTGTAATAGGCCAATCTCGAACAAGTTTTTAAAGAGCGAACACTAGCACACGAACTGTCTACAATTTCGTTCATTTATCAGCCCTATATATTATAAACCATGCAACGGTAGGTTAAATTACAGGATTCAAATTGTCTCCTCTGGAAAATTACCTTTGGTATTGGCATATTAATAAGCCTTGAATTCGCCGACGTGCAGCCATTTTGTAGAAGACCACTTATTCCCTTTAATGACCGGACAAGCACCTGAACCAAATCAAAGAAACTTTTAATTTTCTCAACAAACATGAAGGCGGATTTAAAGCCTTTTCAGAATGCTAATTAGAGCACATGGTTTTACAACCAACAGGGTTTTAAACCCATCATATGGCACAGTTTTGGTTATCTAAACATTGCATAAGCCGACTAATCGCCGAGACGTGAGCTAGGATTCAGGAGGTTGAAAGTTCAAGGCGTGCGGCCGATGCCCCTTCATGCCTTGCAACTCTCCTGGCTAGGTTGTGAACTGCTAGTCCTTCGAGGAGCGATAGAAAGAAATTTAAGAGCGAGTGGACCCTCGCAAGGCTGGCTGTGGATCTGGAGTCCTTGTGGTCAAGCCCAGGAGAGTTAGCTATAGGCGGTTGCCCCCTCTCCACTCTCTTCTTGACAACACAAAGAGAGAAAAAAATAGGACCAGCGTCTCTAGACATCTACACTGCATGTTTTAAGAGCTAAAACAACTGAATAGAACTAACCGTGCAAGCTTGAAGAATCTAGAGTTCCATCAGGCTTCAAGCTCCAGAAAAGCAAAGCATCACCCATCTTTGGTTTAACGGAGAGTCCCTTCTTTCCAGATTGAGAGAATTCAACAGCACGAACATTTCCTTTGGCAGCAGGGAACACTGTCTCACCCCCTTCTTCTACATCCGAGCTGTGCCAATGAAAGCAGTGACAGAAAAAGAGATTAGAGGGCTGTTCCAAAAATGCCAAGCATTAGTACGAAGAAAGATGTGGTGGATGCTTTAACTTACAGGTACATTAGAACGGTAGCCATCCGTTGACCACCATTCTTAATGTTAAACCCGTTCTGAAAGTAGTCATAGTGAGGCTCAAACTTTTGGCCCACCTCGTAGTGCAGGATTTGAAGCCCTTCGCCATGCTCTATAAATTACGACATTAAGACAAATTAATACCAAACGGCAATTGGGTTGAAAAGAAAGTAGCAGTTAAAAATTAAATTGTACCTGCTATGTGAAGACTTAAGCAAATCTATTGTTGTACTCAGATTAAAAGGAAATCAAACTGGTTTGAAAAAATTTCGACTTCAGAAATAGAATGTCAAAACCTTGCGCAGGTGTACTGCCAGTGAGTGTATAGCATGAGGTAATGAGGTATACCTAAAGTTTGCACTTCTCATCGTCTTCTGTGTTTTTGATAACTAGCAAAATCACCCTATAGTCAGACGCTAATAAACCAGTTGTGTCAAGCGGGCGATGCAACAAGTTACCAGTCAAAACTAATTCATTCCCACTGGCCCACCAGCAAGGCTCGGCATAACTACGGACTCAGAAACTAATCGAGAACGTGGAAGCACCGAGGGACAAAGGGGAAGCGAGAATTTCAGCTAAAAAGTTGGTGGGCATTTGATGCCCCATCAGTACCACAGTTACGTCGTAGAAATTGCAGAAAATGACTCGAGCAAAAAGATTTATGCTCTAGGACTCATGGCGGGGACAAAGTAGTTAGAATATATTGTTGGAAATTTACGGAATTTCGGGTGAATGAAACCGGGATTTTAGAGGGTCTCCCGAGGCAACCGGTCCCGGGTTCGTTGAATCTGGACGCACCACAATCAATAGACGTATTGATTGTGGAAATCAATAACCTTCCCATGATGGAGAATGAATTCTGTAACTTCCCTATTCATGGCAGAATTCATTGCCTTGTTAATTGCTGCATTACTCCTCCTCTGCCTCCTTCACCCTATAAAAGGGAGGCTCACGTTTTGAAGCAGCACAAGCAAAAAATCCACAGCCTTCTAGCATATTCTGACATACGTTCTTTGAGAGAGAGAGGCAGGCGGGTAGTCAGTTCGCCAAGGCGGTCGACGGCGGTGTTCCGGCGGCTTGCGGTTTAGCCGAGCCAACCCTGGGAGAAAAGCGCCGACACAACCTACAACACCCACGGTAGGCGGCGAATATTTCTTAAGGAGACCGTGGTACCACACGGGACTCGGTTTGATGTTCAAATTCAGTTTGTATCTCGACTGTTCTAATCTGTTTTGTATTCTGTATTTTGCTTCGATATGTAATTGTTATATTATCAATGAAATTGTTCTCTGGATTATTCATTACTGCCGAGCTTTTCCCAACACATATCACGCACACCAAGGCCCTATCCAAAGCCTTCTCTTTTTCCACATTAAAACGCGTAGGAATCAAAGCCGAAGCTCACCCAAAATCAAAAGAGCCTTGAAACGCTCTTTGTTGAGATCAAAAGGATTAATGAGATGTTCCTCAGCCACGTACCTACAGGGATTAAGGTGAAATCAGCAATTCTTTTCTCAATGGTTCGGACTATTTCATCTCGCCCTCTAGGCAGACATGTACCAGAGCTAGTACGTGCACTGCAAGCAAAAAGAAAAGAAAGAGGAAAAATCTCAAAGGTCTCGGACATAAAAGGAATGTCAAAAGCAATCAATAACTGGAGAAGTCACTTCAAATTGCCAAGAGATGAGGCAGGAAAAGCACACCTACTATCTATACCCTTGCCAGTTGTCCTATCTATAACTTTTGACCTTTTCAAGTGAGGCTTAGCAAGATTGATTAGGTATTCACATTCATCCTTAGACTGCACAAGAGAAACAGAATGAAGATTCACAAGGCATTAAACAAAACTTCGATCAGGAACGAAATAGAGCAAAACATAACGATATCATATTCAAAACCCCAGAATTCTTTTTGCGCAAGCAGATATATGTAAGACAACCCTACAATTGTAGGTTCATAGCCAATCTATGTAATTATCACGTGAAATGTAGTATTTCTATTTTTTTTTATTTTTCTCCAAATAATTGTACCAAAAGACATTCAACATTCAGTGGCTGCAATTACCCCAAAAAAAAAAATTTCAATAGGAGAGTTTGTATCATATTCGTAGCGTAGCTAAATGTCTGGTTTCTATTAGTCCGTCTAACTTCTTAATTACTAGAGAGCCATTGATGGTGTATTTGGATGCCTCTACAAGCTTGGTAAGGTAATTTCATTTGTTGCAGTCATTTACTTTTTTAAACTCTCTCACCTTTTTTGAGGATCTTCAAGTATGTTGCCTTAGATGTCAAACTAGTAATTAATTGGTGTTTGATTAAGGCATTGTTTGATTGAAGGTTGCATTTCATGCTCTCTATAATAAGTTTACGTAGAGATGAAGGTTGAAAGTCCTTAGCTTTCTCTTCATATCAAAGTGGGGGAGGGCAAGTTGCCGTATGGGATTAAGTCACGAAAATGGCAATTGCACCATCCACCAGGATAGAGTGGCTCGACTCCTCCTTTGTTAGTTTCTATTTGGGCCACACCAATTAAATAACTTTCTTTCGTAATGTACTCTTTACTATTAATTTTTTTTTTCTTCCTAAAATGATTGGGGTTGGTCAGTGTTGTTTTTTCTTTCGGTTAATTAGATGTAGAGAATTTGTTTCTCCTCTAAAAGTAGAGAAAGGGAGCGTTCATTTTGAGGCCCATCTATACTATGTTAATTTCTTTGGTGTTGAATCTGTTGGTGTCTGTAACTTTTGTTTTTGACTATTTCATTTTGGCCAAAATTACATACTCCTCGACCAAGAAAGAAATTTGCACACTCCTTGATAATTCATTTTAGCCATGTTCAAAAATGAACTGTGCGGGCAATTTCTTGTCTTTAAATACATACCAAGATGGCAAGATACCGAGCCTGAGCTCAAAAGATTCCCAATTAATACAAATCTGTTTAATTCTTATCCGAGCAATCAGTCTGCTCTTCTAGACACCTATACCAAAAATGTGTTTACCAAATGATACGACTAAAGAACGTCCCAACTTACCTTATGAAGTATCAAGATACAGTATTTTCACAAGGTTTCACCGCAATCCAGGATCTCAAATCATGCAAAATCGACGGAGCTCTATAACTCCGTTTTGTGTATTAAGCGAGAAGAAAAGAAATGATATTTTCTCACCAACGCTCAAAATATTTTGTCCGAAACATAACTAGCTTACTTCTATAGGACAGTTTTATTTCTATCCATTTCTCATCCTTTCTTACGCCATATCCAGTTTACGCAGTACGCAGAATTCTTATAATTTCCCCCACATCAATCACATAAAAATTTGCGCATAACTATTTACAAAACGAACACCTCTCTTGGTGTACGGCGATTCTGAACAAGGCTCCACACTTTTACTTTTCCTAATCTATCGTCCGTTTAATTAGCCAAAAAAAACTGCCAAGAATAGAAAGAAAAAAAAAAAAAAAACCACCCTAATTTTCTTCTCCTCTCTTTTCTACTTCCACATCTCATATAGTCGTATTTCCATTACACACAGATGAATTTCAATTTGAAGGTTTTTCACTTTTTCTCTTTTAGACAATATAATTTGCACACAAATTCCCCGGGCGTCTAGTAGGGAAAAAATACAGAGACAAATAAAAAACGCATTTACCTGCCCAAAGAAACTGCCAAGAATAGAATAAAAAAAAAAACTACCACCCTAATTTGCTTCCCCAAAAATGCTAGAGGTACATTGGTGTGGCACACCTCAGCCACACCCATATGGGTGTGGCTGAGGTGTGCCATACCTAATGTGTCCCTACCACCCTAATTTTCTTCTCCCCTCTTTTCCACTTTCACATATCAAATTTGAGATTAAATTATAGACACCGGTAATATAAACATTTTTTTCCTCCAAATCAATTAAATTGTGCCATATGTCAAAATAGTGGTCCCAATTAGCAGAACATAGCGACGTGGTCCAATCTAATTGATTTGGAGGAAAATAAAGTTTACACCGGCAATGCGTATAATTTAATTTCCTCAAATTTCATTACGGATGAATATCAATTGAACATTTTCACCTTTCCCCTTCTACTAGGGGTGTGCACGGGCCGGGTTTGGCCCCGAACCGAACAATTGGTAAGAGCCGTCTGCGAGCCCCATTTTTTTTTTTACATAAATATCACAGAGACACCTGAACTTTGAAATTTTCCCTAATCTATATGAATTGGTTGGGTCGGGTAGGAAACGCACCATCCCAAACCGAAATCTGATTTTTAACAGAAAATAAACCCGTATTCGACCAAACCACATGTTCGGCCCCACCCGAGACCCTTCGGGTCGGGTTGGTCAAGTTCCGGGTTTTTTGCACACCCCTACCTTCTACATAATACAATTCCAGGCGTCTAGTAGGGAAACAATACTGAGACAAATCAAAACGCAGTTAAAAGAAAACTGGTAAAATTTTACCAAGAAATTATGGTAAATGGAAGCTCTTGGCTCAGAAGAGATGACTTCAACCCACTGATCTCCTCTCCCATCATCTACTGCATCACTCCTGCACACCAAATTCCCCGAAAGCCAAACCAAGTCAGCATCGGATCACATCATAATTCGACCAAATTACAAAAAATTAAAACTGTAAGAATATAGTAATCATATAATATCATAATCATGTGCTGATATGATTACGATATTATATGATTGCCTTGATTTTATTTTGATTGTAATTGATTACGATTTCATTATAATTAGGATGATTCACTTCCATAGTTAAGCTCTCTCCCCTTGTATAAATAGAGGTCTCATTGTATAGTTTTATTATCGAAATCAATAAAATATCTCTTCTCTCATATTTAATATGGTATCAGAACTATAAGATCTAGGCCTTGTGGAATTTTTACTCTTGGCAGGCGGCCTAAATTTTGTTACCGTCCGCCGGGCACTCGTAGTAACATGTAGTCATTCGGATTCATCTCAAATCTCTTCTGTCATGGCTTCTCTCGCTCGTCGTTGTTCTGTGGCTCTCATGGTTTCTCTTTTGGCTTGGCTTAGCGTGGTTGCTCCTAATTTTTTTCTTGGCTTAGTTGCTCCTGGTTTCTTTTGCTTGGCTTGGTTGTTTCTGATTTCTCTCTGGCTTATTGATTTCGACAAAAAAATATCTATTCTCTCATATTTAACAAAAACAAAATTAACGGTGTAGAAACTTTATATTCAACCCAAAATCAATTGACAATAAGTGAAAAGGCCGCCCAAGCAATAATTAAACCAATGTGGGTAATTTCCAACACTCCCTCTCACGCGCAACACACCCCGGACTCGCACGAGGTCAACAAAGAATCCGAAACATACACGGACACAATAAAATAAAGTGCAACTATGGCACAAACAAAGAAAGTAAAGCATCTAAAAACCTAGCTCTATATCATGTAAAATCATCCAACTCTATTTCCTTAACAAACGAGCTCGATTCAACGCAAATGACCGGTCGACGGTCTTGTGGACGATTGTGCTGAGATCGTGAGCCTTGGGAGAGCTGCGAGAAGTGCTTGTGATGGAGATGACTTTGAGGGATAGAAGGACGGCGATGATTTAGGAGCAGGTGACTAGGAGAGAGAAAATGACTGTAGCCGAGGAGGAGGATTTGGGAGAGGGATGCCGCGGAGTGTGTGTGTGTGTGTGTGTGAGAGAGAGAGAGAGAGAGAGAGAGAGAGAGAGAGAGAGAGACTTATTTGTCTTTCTTCCTTCACAGAGTGGTGGCAAATTGGCAACGGTTTCTTGAGAATACTGAATACGGTGGGCTTTTCTACAAAATTGCCGCCTGTTTTTATGTGAAAGAGATATTCACTCGTAGACTCGTAGTTAGTTTTCTTTTCTCTCTCTATATATTTTGGCTATTCAATTAGACTTTGTGCGGATGTCGAGAATGTTGCGTTAAGTATGAAATCTCAAAAAAAAGTAAAGTGAAATAAAGTAAAAGTAAAGTGTAAATTATATCGAAAGCATGTAAATCATATAAGACTTACATAATGAAGCGCAATAGAATACTTTTAGCTTTTCAATATCTATGAACTGAACACGAATACGAACACCGTCTTCTATTCTCGCCAAGTAGGGAAGACTAGTAGAGTCTACTCTTAATATCTGCACCAAAAATCCTTGGATTCTTAGATGGAAACCCTAGGGAGAGAAGATAATTTGACAAGGAGAATATTTTCTAGAGGTGGAGAGATAGAACTCTAACTCTTTTTTGTTGTGAAAGTCTTTAAACTCTCCCAACAGATAGAGATAAAGGAGTATATCTCATCCTTCTAACCAACTCAATTATATAACTCATGTGGACGACTCATGTAGGTTGGGTCCGGTCCAAACCGATGAGATAGAAAAAATAAATGTGTGTTCCATTTATGTGTGTTCTATTGACGAGGAATCTTGCGGGGGGCATGTTGTGCGGCACTGTATTATGCCATCTGATCATGTCGTTTCCATATTAAAAATAATTTACAAAACGAAATAATTATTATTACCAAAAAAGTAGTAGTAAGTATTCAAAGTATAAAGTATTCAGAGTATCGTTCTCAGAAATTACGAAAGCTAAGTTACCGTTCTTTCAATTAATTTCTAAGTTAATTCAGAAAGAGAATTGATTGTTTGGTTCCTAAAATATTAAAGGCTAAATTAAATTAAAGCAATCAATGGTGGAAAGAGTTTATCAAAAATGGTTTCGAATCCACTGGTCTGTTGTACTCCCTCCGTCCTTTTTTTAGAGTCCAGTATTCCATTTTGGGATGTCCCTTAATAAGTGTCCATTTTGTAAAGTTAGTAGTGGGTAAAAGTTGGTGCCTTGTCTATTTTGTCCCTAAAAGTAGATTCCATTTTTAAATGTTAGTGAGTAAAGTGTAACGATGATGGGTAAGGAGGGAAAGTGAAGGAAAAAGTTGATGTGAAATGTATAATGATGATGTCTTTTTAATAAGTTGGAATTACGAAGCAGGACACTTAAAAAGGGACGAATGGAGTAACAATTTCTATGCGATAAAAGTTAATTATTCAAATCAATCCGGATATTGTTAGGATTCGCGAGTCCTCATGGTATCGCCAAAATATTTTTATGAATCACCATCACCAAATAGCATGGGGTATCGCCACCTAACACGAACCGTTTTTACTTGTACAACCGTCTCTATGGCACATATTGTCTAATAGCACGGAACGCTCTGACGGAGTATAACACATCTTACTCAGTTATTATAAAACAATTAAGAACCATTGTATGAACGTGCATAAATTTAGGAAATCAAGCACAAGATTTGATGAAAAAAAATAATATCGTAAAAAAATTCTCAAATCATGCAACCCCGATTCGAACAGTAAAAACACTGACTCAAAACATAAACGTTGTTACTCATAGTGCGAGCTTTATCAATGCCCTAGAAGATGGTTTGGTCCACTCGTCCAAGGCCAAAACCCACTTCACGTTCAAAACTAATTTCCCCAACGTCAGTAAAGTCGGCATCCTATTCCTTATACAAGGGTTTGGTGCATTAATTACACAAAGCATCCTTGGACTTTCTCTAATAACAAACTAATTTTTCATATTTGAAATCCTTTGCACTTTGACCCAAACTTCTTTTTGAATCTTCTTTTTATCTAACATTTGGGGCAATGAGCTCGATCAACCTATACACAAAATAAATATCAAGTAACAAATATAAATGACTAACAAATGTAGTTTGAAGGGTCAAAATGTTACTATTTCGGCACTTATCACCATCCAGATCGTCCACGCTCGACAATCAATGATTTGGATCCAACGGTCTTGTGCATAATTTCAACCGTCTATCCGTTCGGCAATTCGGATCGTTGATTTCTGAGATCAATAGCTCAGATGACACAGCACTATGCACAACACAGTGCTGCACTACACCTCTCCTGAGTCGGGTAGGATCTATTTTGCAAGAGAAAGTTAAAGTTATGGGCCCCATAATTTTCTTGGTAGTTGAACACCTCTTCCGACTCGGATAGGTTCTTGTTTACTTACGTACAATAGTTGCCGTGATTGTAGGTGTTCTTAGTCACCATATCTCTTGCACATGAGAGAGAGAGAGTGAGAGAGAGAGAGAGCGCGCGCGCCTGGATGACAATAAATTATGAGATTTACTTCTTGTAGCCCGTACTATTTGCAAAGTTTTCCCTAAATTTTTGGTATTTTTTGTTTTGGTATTTTGTTTGTCTTTTCTAGTTTTTTTTTTTTTTTCGTTAGATTCACGTTTTATTTTTAAAATTAATCATTTATCTTGACAAGAGAAATTTAAAAAATTTAGTCTTGATCAAAAGAAGACCAAAAATAACCAAGCAGCTAGTGTTTTTTGTCGTCTGATTTGATTTTTTTTTTTCAACTTTCGGTTCTCATTTTCATTCGTTGCCTCATTTGAATTTTTCTTCAACTTCGGTTCTCAATTTTCATAATTTCTAGATTTTTCTCGTTGAGACAAATGATTAATCACAAAAATTATGATGAAAAATTAACAAAAAATTAAAAAAAAGTACAAATGCCAAAAAAAATACCAAACCAAAAATTTAGGGGAAACTCACTGCGTCTTCCCACCAATTGCATATTTCTGTTCCTAACTTCCTAGTTGTTTGGTTTACAGGGACGTTAATTTCTCAAAGGAATGAGCTTGCTAAAGTATACAGTCCTTAGGAAAATAAACCCCTAGAGGAACAGGAAGAAGATGATGTCATGTATACATTCAGTAGGCACTATAAAAAGGCATGGTAATAATTCCTCACGTTTTATTCCTCAAGTTAAAAACATTTCTTAACAGAAAATAAATTAGCGAAAAAGAAATTGCAGACTAAAATCGCCGTATGTATCAAGGGAAGAGGTTCAAGGTTGGTTTATCAGACTCTATGCAGGCAGAAGAGCTCTTGCCAGTACCATCAGTTTGTTACAAACAATACAATCAGTATGCCCAAGAGAAGAGAAGTCATCAGTATACCTGCCAACAGAAAAAGGATCCTAAGAAACAAGCAACCAAGCTATTATGAGTGGGGCAATTCCTATTTAAACAATCACAATTTGAACGAGCCAAGTAGAATCTTGTTTGAGCTTCATTTGAAAACTTAACGAGTGGCAAAAAATTGGTAAGGTTGGTTTACTTATGTAATAAGCCGATCTCAAGCAAGCTGTTAGTGAGGGAACACTAGCGTGAACTCTAACAATTGAGTTTGTGTATCAGCCCTATATCTCTAACAATTGAGTTTGTGTATCAGCCCTATATATAAGCCTTGCAACGGTAAGTTAAATTACAGGATTCGGATAATCCCATCAGGAAAATTACCTTTGGTATTTGCATATTAAGCCTTGAATTCGCCAACGCGCATCCATTTTGTAGAAGACCACTTATTCCCTTTAATGACTGGGCAACCACCTAAACCAAATCAAAGAAACTTTTAATTTCCTCAATAAACATGAAGGCGGATTTAAAGCTTTTTCAGAACGCTAATTAGAGCACATGGTTTTACAACCAACAGGATTTTAAACCAGAGTCATATAGGTTATCTAAACACTGCATAAGCCGACTAATTGCCAAGACGTGAGCTAGGATTCAGGAGGCTGCAGGTTCAAGGCGTGCGGCCGATGCCCCTTCATGCCTTGCAACCTTCCTGGCTAGGTTGTGAACCACTAGTCCTTGGAGAAGTGGTAGAAATTTAAGAGCGAGTGGTCCCTCACAGAGCCCGCTGTGGATCTGGAGTCCTTGTGGTCACACCTAGTAGAATTAGCTATAGGCGGTTGTCCCCTCTCCACCCTCCACTCTCCTCTTGACAACACACAAAAAAATAAGACCAGTCGTCTCTAGACATCTACACTGCACCTTTTAAGAGCTAAAACAATTGAAAATAACTAACCGTGCAAGCTTGAAGAATCTAGAGATGCATCAGGCTTCATGCTCCAGAAAAGCAAAGCATCACCCATCTTTGGTTTAACAGAAAGTCCCTCCTTTCCACATTGAGACAGTTCATTCCACCAAGGAACAGCACTAATATTTCCTTTGGCAGCAGGGAACACTGTCTCACCCCCTTCTTCTACATCCGAGCTGTGCCAATGAAAGCAGTGTAAGAAAAAGAGATTAAAGGCTGCACCAAAAATGTAAAGCATTAATGAGAAAAAAGACTCTGTGGATGCTTTACTTACAGGTACATTAGAACTGTAGCAATCCGTTGACCACCATTTTTAGTGTTGAACTCGTCGAGAAAGTAGTCATAGTGGTTTTCATATTTTTGGCCCACCTCGTAGTGCAGAATTTGAAGGCCTTCGCCATGCTCTATAAATTAGGGCATTGACAGAAATTAATACCAACCGACAGTAGGATTTTAAAAAAATAGCGCAGTTAAAATTGTATGTGCTATGTGAAGACTTTAGCAATTCTTCTGGGTATACTCAGGTGAAAGGAAATCAAACTGGTCTACAAAAATTTTAACTTCAGTAGAGAATAGGGTTGTCTTGCTACTGCAAGCGACTTTACAGCGAGAAGTATACCTAAAGTTTGCACTTCTCATCATCTTCTGTGTTTTTGATAAGTAACCAAATCACCCGATAGTCAGATGCTAATAAACCAATTGTGCAAAGCCACAAGTTACCAGTCGAAACTAATTCATTGCCACGCGCTCACCAGCAAGGCTCGGCATAACTAACGACTCGGAAACTGATCGAGAATGAGGAAATATTCCACCAAGGGACGGAGCGGGTAGCAAGAATTTCAGCTCAAACGTTGGTGGGAATTTGCGGCCCCATCTGTACCACAGTTTTGTTGCAGGGCTTGCAGAAAATGACTCTAGGGCAAAAAAGTTTATGCTATAGGACTTGTGGCAGGGACAAAATAGTTAAAAAATATCAGCAACAACAATAACAAATCTGAAATCTCTAATGCAGACATCAAGGGATTGAGTGTGAATTGCCCAATGGGAGAATTATACTAAGGAAAGGTTCTAATACGTTTTCCAAACTCCTTTTTAGTATAGCCCTAGCAGAATATAGGGTTCAGGTTCACTGATCTCAGTTACTTTTTTTACCCAAAAAACTCCATGATTTCATCCACACCAAGGCCCTATCCAAAGCCTTCTCTTTTGCACATTAAAATGCGTAGGAATCAAAATCAAAGCTCACCAAGAATCAAAAGAGACTAGTAACACTCTTTCTTGAGATCAAAAGGATTAATGGGATGTTCCCCAGCCACGTACCTACAGGGATGAAGGTGAAATCTGCAATTCTTTTCTCAATGGTTCGGATTATCTTATCTCGCCCTCTAGCCAGAAATGTACCAGAGCTGGTACGTACTCTGCATGCAAAAAGAAAAAAAAAAGGGAAAATCTCAAAGATCTCCACATATAAGAATGTCAAAAGCAATAAATAAATGGAGAAGTCACTTCAAATTGCCAAGAGATGAGCAGGAAAAGCACACCTACTGTCTTTACTCTGGCCAGTTGTGCTATCTACAACAGATGACTTTTGCATATGAGGCTTGGCAAGATTGATTAGGTATTCACATTCATCCTTAGACTGCACAACAAAAACAGAATGAAGATTCACAAGGCATGTAATGAAACTTCAATCAGGCACTGAGTAGGGCTAAACATAACAATATCAAAATCAAAACCCCAGCGTCCTTTTCCCGGCCGTAGATATATGTAAGACAACCATACAATTGTATGTACATAGCTGCTCTGTGTCATTATCACGTGAAATGTAGAATTTCTCCAGACAATTGTACCGAAAGACATTCAACATTCAGTAGTTGCAACTTGCAATTACCCAAAAAAAAGAATTTAGTGGTTGCAGTACATCACAAATAGAACATCACTTAAGCATAGATGTCAAAATTTTTTGAACCCTTAAAGTATCTAACACATACATACCAAGATGGCAAGATACTAGATATTCCAAGCCTGAGGTCAAAAGATTTCCAATGTATACGAATCTATAGCATTCTTGTCTGAGGAAGCAGTCTTCTCTTCTGGACTACTATACCAGCAAATGTGTCTGCTCGGTCTTTCCACATGATATGCCCCAACATACCTTATGAATTATCAGGATACAGATATTTTTACAAGATTTCACTGAAATCCAGGAGCTCAAACAAATCATGCAAAATCCAGAGAGCTCTCTATGAGTCCGTTTGGTGTATAGTAACTAGTAAGTGACAAAGGAGAAGAAATGGTATTTCCCATTGATGCTCTATCATTTTTTGTCTGTAATAAAACTAGCAAACTACCATAGGAGAGTTTTCTTCTATCCATTTCTCATCCTTTCTCACCTTATGTCCACTCCCTGCATTGGACAGAATTCTTATCATTACCACCACATCAATCACATAAAATTTTGCACACAACTCCTATAAAGAGAACCCCTCTCTTGGTGTGGACGGCGGTTCTGAAGAAGGCTCACACTTTTATTATCGTATAAACTACCCATTTAACTACCCAAAGAGACTGAAAAGAATGAAAAATGTAGAAACTTTATGTCCATCTCAAAGCCAATTGGCAATGAGTGACGAGGTCCCAAATATTATTAAGTGATCACTGATTCCACTCCCAAGCAACGTGAGACTCTATTTCCTTAACAAAAAAAACTACCACCCTAATTTTCCTCTCCCCCTTTTCTACTTTCACATCTCAGATTTCATTAAGCGGATGACTTTCAATTGAAGATGTTTCACTTTTCCCCTTCTATATATTACGTTTTCCAAACGCATCACATGTGCCGGGGCGTCTAGCAGGGAAAAATACAGAGACAAAATAAACAAGGCAATTAAAACGAAAACTTTAAAATTTTACCAATTGCGCGGGCCAGGGCGTGTAGTAGGGGAAAATACACAGACAAATCAAAACGCAGTTGAAATTGAAAACTTGTAAAATTTTACCATTTCCACACGCATCGAATGTGCCGGGGCGTCTAGCAGGGAAAAGTAAGGAGACAAATCAAAACGCAGTTAAAACGAAAACTCGTAGTAAAATTTTACCAAGAAATTATGGTAAATGAAAGCTCTTGGCTCCCAAGAGATGACTTCAACCCACTGATCTCCTCTCCCATCATCTACATCACTCCTGCACACCCAATTCCCCCAAAATCAAACCAAATCACCTGCAGATCACACCATAATTCGACCAAATCAAGCTCGATTCGACGCGAATTACCTGTCGACGGTCTTGTGGACGATTGTGCTGAGATCGTGAGCTTTGGGAGAGCTGCGAGGAGTGCTTGGAATGGAGATGACTTTCAGGGATAAGAGGACGACGATGAAGAAGGAGCAGGTGACTACGAGAGAGAAAACGACTGTAGCCGAGGAGGAGGAGGAGGATTTGCGAGAGGGATGGCGCGGGTAAAGCCTCCCTTTTGCCGCCATTGTTGTTGTAGTTCTTGACGGGATTGGAAGCCTAGAAATTAATTCGACTTCAATCGCTGACTAGATCTCAGAGAGAGAGAGAGCGCATTTTCAAATGTCGTTCTTCTTCCTTTGAGAGTGGTGGCAACTTGGCAAAGGTGTCTTGAGAAAACGGTGGGCTTTTACAAAGTTGCCGCCTGTTTTTATGCGTCCAAACCGATGGTGTCTCGTATGGAATGGGAGATGCCGGGGCAGAGCGGCCAATCTGACCGGTAATTTTGGTAATCGACGGCTCGGATTTTAACCAAGTAATGAACTGTTCTGATTTGTATGCGCTTAAATTCGATCGGAATCATTCGTGCCGAGATGGATGTCCGGATCAACGACTCCCCACCCACTCGGTAGAGAGCTACTCGGCAGCATATTCGGATACATCTCGCATGCGTTTTCTTCTTTTCTGTATATTTTCTCCTTTAAATGATTACCTAAAATACGGATAAGACAATTGTGTTTGGACTCATCTGATACACGCTTGCAATATAGAAGTGAATTACTTTAGACATATCTTCGTCCGGATCTTTTACTTTATTTTGTCTTAGAAAAGTACTGCACACCCATGGTATTGATCTATAATCGGAGTAAATTTTTTTTTTTCTTTTTCCATATTCTCAGCTAATAAAAGAATTTAATTGTTGAATCGCCATACAACATTTCCAACATCTGAATGGGTAAATTTACTTTGGGCCGAGCTGAATATTCAAAAGATCTTGTTTTGTTTAGATTAATATTGCATGTGGTTGGTGACGTAGAGGTTGTGGTCAAAGCTTTTAGATCAATTCAATTGCAAGTTGCCAAAATCCATTAAAAAAAATGGCATTTTTTTAATCTAAAGTCAGACTTTTGTAGAGAGAAAGTCCACATGTGAAGTTTGTTTGGAACTTTCCCTCTTGTAGCTATTGCGCCTTAGCTGGATCCTGTTCGGTATGAATTTTGAGGGAGATTTTTGATAGTAATAAGTAGAGAGAGATAGATAGCGAAAATTTATTAGAGTCAGAGACCATGCCCAGAAGTTTTGAGATTCTAAAACGAACAATTCCTCAAGATGAATCTTCTGTCCACTAGTGGAGCCCTATTTCCTCCACTGTCGGTGTTAATGGCATGGCTGGATAATCAAAACATTTGAGATCTTATTCACTTCCTTCTATTGATGCTAAAATTACCAAGCCCATTCAAGAAAAGGGCTATAAGCTAGTACAAACAAATCTCAATCCATTTCAGTGATCATTTACAGGAAAAACTATTGGTGCTCCTCGAACAATGTCACGTGATGGTGCTCTTGGACACTGAATAATTACTCCATTTACGGAGTCCTATCGGCAGCAAAGACTTGCCCACCAGAAATCCAAGAAAATGCAGCAAACAAGGAAAAAAGTGAACTTCTGCGAACTGTTACATGTTCAGCAAACCGATCTCAGCATGCCATATGAACGACAGTTCAATAAATTTAAGTAGTCCAAACTAATCTAAAAGACGCCAAATGAGGCTGTTGGCGGAGGAGCAGGCTTGTAGTTGCAAAAATTTGGAATGTAAGCGGAGGTTCGGTGCTTGGGTGGATCCATCGACTCGATGGCTGGTTGGTTCAAGTACGCATACTTGCTCTTTGTCCACCTGCAATTGTCGAATGAACAATTTTTTGTGTTAACAAAAAAATGTATCATTATTGGAGGTATGCATAATGCATACGTCTATGAATCACATTGAACATGTCTGGAGTTGCGTCTAAGTTACCAGTCCTTTATTCCAACACGTAGCTCTTTGCTAATCTCGTCTGTTTTGCTGGAGTTGGCGGTGGTGGCGAAGGCGGCAGCACCATCTTCCTTACTTTCTTGATCCTCCTTCAGAGCCTCCTCGAAGAGCTTGTAGTCTTCCTCCTGTCAAGGAGAAATCTCATGTTAAACGGTGCGTTGGTGTTACATTTCAACAACCCTGTTCAAATAGACTGTTTCCAATCAGGGATGTACCAAGGGGCCGATGAGCAAGGGCGACCGCCCACCTCAAGTTCCAACATAACCCGTTATTATAGCAGGATTTGGTTACATCATGTAAAGATTAGTAGATTACGTAGCTTTTCCCGCTTAGATTCAATATGTTTATTCATCAATTTCAATGTCTATACATTACTAATCAGCCAAACTGAGCCTTGTGTTCCAATCAATTTGGGTCGGCTAATTTTTTATTTTTTACCGCCTGTACATTCGCCACTGGAATGTTCAAATTTTGCCTCTGTCCTTGTTTCCAATTCCAACACTTGACAGAGGGAGTTCTTTTTCTGACCAGATAAAAAGGGTATTTGTATTCATACAATAGAGATATCAAACAAACAAAGCCGATAAATTTTTGGGTGCAAATTGGGTATAGTCTACGTGTACTCGAGCGCTCATCCTAGCTGTTCAAACGTGTTTTGGACGGCCAAGATTTAGAGGCCAAGAAAGATGAGAGAGAGTGGTTGGTTGAGTAGGAGAGAGAGTGCTCGAATTTTGACCATCCAAAACATGTTCGGACGGCTTGGATGCGCAACGTGGTTCCCAATTTGCCCCCAAAAACTTCCTAAAAAATTCTTGTCAGTCAAATCCTTCTGTGATTTAACAAGCATTGAATCACAAGTAAACCTTACCGTGAGTTCTCGTGCCCGGATACGGGCTGCGGCCTTAATAGCAGAAAGGAGATGGTCTTCCTCATCTATCCGCTTCTGCCTCCAAAACCTCGCAATCTCTTGATTCGTCACACTCACCGTAGACACCGCCGGCTTCGTGTTGGCCCAGAAATTCGGCAGCGGCAGAGGAGGTGGAGGCGGCGGCGGCGGAGGGGCGGCCCCTTTCAACTTTGCATCACCACCTTGATCAGTTCCCACCTCCATTTGCTTCATCCCCACACACCCTCCTGCCTAATTCACTCTCTCGGTTCTGCTAGTGAAAATTAGAAGGTTGCAATTGGTATAGGACAGGAGATATAATGATCAAAAGTCTCAAAAGTGAAGGAAGTCTACACTGATGATCGCTACTTGTATGGAGTTACTAATCCTACCTAACTTTTGCAAAATGACTGATAGGTTGGACCTTGTTTCCCAACCGTTACGTGGAATTTCACATTGTGTGCTTCAAGGCCGGCCCGTCGCTGACGATGGAAGGCGAGGAAGGCTTGCGTCTTGGGTTCCTATTTTTTTTCCTAAAATTAGGGGCCCCAAATTTTATATCATGTTATACTAGTACAGGAAAATAAGGGGTTGTTTCAGATAAATAAGCCAAAGTGGCTTATTTTTTGTCCTTATTCAATTTTTTTTCGTATCACTTGGCTTATTGTCAATTTTTTGGGGATTATTGCATCCTCATGACAAGAGGAATCTAAAAAGTAAAATTTTTTGACCGAAATCTAATTTTTTATTTGTTTTGAATAAAGACAAATCAATTGGCTTATTTTCGTTTTTTTGTGGTTTTATTTGGCTCATTTTTTGAGGGAAAGCCATTGGCTTTTTAAGCCGAACACCTCCTAAGTCTATGATGAATCTAAAAGATCATAAGATTGATTATGCTAACGTAATTACTATTTTTGCCCCTAAAGGTTGGACCTTGTTTCCCTACCGTTAGGTGGAATTTCACAATGTGAGCTTCAAGGCCGGCCTGTCGCTGACGGAAGGTGAGGAAGTCTTGTGTCTTGGGTCCACCAAATATATACTTTTTAACTTAGGGGCTTCCAAATTTTATACGGTGTTATACTAATACAGGGAAGTAAGTTCATTATGAATCTAAAAGATTGATTATGCTAGTGTAATTACTTCTTTTGTCGCTAAAAATGCATGAAGAGTGATATTTAAGCGATACTTTTGTGTTCTTGTAACGATAACTATTTTTCGATCTTAGTTGCACGAAGCAGGGGTGAGAGCAGGGGAGCGAGCAAATATAGAAGCTCTCAAGGTTGGGAGCGTGAGAGGAGCGCGTACATATATTATGAAAATAAGGTAGCGTAGAGTATTCACTTTAAAAAGTATAATAATTTAGGAAAAATATGGGTCAAGTCCTCCATAGGTGTAAGAAATGGGTTAGTGGTACAATATATGATTTTATTTTCAAGATATCATGACTTAGGTTAGATGATATATGAGTTCATCAAAGACCAATTAATAAAGCCAAGTAATAAATCTCTGTTTTTCTATACAAATATTATACGAAAGTTCCCATCTTCATAAGGAGCGAGCTCCTATCTCTATGGGAGCGGATTCCCGTCAAGTTCCTTAGTTTGTAAAGTATGCAAGGGCGTCCAACTTTAAAAGTTCGCTTTGAGCCCCGAAAATGATTTTCTGGACAAAAATGCTTCAAGGTCAACTATGAATACGTCAAAGAAAAGGGTTCTGACTGGTAGATGTAACCACTAAAACACAAGCCATAATCAGGAGAGGAAGTAAGGATACAGATACGGATACAAATCAGTGCAGTCCTATGAATTGACAACTAAAATCAAACTCAGGGTTTGAAATCGACCAATAAGCAGAAAGGAGTTGCCTTTCTACGGTGAAGTTTATTTTTAAATATGGTAGAGATGACATCAGAAATTCTTCACTCAAAATTGAAGAAAAATAAACCCTTGAAAGCATCCACACAGGTGAATACCATTTTGTCATTGCCATTTCTATTTTTGGGCAATGAATAGCAGAGGTGAATTAATCTAGGTGTGGTTATATGGGGCCCATGGCCCCCGCGTTGTATCGGGTGAGTTTTTTTTTTTTTTTAATTTAATATTAGTAATTTTTTTTGTTTGTTAATAACATCTAAATATTGTATTTTGCATTAAGTGTTATTTAGTGCTATTTAGACATTTAAATTCTTTTAAAATGTGATCGTTTTGGATCCCAAAACCCAATTTTTCTCTCTGTGCCACAGTCTCCCATAAGTTTTTCCTTCAATTATTTATCTCATTCCTCTTTTATCTCTCTCCACTTACTACTCAAAAAACCTCCCTCAAATTCTAAACTAAACAAATTATTAGATTTTCAAATCTTGAAATTTCAAAATCTTGTTCATAGTGCGGCCCCCGCATTTATGAAATCCTGGTTCCGTCCCTGATGAATAGTATCATTTTGCAAAAAAAAAAAAGAAGAGGCAAGGGTGCTGCAGCGTTGTTTTGCCATTTCCATTCTCATCTCTCAATCACGGATGGTAGGTTTGGAAATCCTTGAATCTGACCGGTGAAACATCTGCTTCAAGAGTGAGAGCAGGAGAAAAGAAGTATGTTGACAGAAGAGGAAGAAAGCATCAATTGATTCTTGCGTGAGAAGTCGCTATTCGAGGAGGTAATCTAGGAAGAAAGGAGGTTAGGAGTCGTTTAACCGTAGCAAGAGCACAAAAATACGAAAAACAAACAAGCGAAAGGAGCCTTTTCGTCGCACAAGTCTTCTAGATTTGTGAATTGTTTCGTTACTCACTGGAGTCGATATTCACACACCAAATGGACAACCAATCCGAAAAACAAAGAGCAGAATCGTCTATTAAACTTGTCATTCTTTGGAGTGACTAGGGTCTAAGTTTAATGGTGTACTCCTATGAGAGCAACAGGGCAACCAGATCAAATAAGTTATTCCTCAATCTGCAGGAAAAGTTTTGCAGATGGACTACGCCGATAGCAGTAATAGCGTTCCCGGATTAAGTATGAGATTCTGACTACAAGACCAACCAATATATCGACGCTAACAACTTAATCATGTCTTTAATAACGGGAACAGATTGTCGGGGTCAAACAGCTCCAGACTAAAGGCTTATGGCAATTTGAAAGCTATAAGGACGCGACGGGAGCTCCATGTCTTGGGATCTTCGATATCCTAACGCAAACTTTTTGATGAATGAGTAGGCAACATTGATGAAAATACCACCATAGACCATCAGCGGGACATGGGACAAAATTCGATACAAACTGACCCAAGATAGGAATTGATAGCAAGGAAACTAGAATCAAACAACAAATCAGAAACGAACTTCATGAAGCCTCTGATTGTCAGGTGACTACCACTGCGTCAGCCACCGGTAGTTGTAACACAACTTGATCGATGAAGTAGCAGTAACAAATTGCCAAAAAAAATTTTGAAGACCCGACTAATTGAGGTTTATTTTTGTGTTTGGTTCAATGAAATGAATTTGAGAATTTCAATTGAAATGAATGATGGCTAGCACCACACCTGTTGTTTCCAGAGGATTTCACATGTGCAATTATACATCCAATTTTTCAGAAGCGAAATGAGGAAGAGGGGACAGAGGCAGGGATTATTCCGGTAAAATTACCATGAAAAATATTTTCCGGAGCGTATTGGATATTCAAGTCAACCATGATCTTCATGGATTATTTCAGCATCATAAAACATGTTTAGGAACACGGTGATGATATTCATGATTTTATTTTTTTTTGAAATAATCCATATTTTTCATGGATTATTTATGCATAACTACCATGAAACATATTTTTCGGAATATGATGTATATTCAAATCAACCATTTTTTTCATGGATTATTCTGCAAATTGACTATGAAAACTGGCGCTCAATAATTACAACCATAATCAACCATGAAAATAAAAAAATCAGTACAAATCAACTATGCTTTCCATGTATTATATTTTGCAAAATTACCATGAAACATCCATCGGAACAATCAAGACAAAAAATAAACGATCATAGTTATCAAAGTGGAACCTATAATAAGGAAATACCCTCGCTGGTAATGGGAGAGGCATCTCCCTGTAGGGCGCAGAGCAGCCGATCGGGCCGCCGTTTATCTCGGCAATTAACGGCTTGAATGGTTTAAATTTGTACGCGCTCAGATTAGATCCAAGTAATCCGTGTCAAGATGAACAGCCGGAACACAAAAAAAGAAAAAACACAATCAACCCTCTTTTCAAAACAGAAAAAACACAATCCAATGCATCTCAAGAAAATTGGAAGTCTCAACCAGGTGCAAAAGCACTTCATTCAACATCATCATACAAACACGTATATATATTATTTTACAAAGAGATAAGCGTATAATTGCCATACCCACCAAATCCTGTCAATCGAAGCCAAACCCAGTACAGATTCATGAAAATTGGTCAAGTTTCGTTAGTAATCCGAAGAGCCTTATTCTTGAATCGATACCTCGGAGCCCTAGGGACGACTTGACTGGGGCCAAAATGGAACTGCCCAGGAGAATCCGTCAACGGAGGGCCATCGTCGTACACGTAACCCACGAGGCGGCCGCAGCAGCTGCACTTGATCTTGACCCTCTTCCGCTGGATCCCCCAGTAATTGAGGGTTTCGAAGAAGGGCATGATCTTGTCCTCTTTCTCGAAGTTGAATTTGGTGGCGTCGACGACGGCGAAGGAGAGGGTGCCTTTGTTGCCGGCCTCGAAGTAGAAGTCCGGTGGGTAGAGGTGGTTGGTGTGGAGGTTGAGGTTGTTTCCGCATTCGATGCAGTTGTAGATTGATGCCATTGTTGACCCTGTTGGCTGGCAGAGAGAGAGAGAGAGAGATGAAGAGGGGGAGGGACAATTGGAGTTAACGCGGGGATTTTTTTATCTATACATACTATAAGCAAATATATATGATTTTGCTTTTAAAACCATCCAAATCTTTTTTTTAAATTTTTTTTAAAAATTTTTGACTCTTTCCTTTCGCGAAAAATCTATGATTACATACACATAGATATATACATTACATTAGAGCATCCACCGTGGAATAATCAAAATCAAAATCAAAATGTTGCTAAGGTTAGCAATGTTTGCTCAAAAAAGTGCTCTCATTGGAATAATCAAACCTAGCAACTTTTTAGCAAATTATCAAATTTTGGCTTTTGAATAATTAAAACTAGTAAACTTTTGTCAACAACCAAATTTTCCCTCTCTCAATCAAGTATACCATCATTACACTAAAATCTTCTCTATGTTCTCTCTCTCTCTCTCTCAATGTTTTCAAAAACAGATTTTTTAGATTTTTTTTGCTTTTTTCAAAAATTTTAAAAAGTGTAAGTAAATAAATTGTGTTTTTAAAAAATTATTTTTGAAATTTCAAAACTCTTATAAACAACTTTTAAAATACTGTTTTTTACACAAAATCTGGTTTTAAAAAACTATATTTTATAGTTTTTAAATTTTCAAAACTATTTGTGTAAATATAGTTCTTTCAAAATTTCTCAAAACTATATTTATAGTTTTTAAGTGAACAAAATGTGTTTTTTGAAAAACTGTTTTTTTTTTTTTTGAAATTTTTTTTTATACAACTGTTTTGTTTTTCTTCAAGAACTGTTTAATAAACAGTTTTTTTTCAAAAATATGTGTGAAATGAAAGGAAAAAGTTTGGAGTGCCCATTGATTATGGGGGGAAAAAATTCATATGGAATTTGACATTGCAAACTTTAATAACCTCTAAATGGATAATTAAAATATGATATGACTTATTTTGATTATTTACATTTGCTTATTCTACTGTGGATGCTCTTACATTACGTACGTATGCATTTTAGATATCAATAGTATAAGCAAATGTGATTTGCTTTTAAAACCATCCAAATCTCTATTTCTTAATTTTCTAGATTTTTGACTCCTTCCTTTTGTGAAAAGTCTATGAGTATTGAGTACATACACATAGGTACATATATCGCGTACATATGTATTTTGGACCCATATCGGCTCCTAAAAAATGATTCAAGTCGCTCATTTTATTCAAAATATTTGTTTAGGGTTTCTGTAAAAAATAAACTCAATCCAATAATAGTAAAAATGTTTGTAAAATATCTAACTTTGCTTCATAATTCAGGCTTAGTTTATGAAGAAAAGTTGGATGTTTTGTATGTCTTTACTGATTTCGGATAAAGTTATTTTATAGAAGCCCTAAACAACCCATTTTTGGGACCCAAGATGGTCAAATATGCGTATGTACGCGATGTATGTACTTATGTGTTTTGCTTTTAAAACCATTCAAACCCTCTTTCTAATTTTCTAGATTTTTGACTCTTTCCTTTCGAGATTTTTTATTTTTTTTGTTTATAAAAAAAATTAGAGAGGGGGAGGACCGGGGATGGGGTTTAATATGGAGGAAAAATTATTCTATGACCCTGGTACCGTTACGTGATACTTTAAATTCATTTTTCACATACATATGTTTTTCGGTGCATAGAATGACACCAATGCGTGTGCATAGAACAGGAGACTGAAAAAAATATTAAACTATTTTTTTTATCAACTAGCGTGGTGCATGTTTGATACACTGAGCCAAAAAAAACTAATGTGATTTTTTTTTTATCTCGTGCATCAAACGGGTATAAATGCTAGTTTTTTTTTAGGGAAATGATTTTGCCACTCCCTTTTTTGTTAACGCCACTCCCCTGCAAGTGTATTTTTGGTGCAAAAATACACTTGCAGGGGAGTGGCGTTAACAAAAAAGGGAGTGGCAAAATCAGCAGCCTTTTTTTAATATTAATGTAGTGTAATATTGTAGGGCCCCGTTCCGCTAAGATTTTTATTTTGTAAGTACTTATTTTTTATTTTACAAGACAAGTCATTCTCTCATATACATTACCTTTAATTCAAAAAATAAATACTTATTTTTCAGTACTTACTTTAGTTTTTTTTGTCAATGGAAGAAGTATAACCATTTATAAAAGTCATACGGCATCTACAGATCATCACCGGAACGGAATACAGATCAAACCATATGACAGTAACAGATTTCCATCTGAATACAAATATACATATGTCTTTCAGTGCTAACGATATACAGGAAAAGCTAACAATATACAATACTGACTTTAGTTAAGTGGCTTAAGATCATGATGATTTTTTTTTTTGGTCAAAACAATAACAAATGATATTATAAATTCAATACACAGTACATCAAGAGGAAACTTCATCCCTAAACAAGGGATCAAGAAATCAAACAGGAGGGGACTCAATCCAAAGACTACACATAACGTACTCCAACCAAACAGTCGGAGCAAAACAACCAAAAATACCCACATAGGGGTGATAGAAGCCCCACAAACAGAGAGAAATCCCACACAGGGACACCAACAAAGAAATCAAAAAAGAAAAAAACCAATAATGGAACCGAATGGAGTTCACCATTCCGGAGCATACACCTAGATCTCCTACTTCATCAGGAGAGGACGCCTCCGGCGACCAATATCTACAAGGCACTACCTTCAAAAGCCGTCAGACGACATGATGGAAGAGGTGGAGGAGGGACGGCAGATGGTGGTTTGAGGAGGATGGAGGTGAAGGGGGAACGAGAGAAAACCTCCAAAATCTAAGATCGAGAGATGGAAAAATCCCACAAGGGAGAGAAATCCCTCCCCTCCCGTCACCCATTAGGATGGATGTAAAACCCTGGGGAGGAGGGAAAGGAGGAGATACGAGACGGCAGCTTCTTTAGGGTTGGAGAGAGAGGGAGAGAGACGTTATAAGGTTGACAAAGTATGTCGTTTAAGATCATGATGATTGACACCTGTTAGAGGGTTAAAAACAAATCTAATTGGTGTTCCGCACACAGAACCACCAGACTACATCTATTGTTTAGAATTTTTTTTTAATTTGGTATACATATTAATTAATTGGTAACATGATTTTAAATTACACTTATGCCGTTAGGCGTTTCGACGAAATCTACAATATCGTCAGAACCGATAATTGATCCGGTAAATGGCCCAAAAAAACTCAACTGCACAGTGTGCAATTTGATGACAATTTGCGGAGAAGCATACTCCTTCACTTGGCTTAACCACCACGTGTTTTTAAAATGCGAGGAATACCCAACACAATACTATGGGTACCGATTAGTCTATAGACTCTATACCAATGGTGTATAAATTATATTATGCAATCCACTCTAAGGTTCCATACAAATAATTTTAATGGTTAATTAATTATAAAATAATTTTCAATCTAGTGTAAAAAAAATCCAGCGTCATAATAGTTTTGTTACTATTATTTGTTTATTTTAAGGATTAATGAAATTTTTTTACCCCTAAAAAAAGTTACTACTGTTATTTGTTGAATCACTAGAAATTGTCAACGCTTTTTGGAAACAACTAAAAAGAATTATCGTTCTCTACTATTGAGTCCTGTCAATGAAGTTAAGTTTTTCCGATAAAGTCTTTTCAAAATAAGGTTCAAACAAAGTATATCAAGCTTATTGTCCGTGCTTGAACACTTACCTATACTCGATTAAAACATTAACCATATATCTAACAACCGTTCTCATGCCTTAAGACATGACGCAACACGTTTTTAACAGAATTACAATGAGCTCAACTTCTCTAAAAAGTCATTCTTTCTTTCTTTTATTTAAAAGAAATTTCAAATATGGACTTAATTTTTAATTAATTTTTAACAGGTGATTGTATGAAAAATACAACCACTAATAAACTTAAAGCTTTTTTATTAGAAGTAAAAATTCTTACTAGTATGTTCCAAAAGTGCCTTTTAAAGAGGGTCATCAAATACTACCAATAATTGAACTAATAAGAATCAGATGAAACTTCTTATCAAAAGTTATTTTCTGTCATTGGGTGCTCACAGGGGCGACAGCACAACCAAAGTGGTGGGGTCGGGCGATCCCATGGAAATTATTTTTTTTATTACTACCATATTAAATTTTTTGAAAAATTAATAGATGACCCCATAGGATATTACGGCGACACCACACAGGTTAATTTCCCCCAACTTTCATACTCGGTACAAAACCGACTTCAACTTCATAGTTACCCCTGTTTCTCTCCGCCTTTGTTATTATACGACTACGAGTCTTCAACCGATGATTTGATCTTCGTCGGCCGTTGACTTGTCACCGGTGGGCAATTTTGATTGAGTCCGGTATACCGTCGCCTCTTCCACTCGTACAAATTTCTCATTGTTTTCCCCCTCTCATGCACTATGAATATTCTAAGACTTAGTTTAAATGTAAAGAGCTTTCCCACCAATGAAATATGTGAAGAATAGGTTGTACAATCGAATGGGAGACCAATATATCGAAAATGAAGTATTTGATGCTATCAACACAGAGACTATCATTCAACGATTCCAAAATATGAAAGATTCTATATTCTAAAATCAAATCTAGACACCATGCTTCAATCAAATATTTAGGAAGATTTGGTGTAATGGTGTTAATAACGAGGGGATTTATTTTTTTTACCAAAAAAAGTTTGACTTGACGAGGAATACCCGGTACAAATAAGCAAACTTGTACCAATTGTATTCCGGGTCAGCTTGCGCGCACCTCAGACTAATCCTTACAGTCTCTCCTGCAGCCATATGCATGAGTGAAGTGGCCCTAAGAGTTTTTAGCAGGAAGAATCGAATATGAGACCTTAAGATAGAATAAACACTTAAGTCCCAAACTAAGATCACTTAACCAACCCTTTGGGATTATTGCAAGACTTTGTTACTCTAGGGTTCTACACAAATGGTGGGTTCTACACGAGTGATATAATTTGTTCACTAAATTTAAAACACTTTTTCAACCATATTGAAAAAAAAATTAGCTTGATAGGATAATATAGGTGCTTAATCCAATAATCTAACCATTTTTTCATAATATAGGATCTTAAAAGATAGACACTTAGTTGTGTTAAAAAATTATCATGCAAATTTAACAAAAATTTAGAGAAAACAAATAAAACACACAAAATGAACAAAAAAAATAAGTTTACAAGAATATGGAGAAAATCAAATACTTAAAGTTATTTGGTCGCTGAATGGCTTGAATCAGTTGTATGAAAACACAAAAAAGTCCCACAATTCGATCAGTACTGTTTTCTTTTTTTTTTTTGCCAATATTGTATATATCAACGGCGGGGTTAGCGGTGTCCACATAAGATTTCAAAAGCTATCCATAGTTCTGAATCCCGAACGCCAATAACGAAACTCAAAACCTGTGCTTCCACAACGAAACTCGAAGCCTGTGCTCCCACTGATTATTTGTGCTAGTTATTTTATTCTCTTTTAGGGGAAATCATGGAATAGTGGAGAAAGGGGCAAATATTGCCCAGGTCATGGACAACTTTTTCCGAAATTCATCTGAACATGAGAAGGAGAAAATTAATTTCCAATATATGTAGATGGCCACCTAAAATTACCATTATGCCTCTGATGAAATAAAACCTAAAACTTGAATCCCAGCCATCATTCTCTCATTTCATCCTTCTTTCCCACTTGTACTCATCCTTCTTTCCCACTTGTACGCCGCTGAAGAAGAAGAGAACAACAAGGGAGGGTTCCGCTTCTGCTCTCGTTCAACCTTTCTCCCTCACCTCTTCTTCCTCTCTCACTTCATCTCTCTGTAACCTACAGTACTCTCTCCATTCCACCCAAGAAGAAGCAGTATCTTCTCCTTGACCAAGCGATTTCGTAGTCGTACGCATCTGGTAAGGAATGTTTTGGGTGTATCAATTTTTTTGCAGTTTTCTCTCTTTTCTCTTCTCTCATTTCGTCCATGTGTCTCTGTTTGTAAGCAATTTGGTTTTTTTCATTGTATGAGTGAGTGGTCTGGTTAAGGCAGAAGTTGTTAGGTTTTGGGTTAAGTTTCTCGTTTCTATAATGACGTGAAAACAACGCAAGCAAACCATTTCGAGGGCCTTCACTCTAGTATTGTTTCCATTGACAATGTCCCAGCACCATAATTCATTCTAACTAATGGAACAAATTTGAAACTTTCTAAGCCTAACAATGTGCAAGGCACAGTAGTATGACTGCAACAGAAAAAAAAAAAAAAAAAAGAAAGAAAGTGTGTTGACCCTTTACAAAGGTGTTTTGGTCTGTATGAAATGTGGTTCTTGTTCAAGTCATGTAACATATTTTTCTTGAAAATAAAATAGTTGCTCTTTAAGTTACCTGATGTTACTTCTTGTAAGAACTTTTGTTGCTCTCTATATATGAATGTATGCCCCAGACTATTAAGGGAATTAAAATTCAATGTTTTATTATCTCTGACAACACTTTCCCAACTTTACCTAGAGTCATAGTTTTTGGTTTCACCGTTTTTCATCACTCATTGATATATTCTGTCTTTACCTAGAGTCATGTTTATTGAATTTTATCATAATTTGAAAAAACCATCGCAAACTACTGAGAAACTTGTGGCTTTATATGCTTGTACCTTTCAAAATGCTTGAAAATGATGGGATGGCACTTGATTCTTTTATTACACTTTCAAAAAGTTGAAGGAATAGGCAGATGGAAGTTTTGAAATTTTCAGAATATGGATCATAGATGACCCTTCTCTTTAGGCAACTACTGATGCATTATTGATGAAAGTTTTAAAAATTTCAGAATATGGATCATAGATGACCCTTCACTTTAGGCAACTACTGATGCATTATTGATGTAAGTTCTTGATTGCATTATATGTAATGGCAGTTTTTTTTTAATGACTTATCGCCTTGAAATGGAATTCTATGTTTTGGTTGATAGGAAATGAGTATCGGAAACTGTATTATTGAAATCCATGTTTATTTTGTGCGCTTCGAACTTTGGTATTCTTTTTGGTGGAAGCGAGAAGATTAAAATGATTTAGACATTCCTTAGGTTATTTTTTTTCCTTGGGATCATTTTTGCAATACTTTGTCCTAGTTTTCCATTTTGGTAAATTGAGATCTTAGTAAAGCAAATAAACCACGAACACAACAGGATCTAGCCCTAGCATAGTTTTACCGGCCCAAAAAAACCAACTGAAGGAAACAGAGACAACAGATAGCTTTGTCATAGCTGGACTGATTTCCCACTCGTTTGCTATTTGTGCGATTTGTTGGGGGTGGATGAATACTTCTTGTTTATAACGCCAAGTGAGCCCAACCAAGAAGTAAAACAACATCAAACCGACTAGTCTTAAAGCCTTTACACACGAATAGTTCCTCGATCGTCCGAAGAGCTGTTGTTTGGCTACTTAGCGTCATCAGTTTTGTTCACTATAATTTAAAATATGATTTTGCAAAGGTAACAACTATTTATTTTTAAGAACTTTTTTTTTTTTTTGGGTATATTTCAACTTGTAATATTTTAGGTTGTGGCATGAGTGTAATTCGATGATGTATGGTTGTTTCCGCTAAATAACATGAACTGGCTTAAATTATATTGGTAACATCAATTTTATAACCTATTTCAGTTGCTTTTGTATTCACCTATATAGGATCGAATTAGTGAGTTGGTAATAATACAAGGAGTTAGCGTAAATTTGAATAGAATAGATACTATTTGGGAGTGGGTTAGTGGTTTGTTAAGGATATCTACATAATGCATTGAGGATTGTAAGTTAGATTTTGGTTTTGGAGAAAATGTTTTTGGAGGCAATCGACTTCATAGATTTTGCTTCAGCTTTTCAGTGAGGTAAACTTCCTATTGTCTTCTTCCAATTCTCTTTACTTTCATGAATATAGTTTTGATTGAGAGATCCATTTCTGAATACGTGTACGAGGCCGTTTGTTCAATGGCGGAGTCAATGGGGCTTCTTCTTCGACCTCTTCTTCTTCTTCAACCTCTTCTTCTTCCTCTTCTTCTTCTTCCTCCTCTTCTTCCTGTTCCTCTTCCTCATCTTCTTCTTTCTCAACTTGTTTTTCCACCACACTTTGTTCTTCCACCTCCACATGTTGCACATGTTGTACAACATCCGCCATCACGTGCTCCGAAGAGTAAAACGGCATTTTGCGGGCACACACAAGGTTGTCAATCCCACTCATGCGGCCGGCATCCATGTCCTCCACGTCAACCCCATCACCAACCTTCTTCGTATTCAAAGTGGAGGCCGAAGGAATGTCCTCCAAGTCCATATCTATATCGCCCATCTCCACATAATCTTCATTTGGATTCTTTCTCTGAGTCACATTCTTCCCCATATTTAGACTCTGTCTCTCATTGGAGGCCTTCCTCTTGGACGGATTCCGTGTGCATGTTTCAGGAACATCACCCATCAAGGCGCGATCCAAGACCTCAAGATGTTGCATTTGTACAAGAAAATGTTTTTTCAAATCATGATATGCGGCAATTGCGAGCTGCACGTAAGGTTAAAGACTAAACGTTATGAATATAAATGACATAAATTGTCCAATTGTTTATCGACAACCAAATTAAGTTTCCTCACCGGATGCCGAAGACGAGGCTCAGGGAATTGCCCAGAAATAGGATCTACCAACTCTAAATTCTCCTCCTTTGCAATTCGTTCTTTTATTAGTTTCGTCGTCCATGACTGAATCATGGGATCACCTTCACTCCCAACCTTCATACCCATTGGCTGTTTGTCAAAATATATAAGCTACAACAAAAAAAATATTATGAGTCACAATACAGTACACACTAGTTTTATAGCAAATGATTGAAATGTAAAGAAAATATTGATGTACTTACCATTAGGAGTAACATACAACCACCAACGCCAAGGGCATCCTTCTTATTCTTACTATCAGCAACCTTGGCACTTCTCTTTTTGTACTTGGATATTTCTTTCACCAACCAATCAAACACAAATTCTGCCCATGCATATGTAGGAGTTTGCGATAAATCGTGCACTGCCGGGTAAAATCTTGTGGCGGCCACATCCTTCGTGGTTGGACACAACAAGCAAGACAACACGAAAAGCACGTACGAAGTCTGAAACTTCACGTCAGAAATCCCGGTCTTGAATACTTGTTGCATCATTGCAAATGTAACTCCCCTCTTCAATGGTTTCTTTCCTTCCCCAAACATCTTCCTAATGTGTTCAAAGTGATTTTCTTCACAATTCGTCGGAACTGCTATCGTTCCACAAGAAAACCCTAGTGCCCTTCGAACGTCATCTGGAGTGATTGTATAAACCCTCACCCTCCCAAACTCCAAACTCTTGGTGGCAGGGTTAAAATGGTTAACCAACCGACTTATAAATTCACGGTTCAGCAATCGACACTTCAGTTTAAGCACTGAACCAAAACCGACTCTTTCAACAGCATCTTTTTGTTCTTTAGTCAATGCCTCATTTACTTTCACTAACTTCAAGGGCGAGCACCGACTCCGAAACACCGGCTGCACATATAGAGGGTTTAGGATTTAATACAACCCATCATTGTTAACTATATCAAAAACAACAAATACAAAACCATACCAACGCATTTTTCTTTTTTTCCCTCGGAACATTCTTGTTAATGCAGGCCTTTCTTTCTTTGGCCATGTCCACGAATGGCGCTTTTTCAGCATCAGACATCTTTTTCCATACTTCCGCAGCTAATTTGCTATACTGGATAGTGGAGACAAAGATTTGTGTTATTACGTGAAGCAACATGATTTCATAATACCACGCACTAAAGTTTAACCAATAACCATACGAACTACAACCGTATTAACTCTAACCTTTGCAATTATAAACTTTGGACCCTTATTTGCAGCTTTGGCTTTTTTCTGATAGGCATCACTGCAGTTGGAAAGGTAGAAAATGCATTTGTTAAGATCAATACAAAATGGAAGTAAACACATTAACAAACTAACTATATTGGTCGTAGAAATACGTACAGGAAATAGAGATAAGGATTGGTATGGGTACTTTCCACGGCTGACTTAGACCCTTCTACTCCTGCCTTGGACCCTTTTATAATTCGCGGTCGCTTCTTTCCGGTTGTCATCCTTCATTTAGCATAAAAATAAGAAAACTTCAATCATTCATAATGGTCTATGAGCAACCAAGTCAATATAGCATTAAAAATGTACTCTGTTCAATATCTCAATCAAGAATTGGACATTACAATCATTAACCCATAAGTTTGAAGCCATGCCAAACAGAATTAGCAAGCCTTCTATCTTTTGTCTTATCCTAATCACAGATGATCAATGTGAGCCCTATCATAATTTAATGCACGTTCGCCAACATGCACAAAAGTTCAAAAAGTCAAATATACACATTGACACAATTTATCTTAATTAGATTATTCATCCAAAAACAGCAAGGTAGATGAGAATAGAAGCATAAGAGAGAATTAAATTTTCAGCTCTAAATCCAAATTTGTTGAACTATTGATCATACAATGCATTTAATCTAACGCAAGAAGGAAAACACTAAATCTAGGCGAAGCCTAGAACTGATTCTCTACACAAGTCACCAGAGTACTTGCAATTAAATACTTTCAAGTTTCAACGACCAATATCAATGACCAATAGCTACACTTAAGTGTACTAAGATTGTTAAAAAACCTAAAATTGAATTGAAGAATGAGCAAACAGGATTAAGTACTCACTTCTATGCAAAAGTAACACCAGATCCTCAAGGTGCTTAATCCTTATGAGTTCCTACGTTGTTTTAAAGGAGCTACCTAGCAACAACAAAAGAAACAGTCATGTGAGCTCCATATCATATCTCCTTCTATTAAGCCTTGCTTGCCAAAACAAAAATCTTGGCTTTAGGTGTCAAATGTGAGCTCATTCACAAACTGTTTCAGCATCCACGTATGGACAAGAAAAGAACTCAACTAATCCATCATCAGTCATCACCATGTGGGTGAAACAGGACAAGCGAAAAATGAACATTGACTAGCAAAAGTTTATTATCATGTGCAAAAATATCTTTGTTTCACTTTTAACGAATAAATTCAGCTTTTAGCTTGCTGAATACATAATAAATCTTTGAAGTACCCGAACACACTGAAAATTGCAAATCAGTCTAAACTGTAAACCACGGAGCGAAACTAGGATTTTAGGACAAGATAAGAGTACATCGGATCTCCTGATGATTATAACCATACCCTATCTTAATCTATATGACCATGTGACAGGAGTAGATGGAACAATCAAAAGATGTGTTCGAATATACAGAGCAAATTGATACAAGCAAAATCACAATGTTTAGTGATGTGAACAATTATTTTCTGACAATCAGAAAGCTAAGAAATCCAGGGAGCGTTAAATAACTAGCATTCCCTCAAATACTTGGAAGAAGGCCGAAGCTCTGAACCTTAGGATGTATTTTCTAACAATCAGAAAGGTAACAAAATTTTGGAAATCTGAAACTCAAGGTCCTTAACAAATAAGAAATGTTTCCTGAAAAATTCTTCCACTTCCTTTCCAACCAAATCATTCAAACTCAGGGAGAAATACCACAGCTACAATGAATTCAAGCCTCCTTTTTCTGGACCATGTTTTTGCTATTGAGCATCGTGTAATGGGGCCATGGAGGGCAAAGAGAGAGAGAGTGGAAGATTTGGACTATTCAACAAACTTGTAAACAAAAGGCTTATGCGATATAACGATCCACATGGATTAATGGAGAGGACGGAGAGTCCTCTTCTTCCATTTTAATGCATCGATCCCAACTTCAGGAAACAAGAAAAAGACAAAGAAAGAACAAAGGCCATTCACACAGCAACAGTAAAAGACTAGTCACCGGACTCGCCACCTTTCTTCAGGCCTACACGAGAGTAGTTACTGTTGAGATGGTTTTTGAAAAGCCGGAGCCTGTTATTGGAAAACAAAGGATGCATAAGGATCGCTACCAGCGAACATGCAAGTTATCCCGGAACCAGCACTTGCAAGAAATCTGAGTGCTGTACTCTAGTAGTAGAAATATAATCAATCGACTGGAAAAGCTCAAAGCTGAACTCAAGTTCATAGTAAAGTCCAACATCATATGAATGAAAATGTTATCAGGAGATTAGGATGAGACCAGCATTAAAAATCTTTATGGCCTATGGGATCAGATTAATGGATTTGCTCTTAAGGCCGCACTTCAGATAGGAATTATTTGGTTGGCAGCCTACTGTAGTTTCATTTGTCTTAGTTACTTAAGATCAGCAACGGTGACTAATGATTAAGCAGAGCTTAACTGACTTGAATGTCATATCCAAATGGTGCATGCAAAGAGGCATAACAAGGAAAGGCCCCATCTCTCCTATTCTTATTTGCTGATATCCTATCGTTTTCTAGCAATATAAGGTTTGTCGCTAAAGGAGGAAAGAAAGTAACAAAACAATGTTCATATCGCTTTGCTAATCTCTCAAACTCTAGGCCAATGGGCTCTAGTCCAGTTGGCATCTCTTGGTCCTCTCCATGTGGAGGCCGGGGGTTCGAACCCCGTCGTGGGCGTTTGGGATTCAAGGCTATCCATAGCCTCTGAAACCCATTGTGGACTAACCTACTAACTCCCCGCTGACATATACAAAAATTGAAAAAAAAAAACCTCTCAAACTCAGATTAAGTTTCAGATGATTGAGTTTCCAAATCACGATCTTCATCCATTTGAAGTCGTTACAGAAGCCGATCCTTCACATGATTAGTGCCATGGAAACGACATACGAGCAAATAAATACAGAAAAATGAGCATTACTAAAGACACAATCACAAAATTGGCAGAAATGATTCATTGTTACTTTTGCTACTTCAAAAGTAACAATGACTCTACGACCCTTTTGGGAAGCAGCAAATGGAGATTATGCATACTCTTAAGTGTTGGTACAGGAATTCCATACAAACATAGATGCAAGCAATGCCTCTAGAAGGGGGATGTTGTCTACCATGGGCCAATGAAACTGGCATGCTGAAGCTAATTCCCATTTCCTTTTTGGCATCCCTAAGGTTGTAATTCTTGTCATTGATACAACAGTATGCTTGGCCACAACTATCAAGCCATAATTGTGTCACTATTAGTTTACCAAGAGCAATGGATTCCAACATATCCCTGCCTGCCCAAATCTATCAGCTATAAATTGTGTAGCATTTGAACAACATGATGCTACAGAGCTACCTAGTCGTGCCAAAATCTGTGAAGAAAAAATAGCTTCAGTGAAGGAAAAATCTAAAGCTGACATTTTGCCGATTTGGGAGCAGAAAAGTGACAAAAGAAAAAAGAAGATGGGAAAGCTTTTTTTGCTGTTTAATTCTATCAAAATCCAAGTTAAGACACAGACGTTTGCCATGCCTCTTCGTCATCTCAAATCTTTTGATCTAACATATGGTAGTGATTCAAAAACCCTAAGCTAATAAGCTCTTTCATTAGGAGGAATCTGGAAAGCTGTCTAGTTAACAGTATTACCAAAAGGCTCACTACTTCGATTCTAGTTGGCTTCATTGCCAATCTGGAAAGCTCACCTTTTGTTCAAGCTCTCGACTTCTTCGTCGGTGACCTGTCCTCCGAACACCACCTCACTGATCCAATCCGATGGCTGCGAGCCATTATCCCACGCAAAAACACAAAATAATCAACAAAAAATAAGAACACAAACATGTTTTTGATACCCGAAAAAACAATACCATACAATGGCAATATCACAAACAGCACGTTATTAATCCATATACCCATGTCTGGAGTTTTGTTCAATGTGATTGATCAACAAATTTTCGATAGTATACCCAAATTTTATTTTTAACATGATGTTTAATCATGTGACTGTCATTAAAATAAAATCTAACTACATTTAATATCCTAAACCTAGAAAGTGTAACTAAGTCATAACTAAGCCACTACAAGAAATCACGGCTTTCCTGGCGTTTTTTAAACGCCGGCAAAAGTGAAATAAACGCCGGTAAAAGTCTTCCCGGCGTTTATCCCAGCGTTTTCCGTGAACGCCGCGACTGCCGGGCTCGGGAATGCTTCCCGGCGTTTATAAAACGCTGGGAATAATCCCGCGTTTTTTCCGGCGTTTACGAAAACCCCGGGAAAAGTTCTCCGGTAATAATCGATACCGCCGCCGGCGAGAGAATTCCCAGCGTTTACAAAAACGCCAGGAATAGTATTTTTTTTATAAAAAAAATTTCTGGCTCCCAGCATTTCCTAAATGCCGGAAATAGACCCTTTTTTATTAAAAAAAAAAAAACTTATGCCATTTCACCCATTTACTATTATTTTCACCTATTCCTAATTCATTAACATCTGCTCACGTTCAACGTAACAAACACATAAGTAATAAATAACAAATACACATACAAATCAACAAAATTTATTAAAACTCAACAAATGGTTCATCCAAAATAGCGGCAATATTTTATTTTGCATCAACAAACAAATGTCAGGCTGATGTCCAGCACCCATGGTGTTAAGTGGGTCTAAAATCCATATTTTGTGCATCAACTTTAATGTTACGTGGACGCTTCTAATTTCAAATGTATAAAGTAGATGTGTCAAACACTTACAACCGTAGAAGGATACACAATCCATGTCTCACATGTTTAGTTGGAGACATTCACCTAGCAAGCAATATTTTGCAATTCAAGAATTCCGATTGTCAAGGAAATATGTGTCGCTCACAAGCAAAATGACAATCTGAAACTTACAGCTCAACTAAGCCACTCAACTTCGTCAAGTCCAGAGGGATATTGCCTGTCAAATTCTTCCCCGATAATTTACTAAGTACCAGGACCATAGAATATGCAATACAGTAGAGTGACACTACACTAGCAATTACTGATCCTGCAACTCACAGAAGCAAAGTCAGATGTGCATTGTTAAGTCTTAGAAAACTTGAATCACAGAAACCAAATCAAGAAGCAAAAGGTGCGGCCTTTTTACTGTACAAACAACCAAGCTTAAGAAAAGATAAATAAAGCATAGCGATTGCTTCTGGGGTTTTTTTTCCGTTGTGGCTGCTCGCTAAACCAAAAAAGGGGCTATAAACAGGTTTAAAACAAATGCCGGGAAATAAGTCCCAGGAAAGCCTACTTTTGTTGTAGTTATATGAAGTATGGCATGGCGAGAACTTAAACATAAATACAGATGGAAGGTCACATAGGAACAAGTTACAAACTCAATCAAAAGCCAACTCATTCCAGACCTAGAAATGGACTGTAATCTCCACGAACAGACCCAATCAACAATTTCACTTAGGAACAAGTTACAAAAAGAAATTGAGCTCATCTACAACCATGAAAGAAAGGGCTTCAAATCTAGAATAGAATTACAAATTCCTTCGCAAGCTTGAGTAGTTGAGTTAACCCATCTTTCACATATCAGTCTTCAAAAAGCTTAAAGAGTAGTTTCAGTGATTTTCTTTCTTTTACATTTCTTTGCACGCTTGTATAATCTACCTCCTTTCTATTCAATTGTACAGAATTGAACAAGTTAAGGTAATCATATGAACCAACATCAATCATATTTGAAAACTTGACCTTAATATATAGCAGAGCTACATACGTGGACATCTAGATTTCCATATAAGGTGACAAAACTGTTCACATCTTCCTAACGTAGTCATGGGAGATCAGCAGAATTAGATTTTAAGCTTCATTTTCTAGTATGTTTTCTTAGCAAATAAAGAAAGCTAGTCCCCTTTAACTCCATTCCTTAATTTTCTCATTAACCAAGCTGATCATAAATATATTCTCCTCCAACTCTGTCAACAAGAACATTTATTTGATAGAAATCCGCCCTAACAAGCAAAAAAGAGCCATTTCAGCACAACTAACAAGGTCGAACTAAAATAGCCTTCCTCTTTCTTCTTTTACAAATAACTAATAACAGGACCTAAATCCGAGCTAGCAAAACAGATTTATTCTACTAGAAACTAGGAGTGTTGAAGATTCCAAGCCTGTTACGCAAACAGACGGCAAAAAAAAAAAACTTACTTTGAAAGGAACAATACAAAACCAGCAAAGGCAAGTAAGCATAGACATAAAAGTCAATTCTATGAACTCAAGATGCAAACTTTTCTACCCCAAACAGGCATGAAAAAGGAAATCCACAACCAAACTACTGAAAATAACATACCAACAAAGAAAACACCGAGTTCAAAACAATTACGAAAGATTCAAGACAATGAGAAAAAGTAAAGCCACAGCCAATTAGGCCAGCCCCACAACAATGAGTACCAAGATGAACATCATTAACAACCCATTAAGCAAAAATTAAATCTTGATCAGAGAGTAACAGTAAAAAAAAACCCTTAAGCAGATCCAAAATCAGGGAGAGACCCAGATGCAAAGAGGCAGGAGTAGAAGGTAAAGTGCCACAAACCCATCAACAGAAACTGAAATAAAAGAGATGAGGAGAGAGAGAGAGAGAGAGAGTACCTGATGTTCGGCAGGATCAGAACTCAACATCAGGGGGGTTTGCATTAGCAGAGAAAAGAGCAGCACTGTAGAAAGCGAGCTCCTCAAAGCTTGAAGATGCATGTGGAGAGAGAGAGAGAGAGAGAGAGAGAGAGAGGAACGTACCAAGATGGGGGAGCCGCAGATCGGCGAACGGAACGAAGAGGAGGAACCCTAGATCGCGCTTGTTCTTTTTTTGGTTGGGAGGGTTTAGATAAAAGGAGAAAAGGGGTATAGTGTAATTTAATCGAGTAGTCTCCGCTCCGCTACAGTAACTTCTGAACTTTTAAGGGGGGTTTTCACAAACGCCGGAAAGCAAGTGCCGGGTTTGGCCCTTTTTCTTGTAGAGCCCTAGTCTAGCATGGCATAAAACTACATCGCACTGCATGAACACACACACAGACAAAAGCTAAAGAAATCATAAAGATAGGGCGAGATAACATAAAGAATACATAGTACATACTCACGGACATAAAGGAAACTTGCAGTTTTAATTAACTACGTTGTATGCTGATGACATCTCGTCATGGTAGGTAAACCTTGACAACAAAAATTAAGTGACTAATGCATGCCTAAGCCTTCCTGGACATGCAAGGGATCCCAATTTTTTCACATCAAAACAATGTGCTGGGTAAGTGTAATATCCAACACAAGGCCTATGAAACTCCTTTTAGGAAACACCTGTGCCGCATACTACTTTTAAGGCGTGTCCATGGTGCGTTCCATAATTGTCATATTTATCCCCTTTTGCATTTCATCCAGCACATCAAACCTGATTATAGAAACCACCAAGAAGATGAAATACCAAGAGTAATATAGCAGTAAAAATTACACATAAAGCAGGAGAAAACGTGAAAACTAATTTGGGGGGGGGGGGGGGGGGGGGGGCAGTGGTGTGTTAAGGACCCTTAACCTTTTGTAGTTGGTGAGTGAACTCACACAGTTACCCGCACCTATCAACCAAATTACGAGAAGACATGAACTATAGATGCTTTCAGCTAGTTAAAAAGATACAAAAAAGAGCAAATATACCAAAAAAGTTGTTGAGCCAAACAAAAAATTGACGAGAGAGACAGAGGAGAGAGAGAGGTGGGGGAACCTGGTGGGAGCGGGCGTTGGAGCGAGGAGCGGAGGCGGGTGTGTCGGCGAGGGTATTCCGGACCAGACGAGCAGATCTGCCGTGGAAGTGTGAGGCTTTCTCGCCGCAGATGAAGTGCGTTCGTACTGAGCAAATTTTTCAGACGATGGAGAGCACAGAGAAGATGAGGGGAGCAAACCCTAGGGAGGAGGAGATGGCGTCTTTAGTTCTTCTGGAGCACCGACAGATTTGAAATGGTCTATGCTGTTGTGTTTGGTTTGTTTTTTGAAATTTTTTTTAAAAATAGTATGGAAAATAAGTGGAGAGAGAGAGAGAAATGTTGTAAGTAGATGAAATTTAGGAAGTATTTTTTGGAAAATGAAGAGAACATGGAATTAGGGGTTGTTCTTCTAAAAAAGCCATTGGCTTTCCCTCCAAAAATGAGCCAAATAAACTCACAAAAAAACGAAAATAAGCCAATAAGCTACTTGTTTCGTCTTTATTCAAAAAAAATTGGATTTCGGTAAAAAAATTTTACTTTTTAGATTCCTCTTGTCATGAGGATACAATAATCCCAAAAAAATTGACAATAAGCCAAGTGATACAAAAAAAATTTGAATAAGGACAAAAAATAAGCCACTTTGGCTTATTTATCCGAACACCCCCGTAGGGGTTTACTTCAGTTGGGGAGTGGGAAGGGGGAAAACACAAAAGGATCGAGCTAAATACAACTACGAATTTGCTATGTGTAACCAATTCTTCAAGAGGAAATTTTTGGAAAAAACCTTTGAATTAGTTACATGCAGCAAATTTGTAATTATATTTAGCAGCATCCACACGAAATTGGGAGTGGGAGACACCAACGTCGTCTTGAAAGAGAGGGGTAATTTTGTCCATATATGTTTGATTCCCATGTCTTTTGAATTACTTTTCTCCTTCCTATACTTAGGCTTCGTTTGGAACCTATAGAAAGGAAAGGAAAAGAAAAATGAGAGGAAAATACGAGGAAAAATTTACTATTCATTACATTTGAAATCTTTATTTTCTTCTCATTTTCTCTTCTAACCAAACAATAGAAAGGAAAATTCTTTTCTTTTCCTTTCTTTTCCTTTCTTTTTCCTGAGTTCCAAACAGAGCCCTAGGAATTCCAAAAAAAATGGTCCATGACCTGGGCAATACTTGCCCCTCCTTCCACCGTTCCGTGATTTCCCTTTTTAATTTTGGAAAAAAATTCTCATAAATTTTTTCTTGTCAATCAAGGAATGGATCAACACGCGTTTTAGACGGCCTTCCCCTCTATAAATACCCCTCCGAGGCCCCCAACCTCATATTCTTTCAAGAGTCTCTTCCTCCCCAATGAGAGAGAGAGAGAGAGAGAGAGAGAGGACCATAATCTGCTGAAAACCCATAACCCAACTGTAAATTAAAACAAAGAAAATCTAAAACAGTACGAACCGGAATCAATTTCACCGGTAAAAAAACTCAAGGATTTCGAATTTTGCGGAAAACGGTTCAGGAATTGAAACCCTAGCTTGGATACAGACCAAGTTTCTCCATGGACGACCGGTTCCCGTACTCTCCGGCGGAGGTCGAGAAAGTCTCCGCCGTCCAGTTCGGCATCCTCAGCCCCGACGAAATCGTAAACTTCCGACCACCGTCTCTCTGTTCTGCTTTGCCTTTTTCCGGTGTTGTTTGGGATGAGATTCTGTCCAGTTATTTTGGGGACCGTTTTACTTGGATGAGTCTGAATTGAGTGATGCACTCGATTAATTTCGTAGCAGTACGGTGTTGTGTTTGTGAAGTGTTCCTGTTGAAAAAGTAAGGGTTTGTGAACTCTCGTTGGGTTTTAGATTGCCATTTTGCTTGGATGAGTTTGAACCTAAATAGTGTCCTCATTGTTCATACCTGTTTTTGTGAAGCGTTGCCGGTAAAAAAAAAAAAGGGTTTGTGAAGTGTTTGTTGATTAAGTCGAGTAGTTGTTCAAACCAACTTGGTTTTTGACAGCTTAACGAGTTTCAAAATGTGTTAAAGATTTACCTTATTTGTGAAACAAGTCGATCTCAAATGAGCTTTAATCGAGCCGAACACGAGCGAGCTGATATGGAGTAGTAGCTTCTTCAAATTTGATTTGACTATGCAACAAATCGATTTTGAACAAGCTTTTACTGAATGGGCACAAACTTGGATAGCTTGATTCGTTTATCAGCCACTCATCGGGTTCACTATGGTGGTTTTGATGTTCATTTATTGCATACATAGTGAAAGTACGGTTACATAAATGAGAAATCCTTACAAATTTACGTGTTTTTTCTGTTTGTATTGTTTGCTTTCTTTACATAAGTGAGAAATCGCTACAAATTTATGTGTTTCCTTTTTCATTCTTTACTTAGTAATTGATAGGTTTTCGCGCTTTATGTGTTTCTTGCCTTGTCGATTTGTCAGCATAACAATCTGAAATTTCCATACTGGAGAGGCTCCATCCCCACGTCATTCGGTTTTTTGCTTCAGGGGTTGTTCTGTTTACCATTTTTCAACTTGTTTCTGCTGCAGAGGCAAATGTCGGTGGCGGAAATACATCACGGCGAGACAATGGAGAAGGGCAGGCCGAAGGTAGGTGGCCTGAGCGATCTGCGGCTCGGCACTATTGATAGGAGGATGAAGTGCGAGACTTGCACGGGGAGCATGGCTGAATGCCCTGGGCATTTTGGCCACCTTGAGCTCGCTATACCAATGTTCCATATTGGGTTTATGAAGACTGTGCTGAGTATCATGCGCTGTGTTTGCTTCAATTGTTCCAAATTACTAGCCGAAGAGGTGTGTTACCCCCAAACAGTTCATATACTGCAAACATGTCTTTGATATACATGTGTGGACGAATTCGGGATTTTAATGTTGGGTGATTGAAATTATAAAAAATTGGCCTAGGGTCCACTATACCATGTTTGTAACCCATTAAGTCCATTCATCAAATCTCTAACCCACTAAGTCCACTAATAAGTATTTGGTAAGGCATAAAGTCCACTAGATTTAAAAAGGGAAATAGTGTCTGACAGATTTACCCTTCCATTCAAATCTCATCCGTTTAACCCATTATCCCCCATTATCTCTTGTACGTTTGAAATCATGTAAATTTATCGGAAAATAACAGTTACGTTGGATCAGTTTTGTATCTAACGTTATTGTACTTATATAACGTTATATAACAGTGTATATTCTGTTTTTTAGAGTTACAGCTTGATCTCAACTTTTTTGTTGAATTTTTTTTTTTAGTTTCGCTGCACAAAAACTCTCATATAACATTATATTTTCATTTTATTGAATTGGTCCGCGCAGCGGCCTCAATGACTTGCTTCTAGTAACAATAATACACAAAAAAAACATAATACAGGTGACAAAAAATAAACATATAACCTTATAACGTTATACATCTTGATCTCAACTTTTTTGTTGAATTTTTTTTTTGAGTTTTGCTGCACAAAAACTCTCATATAACATTATATTTTCACTTTATTGAATTGGTCCGCGCAGCGGCCTCAATGACTTGCTTCTAGTAACAATAATACACACAAAAAAAACGTAATACATGTGACAAAAAATAAACATATAACCTTATAACATTATACATGAGATTTTGTTCTTTCTGATTCTAAAAAAAGAAAAAGAGGAGATCTCGTAACTTTTTTCCATTATATTTTCACTTTATTGAATTGTTCTGTGCAGCGACCACAATGACTTGCTTCTAGTAACAATAATACACACAAAAAAACGTTATACATGAGATTTTGTCCTTTCTAACTCTAAAAAAAATAAAAAGAGGAGATCTCGTAACTCCTATCCCTTCGCCGCCGTCGCCATCTTCACAGTCGACTTCACAGGTAACTTAATACTCTTCACCCCTTGAACAACTGCACAAATAACATCCTTTAACAAAATTAGTATATTACCAAATTGATATAACCATATATACTATCAATCGAATCCCTAACTTAATTCAACCATACCAAACCGGATCAAAGCTCTGTACAAAACCCTCAAGCTGAAGGTACATAACTTGTTTGAACAAGGAATCAATGAGGTCAGCAAACTCTGAACCAAAAGAAATCTAATTTATGATATAACAAAAATAAAAACAAGAAGTTAACATTGATATAACCATATATACTATCAATTTTGTATATAACCAAAAAATTGATTATATATCATCTATTCACACACAGTTTACATTCGCAGTCTTTAATAAAATTCGTAAATAACCAACATTGATATAACCATATATACTATCAATTTTGTATATAACAAAAAAATTGTCCAATTGTGCAAAATTAGTAAAGCACAATTGGACAGTTAATAATATATAACATTATATGTGTCTATTTTATAAGTTTATGTATGGTTATATATTCAGGTCTATAAGCCGCTGCGCGGACCAATTCAATAACGTAAATATATATGGTTATATATGATATACCGTATCATTTTCATTGTATTGCAATAACATACAGATGTTACATGTTCCATATTAGTTTTGATATAATGTTATATATGATAAGTAGACTTGCATAGCTTCTGCAAGCTATTCTTGTAAAAAATGGAACAGGGAAACAAACAGATGTAAATGGCTGAGAAAACAGGTTAATAGAGTGAATTAAGTCGATCGGGAACAGCCCTAGTGTTAAATCCTTGTTATGGAAAAAAACACAGACAACAACCTTAATTTTGATTATCCTTTTCTACACCCACGGGTGAAAATATCTTTGATTTGTAAACAAAAGTTTTCAAAAGTGAAAAAAACTTGCACATATGTATGAAAGAGAAACATACCTGGTGTATTATCATATATAACCATATATATTAGGTCTGCGTAGCGGCTTATAGACCTGAATATATAACCTCATATATATATATATATATATATATATATTCACAGAGCAAAATGACAACCGAACAAAATGATAAAATACCATACATTTAATAGAACAAAATGATATTTATAAACAACCAACAGGAGAATATATAAAGTCATAAAATGTTTCTCAATAACATTACAATGTTATATGTTATAACCCAAGATTATATGTTTACATCCGGGGGTGTGGGGGCGGAGCCCCCACGGCACAAAGTGCCGCAGTTCGGGATGCGACTTTAGGAGCACCCCGAACTGCAGCGAAAACGATATTTTCAAGAACTTGTGGTGTAATTTTGGCCATAGAACCCGACCTAATTATTTACAGTCGGTATGTAATTAGGGTTATATGTTAAAGACTCAGATGTAAACATATAGCATCATATGTTCATCCACTGTAATAAAAATGATTTTAGAAACTCATATATAACATTATATGATCCTATAAGTTTATCCAAAACCCTAACCAAACCAGATCTGAACAAATAGGAATAAATAACCTTATATGTTCAACCCCAAATTAAACTCAACTTACCTGTCTGTGTTGAAAACAACAGCAGTGGTGGGAATGAAGCCGATGGGGGGAGAGGTCTGCGATCTCGTGGAGATTTGTGCAGATCTCGTTTGGTGACGCGCTGGCGACCTATACTTTTGTCGAACACGAAGATGACGCGGATGTGAGATATGATGGCGAGGCTGGGAAGGGATGCGACGGCGACAGGAGGTGGTGGTGATGGCGACGGGAACGGGAGGCTGGGAAGGGATGCGACGGCGACAGGAGGTGGTGGCGATGGCGACGGAAACGGGAGGCTGGGAAGGGATGCGACGGCGACAGGAGGTGGTGGCGATGGCGACGGGAACGGGAGGCTGGGATGGGATGCGACGGCGACTCGAGGTGGGTGGCGACGGTGGCGGCGATAGGAGGTTGAGTCGAGATGCTTAACCCAGTGGCTCCCTTCCCCCCCCCCCCCCCCCCCGTTTGAAGAAAATGAAAAAGAAACTGCTATAATGGGGTATATATATAGTGATTAGGGCTATAGGGTTATATTAGTATTTTTGTAAGCTAGTGGACTTAGTGGGTTATAGAATTTAGAAGTGGACTTAGTGGGTTATGAAACTCGTACAGTGGACTTATGAAAAATTCTCCCTTGAAATTATTGGTGACCTCTAGCTAAAATGATGTGCTATGCTATAAACCCGAAGAAAATGCTGAGGAATTTAAAAATTGAATCGATCCTAAAAATAGATACACAAATTAGTCAATTGATTAGAATTCCTCTTTTGCCATAAACACTTGATTGTTACATTCTGTCGTAAATTAGTTTACATGTCGAAACTATCATGAATAAGCAATGGGGTGCGATGCATACCTCTTTTGTTTTGATGGGATTATCCTAGAAGTTGATAGTGCAGTATGAGGGGAAATACCAAGAAATCAAACTGGAGTGTTCTCAAGTGAAAACAGGAGCAGCTGAGAGGAGATGGACAGGGGTTGAAAAAGGAAAAAACTATGTAGCAATTAACGAATACTGCACCAGTTAATAATCGAGTGAGGTTGAGAAACTAGAATTATGTGTTTGTAGCCTGTAGGTATAGTTGGTACAAGAAATAGCCAGACACAAGTAGAATTTTGAGTTCATTTTAGCTCTGTGTTTTCCTACTTGAAATTCCAAAGAAAAAATGTTCCATCTCTCAGGTTTATTCTAAAAGACGGAATCTAAAGGAATATATAACAGGCTTGTTTGAATTATAGCATCTTATCTGCTGGTGTGCTGGAATTTTATGGTCAGTTCAGATGGATGCTGATGTTGGTCACCCTTATTATCAAGTCATGCATTTTTCTATGTATGCATGGCAGCATAGGACACCAAACCTGTTCACCTTGTTCAAAATGCCCGTTCTATCTTACTGGTGAAGAAGATTAGGTGTTCTATCGAGACACAATGTGCGGGAAATCGCCCCTCAATGTACTTAGACATGCTTTTTAATTGGCTATCGCTATTTTATTTTTGTTAGATCATCATCTGTTGTGCCTCAAACTTTTTTGCCTAGCAAAAGCATATACAATAAATGCTCTGCCATTCGAAATAGATAAAATTGTGTTTTGTTGGTTCAGAAGACGGTGGATTTTCAATCATGGGAACCTTATGATATGTTTAGAATCTGTTTCACAAAGAATTAACCCTTGTCTTGTTCAAGTTTTCATCTGATCACTAGAATTTGTTGGTCACAATTTGTACATTTTATCGTGGAGGTTCTGCTTGCTTTGTTTGTCTTCTTCCCCCCTTGGCGTGTTTTGGGTATCCTCTGCTCGGCCATTCCCATGATTGGCTACGTGCCTAACAAAGATAGGCTGGGAAGAAGAAGTACATTCTTCCCTTAGATTTTTCTAGCATTGGTTGTGTGGCTCATTATTAGGCCTCCCTTTTGTTAGTGTTTTGTGTCGTGTTTGAGTGTGTGTGTGTGTGGGTTTTCTTGTTTCAAATATTTGATGAAGCAAACAAAGAACACATTTGGCGAATTAAGAAAATAATAATACGCCAAATGTGTTCTTGGTTTGTCTCACCAAATATTCGAAACAAATAAACCAAGACACAAAACACCTGATAAATAGCAGTTGTTAGCTGATTCCCAGTTTGAGCTTTCTTACATTACAACAAAGCGTGGTCTCTTTTGTTTTTCGGAAGCAAGCAAAAACCATGTAACACAACTAATGTTCTGCAGGAGGACCACAACTTCAAGCAAGCACTGAGAATAAGAAACCCAAAACATAGGCTTAAGAAAATTTTGGATGCTTGCAAGAACAAAGCAAAATGTGAAGGTGGTGATGAAATTGAGGTTCAAAATCTAGATTCCAAAGAGCCAATTAATAAGAGTCCTGGTGGTTGTGGTGCTCAGCAACCCAAGATCACCATTCAAGGCATGAATATGATTGCAGAATACAAAGCTCAGACGAAGAAAAACTTTGAACTAGAACAGCTTGCTGAACCAGTAGAACGGAAACAAATACTTTCTGCAAAAACGGTAAGTAATTCTGGATGCAAATTGCTTCTTGCCCGTCTCCTGTTTTTCCTACTACTTCATTGTGAACAGCGTCAAAATGATACTTGCATGTCTTTCAGGTTTTAGAAGTTCTGAGCAGAATAAGCGATGAAGACTCTGAATTGTTAGGCTTGAACCCCTTATACGTTCGTCCAGATTGGATGATTCTTCAAGTTCTTCCAATACCTCCACCTCCTGTGAGGCCGTCCGTCGTGATGGATGGCTCATCCAGGAGTGAGGCAAGAATGTTTTTGTTGCATTCTTTAAATGTGTTAAGGACACCGGTCTCCAGTTTTTTATTCCATAGTGCACTCGATTCCATGAATTTCTATTAAGTTGGGAAGGTAATTGATTTTCAACTTATGACCTGAAGTCCATGGGTTCGTTCTGACTCTGTGCTCTTTTGCAGGATGATTTAACTCATCAACTGGCTATGATTATCAGGCACAATGAGAATCTAAGGCGACAGGTTAAGAATGGAGCTCCTGACCACATTATCGCAGAGTTTGCTCAACTGTTACAGTTTCACATAGCTGCATATTTCGATAATGAATTACCAGGGCAGCCAAGGGTATGGTTACTTGTCATACTCCCAAACTCCTTGACAGTTGGCTATATGTACCAAAAATTTCATCTACCTCTATACTTAGCAGGCTACACAGCAATCGGGTAGGCCTATCAAATCGATATGCAGTAGGCTTAAGTCTAAGGAAGGGCGGATCAGAGGTAACTTGATGGGGAAACGGGTTGATTTTTCTGCCCGGACGGTGATCACACCAGATCCAAATATTAACATTGATGAACTGGGAGTGCCATGGAGTATTGCCTTGAATCTCACATATCCAGAAACTGTGACCCCTTATAACATCAAAAGGTTTCTTACTGGTTTTTCTTTTGTCCAACAGTCTTTTGTTACTTATTATTACTGCAACCTTTTCTGTAATATGTCCACTTATATTTAGGTTGAAGGAGCTTGTTGGATATGGACCTTATCCTCCACCAGGCAAAACTGGTGCGAAATATATTATCAGGGATGATGGACAAAGGCTTGATCTTCGTTTCCTGAAGAAAAATAGCGATCACCATCTTGAACTTGGGTACAAGGTAAATTCTATGACATTTTATGCTTCTCACTTAAATCTTGTATCTTTTTATCACCAGTAACTAGCCTCTGCTTTCACTAATGCAGGTTGAGCGACACTTAAATGATGGAGATTATGTACTGTTCAACCGACAGCCTAGCCTTCATAAAATGTCTATCATGGGGCATAAGATCAAGATTATGCCACACTCAACTTTTCGTCTGAATTTATCTGTTACTACACCATACAATGCTGACTTTGACGGGGATGAAATGAACATGCATGTACCCCAGTCACTTGAGACTAGAGCTGAAGCGTTGGAGCTTATGATGGTGCCTAAATGCATTGTGTCACCGCAGTCCAATTGCCCTGTAATTGGAATTGTCCAGGATACTCTATTAGGATGCCGCAAGATCACTAAAAGGGATACCTTCATAGAGAAGGTAAAGTTGAAATGGTTATTATTGGATTTTAGTGCTATTTAATTTCATGGATTTTAGGTCTGAATCTGACCTAGTGTTTTATCTTCTACAGGATGTTTTTATGAATATTTTGATGTGGTGGGAGGACTTCGACTGGAAAATCCCTGCTCCAGCAATTTTGAAACCCAGGCCGCTTTGGACAGGAAAACAACTTTTTAGCCTTATCATACCAAAACAGATAAATCTTCTAAGATATTCGGCCTGGCATGAGGAAACTGAAAAAGAACATATAACTCCTGGAGATACTCGAGTTCTAATAGAGAAAGGAGAACTACTTTCTGGCACCCTATGCAAGAAGACACTTGGGCCGTCTGGTGGTAGTCTTATTCATGTAATTTGGTATGTATGCATGCTTTGTGAATTATGATTCTGGGGTTATTATTGTTGTTTTACTTTTGGGAGGCTAGATTTAGCATTGTATGGAATAGCCAAATCGGTATCACAGTTTTAGGATTGCATGTTGATGGGTTTTCCCATTTATCCATATTGTGCAGCACATATTTTTCATTTGCTATATCTCAGATTTATTTTTTTATATCAAGTTATGAACTTTTATGCTCTGTCATGCAAGCAATGGATGAAACATTAGATCTTTGACTTCTTGAAGTCGCACATGTGGAATGTACATTCTGATAAGAAAATATGGTGTATACAGGGAAGAGGTTGGTCCAGATGCAGCTCGCAAATTTTTGGGACATACACAGTGGCTTGTTAATTACTGGCTTTTACAGGATGGTTTTAGCATCGGGATTGGAGATACAATTGCTGATTCTGCCACCATGAAAACAATCAGTGGGACTATATCTCAAGCAAAAACTCAAGTGAGAGAACTTATCAGACTTGCCCTAGAAAAGAAGTTGGAGGCAGAACCTGGACGGACCATGATGGAATCGTTTGAAAACAAAGTCAACGAGGTGCTTAACTCAATTAATTTGAGTTCTGTAACCTAGTTGGTAAATAAATGTACATACGCATATTATCTACTCACACATTATCTCATTCATAAGCATAAAAGACTGGTGTCCATATGTGTCTTTTACGGGATGGAATACTTCCTTAATGTAATGGCAGCTAATTGTGGGCTTCATTTTTTCACCGATGAGGATATAAATCATTCTACCTTATTAATTCCAAGAGAGATAGTGTTTATATGATGCATCGCCAAATATACTGGTTGATTTAACTGAGTATTAGTTAAGAATGTTTTTGCAAGTACACAGTGGTAATTGGAATATAGTAGAATGGATAAGATTAAGGGAATATAGCAGAATGGAGAAGATTAATGGTTGATTCCGGTGTTTGACGGGTAACATATCTTATAACTAACAGACATTAGCCATAGACATAGGGGCGTTTGATTCTTAGTTGGAAATTTTGTTGTATTTCCCATGTCGTAAACCATACTTGTACTACACCCAGACCTAGATAAAAATCAGTATTTACCCTTCCTGTATTTGATCCTGTATTTTAATCATCTTGTTTGAGAGACAAATGTATTATCCTTGAGGCATAAGGTACCATTCTTTTCTCTTCCAGTATTTTACTGAATGGCTGTTGGTCTCTGTTTCCAGGCATTGAATGCGGCTCGTGATGCTGCTGGGAGTAGTGCCCAGAAGAGCTTATCAGAGAGCAACAATCTTAAGGCAATGGTTACTGCAGGATCTAAAGGAAGTTTCATCAATATATCACAGATGATTGCTTGTGTGGGGCAGCAGAATGTTGAAGGTAAGCGAATCCCTTTTGGGTTCAGAGATCGGACTCTGCCACATTTTACCGTAGATGATTACGGTCCAGAAAGCCGTGGGTTTGTGGAGAATTCATATCTACGAGGGTTGACTGCACAAGAGTTCTTCTTTCATGCTATGGGTGGCAGAGAAGGTATTATAGACACTGCAGTGAAAACTTCTGAAACTGGGTACATTCAAAGGCGATTGGTGAAGGCTATGGAGGATATTATGGTTAAATATGATGGAACAGTGAGGAACTCTTTGGGGGATGTGATTCAGTTTCTCTACGGGGAAGACGGTATGGATGCAGTGTGGGTAGAGAAACAGCAGCTGGATACTCTGAGAATGAAGAAATCAGATTTTGATGCTACTTTTCGATACGAGTTTGATGATGAAAACTGGAAGCCAAATTACATTGCATCTGAATACAATGAAGATTTGAAAACGATACCAGAGATTTATAATGTGTTTGATGCTGAAGTTCAGAAACTTGAGGACGATAGATACCAACTTGCGACGGAGATTGCAACCACGGGTGATAGCTCTTGGGCACTTCCAGTTAATATCAAGAGATTGATATGGAATGCACAGAAGACCTTTAAAATTAACCCACTGGAGTGTTCTGATATGCATCCGATGGAGATTGTGGAAGCTGTTGACAAGCTTCAGGAGAGACTTAAGGTTGTTCCTGGTGATGATTTGATTAGTATTGAAGCCCAGAGGAATGCAACTCTCTTTCTCAACATCTTGCTTCGTAGCACATTGGCCAGTAAAAGGGTGTTGAAGGAATACAGGCTTACTCGGGAAGCATTTGAGTGGGTTATTGGTGAAATAGAGGCTCGCTTCTTACAGTCACTAGTAGCACCTGGAGAAATGATAGGTTGTGTTGCGGCACAGTCCATCGGTCAGCCGGCTACTCAGATGACTCTTAATACATTCCACTATGCTGGTGTTAGTGCCAAGAATGTTACTCTTGGTGTTCCAAGGTTGAGAGAGATCATTAATGTAGCTAAGAATATCAAAACGCCATCTCTCTCTGTGTACCTGAAGCCTGAAGTGAATAAATCAAGGGAAAAGGCAAAGAATGTCCAATGTGCACTGGAATACACTAATCTGCGGAGTGTCACACAAGCTACAGAAGTATGGTATGATCCGGACCCCAAGAGCACTATCATTGAAGAGGATGTTGACTTTGTTAAGTCCTACTATGAAATGCCCGATGAAGAGATTGATCCGGTGAAGATTTCACCATGGATGCTTCGCGTAGAGTTGAATCGTGAGATGATGGTGGACAAGAAGCTGAGTTTGGCTGATATCGCGGAGAAGATCAATCTTGAGTTTGGTGACGATCTGACGTGCATATTCAATGATGACAATGCTGAAAAGCTAATCCTTCGTATTCGTATCATGAATGATGAAGCTCCAAAAGAAGATTTGCATGACAAATCTGCTGAGGATGATGTTTTCCTGAAAAAGATAGAGAGTAATATGTTGACGGAAATGGCTCTTCGAGGTATACCAAATATCAATAAAGTTTTCATGAAGGAAGTTACAGAGAGCAAGTTTGATGATAAAGAAGGGTTCAAGGCAAAAAAGGAGTGGATGCTGGATACAGAAGGTGTCAATCTTTTAGCAGTTATGGGTCACGCAGATGTTGATGCAACAAGGACAAGAAGCAATCACTTGACCGAAACTATAGAAGTTCTTGGAATCGAGGCAGTTCGTCGATCCTTGCTGGACGAGTTGAGGGTTGTTATATCTTTCGATGGGGCCTACGTGAATTACAGACATCTGGCGATCTTGTGTGACACCATGACCTATCGTGGTTATTTGATGGCTATAACTCGGCATGGGATTAATCGGAACGATACTGGCCCCCTGATGAGGTGTTCATTTGAAGAAACTGTGGACATCCTTCTTGATGCTGCAGTACATGCTGAACCTGACTGCTTAAAGGGTGTTACTGAAAATATTATGCTGGGTCAACTTGCACCCATTGGAACTGGAGGCTTTGCTTTGTACCTTAATGATGAGATGTTAAAACAAGTTGTTGAGCTCCAGCTACCCAGTCATATGGAATCTGGAATGGACTTTGGGATGACTCCTTCCCTTTCGCCGTTTATTGGAACCCCTAATATCGACGGACTGAGGTCTCCAAGTTATTTACTAAGTCCAGAGAGGGATGCCCAGTTTTCTCCTTATGTTGGTGGAATGGCCTTTTCTCCCATATCATCTCTTGGCTACAGCCCGTTACCTCCTCCATATAGTCCTACATCTCCTGTGTATATTCCTACATCTCCTGTGTATAGCGCCACTTCTAGATACGAAAGCGCCTCTTCCGCAATTTACAGTCCTGCTTCCCCAACTTACAAATCTAGTTCTCTTGGGTACAGTCCTGCATATTCTTCAGATAGTACATCTTATTCTCCCACCTCTCCCATCTATACCCCTATCTCTCTTAGTTATTATAGCCCAACTTCTCCTTGGTACAGTCCTTCATCTCCTAACTACAGTTCAACGTCACCAAATTATAGCCCAGCCTCGCCATCATATAACCCAACCCCTCCAGGATACATTCCAACATCACTTGAATACAGCCCTACTTCGCCCGCCTATAACCCTAGCTCTCCTTATACCCAAACATTTTCACCTTCGTACAGCCCAACCTCTCCTTCCTACATTCCAACTTCTCCATCATACAGTCCGACGTCACCTGCATATACCCCCACCTCTCCTGGTTATAGCCCAACTTCCCCGAGCTACAGTCCTATGTCTCCAAGTTACAATCCCTCGGCAGCATATAGCCCTTCTCCTGAATACTCACCAACCAGTCCAAAGCTGTCTGTTTACAGCCCTTCATCTCCAAACTACAGGTGAGTCATAAGGGTTACCTTTTGAGTTTCATGTATGCATTTGAAAGCCGTTTTCTGATTGATTTATGGTGTGTGACTTTATCATAGCCAAGCAAGCAATCTTCCGTTGCTAGTTTGTGAAGTTCTTGTTGCTAGTTTGTCTTCTTTTGTTTCGACTCTTTTGAGTATTTGTTATCTTGTTGATGCAATTTGTGTTCTGATGCCGAACTTTTATTGCAGCCCAACATCACCGTCATATTCACCAACATCACCATCATATTCACCGACTTCCCCATCATATTCTCCCTCAAGCCCAACAAGTTCCAGCAGGTAAGCTTTACATCATCATTGTTTCGTTTTCCTTTTCCAGATATTCTCATATTGGTTGTCTTATTTGATGCTATGAAATGTTTTCCTCCTTTTTTTCTTTTCGATTCTGTCAAAATTCTTCCTGGGAATGCGCATTCTTTTTTTCCCCAAAAACATTTTTGAATTCACCACGTGTTCAAAACTAAGTTTGATTGATTGAGGTACAAAACCCATGCTGCATTCTCTCTTAGTTTTATTCGTGACACTTGAGCAATAAGATGAAAGAACTCTTGCTTCATTGCTTTGTAGCTATCACATGATCATCTTTTTGTTGTTCATTCAGCTAGCGCATGTACATACCATGTCTTCTATGCTGTGAGATTGATACTTATTTTAAGACTTCCAAGTAGATATGCCTAGTGTCGTTAAATGGGATCATAAAGCAGTTTTAAATCGCACATTCTTCTGCTAAATGAGTATGGACACGACACGATATGGACACATAGATACGTCATTTCTTTAGAAATTAGTACACGGACACATTGGGGACACGCCAAATAAAACATGTTTTCGCATTAATATAGAGGTATCTTTATGAATTTATATAAAAAATCAAACATCATTTTATCAGAAAGGAAGATAAGACCGACAAACAATATTACCATTATGAAGATACAAGTCAGCGGTTACTGCATAAGTATTCATGAACCAACCATGAATTGAAATTTTGAGCTCTGGGCCAAGTTTACACCATTATTGTAACCACCTAATGTGTCCTTCATGTGTCCCAAGAGTGTATCCTACTTGTCCTAGAGTGTCCACAAAGTGTTATTAAAACAAATGTCAAAAAAAAAATTAGACTCGTATTTAGGTGTGTTTGACATTTGTCCGGAGAGTGTCGTGTCCGTGTCTGACACGTGTCAGAAACGGATCAGTGAGGCTGGTAGACTGGTAGACGTGTCCGGGCTTCTTAGTTTACAAGAGGGTATTAATGTTGACTTCTTTAATAGATGATTCTTCTTTTTTGGTGATTGGTAACTATGTCTCTTCTATTCACAGCCTTCATAGTTCCGAATCTTCGGATGCAAGTCCTGACTATAGTCCTAGTTCTCCTCAGTACAGGTGAGCATGAATTGCTTTGTTTATATTGAAATTACGACTTATTGAGATTTAGGTGCGGTAGTTCAGTTATGAAGTTCTTATTATGTAGTCCAATTGTGGGGTACTCACCAAGTGCACCCGGGTACTCGCCGGCATCTACCAGCCAGTATACTCTAGATATGTGTGACCAGGAAAAGAAGAGCAAGGAGGAAGATGGGAGCACCGACATCGGCGACATGTAACTGGGAGATGAAGGCAAAATCAAGTCTAAATTCACCAAACTTGTTGATTTAAATGGGCGAAAGCTGTAACTGTAATTCACGTAATGATCGGTTCTTGATGCTCAATTGTTGAGCGTGGTCACTGGATACACTCTAGTTGGATGCATTGGATGGTCACTGGATGCTCGATTGTTGAGCACGGTTTACGTTTCAAGTCTGATGGATGCATTTTGTCCAGTGGATACTTTTGAAGGCAGTAGACTCTTTCATTGAAATCCATATCATGTTAGTTATATTTTTAACAAGATAAGTACGTTCTATAATGTTTAAATTAGTACTCAACTAGTATAGTTTTTTTTCCTATGATTAGTGTTCGTGATGAGCTCTTTGAAACATGTCCTACTCTACTAAAATTCGGGAAGAGCGGGGATTGAGAACGCAAGCACAATGAAAGGACTCAAAGTAGAAGCGCAATGCATCCAACAGAATATTAACAATGTTTTGGGTCTTTCAAACCAACTCTTCTCTTACTTTCATCTTCTCCACACAATCGTCACATGTAAAGAAACAAAAAGTTTAGCTTCTAGCAGTGTCTCCCTAGCCAATCTAATCTCTTTTTGTAGGTGCTCCCTCAGCAGTAAGTGACTGCAAACACAATTCACGCCTTGATCAACCTTTCGACCCATGGCAAAAACCCCGGGAGGACGGGGTTAACCGAGATTTGTTCTTCATTTTTACTGTTGAAATCCTTATCGTATGTGTTTTCTTCCGTGGTGATCATGTCCCCAAAGCACGCCGAACTACAATGCCGCGAACCACAACGTTGTCCATCCCTCTTAGCACCTTTTCAATCAGGTCTTCACCTCGCCAAACCACTCCACCCAGCTTTTCCTGGACCTCCCCGTGTAGATATTCAGAGTCATCCCACTCTACCCTTCTTTCAGTTTCGCAACTGCATTGTCCGCTATGTATTGGTTTTATACTCCTCAACTCTAACCTCTCACACACTGATTTTTCATCCTTGGCGGAAAAAAAATGTAAAGCATTAGTTAGAAAAAAAAATGATGGATGCTTTACTTACAGGTACATTAGAATTGTAGCAATCCGTTGACCACCACTTTTAGTGTTGAACTCGTCGAGAAAGTAGTCAATGGTTTTCATATTTTTGGCCCACTTCATAGGGTTGTCAGAACCTTGCTACTGTCAGCAAATAATATACAGTAGGTGTTTTGTATTACCAATTGTTTTTCTATTTTTTTCCTTAAAGAAAAAACAACTCATAATCTCCTATAATTTGCCGGCGCTAATCAAACATTTTCTTAAAGTAAAACTCCCTCCGTCCCAAAATAAATATCCGGTCTGTAAAACGAGAACTTAAAAATTATAAGAATTTTCCAAGAAAAATTCAAACTTTTTCCATGAGTTCTTTTAATTTATAAAAAAAAAGTTGATATTTTTTTCTCATAGAAGACATTATTTTTAGTACTACCAATTTAGTAAAATGAATCACACATGATGGTTCACCATATTGCCTTTTTCGCAAGAGGGTCCTAGCTAAGCACCCAGAGGCGGGCAGACTTGAGAACAAAGTCACGAACGGGTGCATAATGTGTGGGAATCTACGAACAGTTCGCACCTGAACTTTAAGAAAGCTAGCCTTTATAGTTTAAATTTAATAGATGTTTTCCCTTGTCTGGTTAAACTAGATGTATAACGTAACACAGTCATTCCCTTTTCTCCCTTCAAATTCGCTTTCATCCTGAAACAGTTGACTCGAACGAAAGCCATTTGTTTTCCCTGGCACAGACAATCTATGTGCCATGCGCCATCTTTAGAATGGAGCCGATTGGATTAGAGTTGTCAATTTAAGCAACAATATAAACTTCCAAAGGGATGCAAGTGCAAAGTGATTCTCACCTCTCTCTCTCTCTCTCTCTCTCTCTCTCTCTCAACCGCACACGAGCGCGCGCGCGCCCACACACAGAGAGAGAGAGAGAGAGAGAGAGAGAGAGAGAGAGAGAGAGGCTGTTAACCAGCAAAACTTCAGATAACTTAGGTAGGAACCTGGGCGCACCAAACCATATGCGTAGCACGCTACACATAACAAGTAGGGTACAAATGTGGCAACATATATAAGTCCTTAAACAAGGCGATTCCACTCAATCTTAGTACAAACTAAAGATCACAACATACGAATGAGTCTTCAGAAAGTGTTTTTTTTCCCTGGTTTAATTAAACCTCCACAGATACAAAGACCTAACGACGAGGATAGTGCCTTTCTGAGCCATCATAAGGGGAATACGATCTCTCCCTTCTTGACCTTCCACCATAAGGCGAACGCCGGGGAGAGTAATCACGGCTGCCTCGATATGGTGAGCGCCTTGGAGACCTCCGATAGTCATAGTCATCGCGTCCTCCACGGGATCTACCATGGTCACCACGATAGCCTTTAACAAATTCACCAAAAGCAAAAAACAATACTTCGATAGTTAGGGTTCGCTTAATACAAGTGAAAAACAAGCACAAGCAAGTGCAGAACCACAAGTGCTAATAGCCTTGAGCTACTGCACAAGGACTGAAAGTAATTTTGCGAATTCTGAAATTTAAGCACAACACATTTCTAGCAAAACCCTTCACCATTAGGAACCGCAATGGGGCAGGGCTGGTCTATACTGCCCCGACCATGGTCCATCAAGCCTAAAAGCGAAAAACCCCAACCAAACACAACAAAAACATCTACACTCTTACCATGGTCCCTAGTGTTTTTCAACCCAAGATAGTGACCTGGTGTAGGAGTTCTGGGGCGCTTCCTCCGCGACTGAAAGGCAACAGATGAAAACAGGCTCAATGTGCTTTCAAATATGATTCACTTATCAGGAAAAATGTAAATTCAGGTTCAACAAATCACATCTCCAGGGGAGCCAAGCACAAAAAAAAAAAAACAAAAAAAACAAATCACATCAACAATACAAAATTGTATGAGGCTACAAACCATGAGACATCATTAAAACCGTTACGAGATAAAATATTCACAAGAAAGCTTCATATAAGCAATCTTAGTATCGTGCAAAAAAGGAGATTATGAGGGGAAAAATGATAAAATACATTGGCATGTACGACTAGAACCCATCAAATGAATGCCAGATATGAGGTACCATAAAGCCCGATTAGTATGTTGTTGGTAATGTCCGTTGATTAGATGGGAGTTGAAAGAAATTGCTGAGGTTGTAGTGTGGTTGATCAATATAGTTGCTATGTTAAGTTGATCAGATGCATGTGAAAGGCTGTTTTAGCTGGCCATTCATCAAGCTGTTTCACATTATTGTTGACATGGATGAACTCATCATCTGATTGCTGCCAACATAGCTCACGCAATATCTTCTGAATATAACCAGAAACCTCCAAGTCAAGAAGAAAGTTAAACAATCAAAATAGGTCATAGACCACCCAAGGAAAACTGACTTACTCTCTCCACTGTAATGCACCGGCCATCTAGAACTGACTGATGGAGACGCTTGACACAGCGATTTGCATCCTCTAGAGTTTCCATTGTGATAAAAGCAAAACCACGAGAGGCTCGTGTACGGGGCTCCACAACCAGAAAACAGGAACTTACCTAGAAGAGAAAGAAAATACCACAACCACATGAAGAGAAAGAAAATACCACAACCACATAAGGCATAAAAAGTAATAAAAACGTAGTTGAAAAGAATTTGAACTCAATAACAAGATCCAAACTCAGTTACAGAATACTACAAAAATTATAATTTCTTTAGGACAACCAAAAAGAAGTCCTAAACTAGCAAGTTTTTTTCATAATAAACTATTTTGTATTGCTCATCTCTAACTTCATAATGAACTATATTGTTGTTCTCATCTCTGCCTACCATCAAGTTTATAATTCCATAGTGACAACAAGTATCAGAACAAGTGGTTAGAACCATGGACCACATTTCTAGCAGCAAGACGCACAAGGTAGCTTCACAAAAGCAAAGCCCACTTTTCACATCAGGAAAAAGAAACCAACCTTCCCTTCCCTGGAGAAATGATCTTCAAGTTCTCTTTCTGTGACCCTTGTAGACAACCCAGTCACATAAAGTGCATTCCCAGGATTCACAGCTTCAGTCCTGCAACATCATTCATACATCCACCCATCCAGATGAGATCTTCAAACCACCAGTCCCCACATAACAAAGAGACAACTCCAGGTAATAAAGCAACATAGTAAAGCTACTGTCACAACATGGCCATGCAAAGACGTGTGAGAGTTATCAAATACCTCCCTCGACTTCTGGACCCGGACCTGCCCTTTGGCCTTGACCAGGATCTGGATCTGGACCTTGACCTTGACCTTGACCTGGATCGAGATTGAGCGGCATAAGGGGAAGGAGACCGTGAATACCTGCTACATCCAGTGCAAATATTATCAGGTGGAAGGTAGCCTACAGGGGGGAGAAGAATTAGCACTTCAACAGTTAAATAAATAAAAAAACGTAAGCCTTCAAAACAATGGCCTAGTTCTCTTTCTAGTTTCACCAAGAGCGTCTTAAAGAAACAATCTAATCCATGATGGAATCACCTACTCTAAACAATCAGATCTTTTACACTACAGCAGACTAAATTACAGCGCTAAACTATGGCGTTATACGGAAGTACAAGCCATAAATTCAAAGCTCAAACTTTAGCGGACAAAACCACTAAAAACCACATTCTCCTGTACTACTCTTTTACTTTTCTTCTCCTTTATGTTACAGAATTGATCGTGGGCTAATACAAACTGAGATTTATCGAGTAGAATGTGGGATGCATTCGATAGGCACAGACGCTCCATATGTATGGATCTGGCTTGTCCACAAAAAAGCAGAAACAATTCAGTTTATCGAATAATAATCAAAGAGTAGACCCATATAACAAGTAACCATGCATAAATCACGTTAAATGTTCTTGACAGAGCCAGTTCAATGGCCTGCTTCAGAGCATAAGTACAAAACAGTGGCAGAAAGTGTTCAAGGCAACTCAAACTTTCTTTTAAATATCTGTACAAGCCCACATTAATACCTTTATACAAGACTAACAAACCAAATCCTTTGTTAAGTGGATGCTATCAGCTCTAACTATAATTTCTGAGGGAGATTTGCGTCTTGTGTAAATCAAAATCTAAACTACACCCACTATTAGGTTCAAAAGATCTCATATAATACGACAACTCAATTGACTGTCGTCTCGTCCATACAAGATGACAATCTCGAACTTAACAGGCATACCCAATGGGATTTAAACTGTTTTGATTTTAATTTTAAACACCAAAAGGGGCATTTTCCTGTTCTCTTCTACCTTGAAAATCAGTCTACCAAACACTGTACATATATATACAGAGAGAGAGAGAGAGAGAGAGAACTAAAAACTGAAGCTAAGCTATAACTAGGGTTCAATAATTAGGTCTCAAAACATAATTAGTTGTAAGAGGAATTCTCCAGCGTTAAGAATGCTATTAACACAACTATCCCTCAAAACCTAAATAGAGTGTCCATTGATAAACTATGGTTTTCAGCATTTCTTTGCAGGGAAGACGAAAATAAATCAGAATCTCCACCCATCATCCAAATAGAGGAAATATATCGCATATACAATAAATCGGATCGAAGATTTTACCTTTTGCGAGGAGAATCAGCCTGTAGTAAAGAATGGGAAGTCATCAGAAAACAACGTTCTTATACGTAATCAAACACAAAACACCGATATACGTATACTACGGGGAGAGAGAGAGAGAGAGAGAGAGTACCATATTTCGCGCAAAGAAGAACCCTAGATCGAGGGACGAAGGATTTTCTCTCTCTCTGAGGATCGGGCTCGAAGCGTGGAGTGGGGCCAGTGCGAAAAACAAATTTATCGATCAGGTAAACCACGTTAAACCCCCTAATCTTTGATCTTTTTATATTTATCACCTAAAGTTTGAACTTGAACGCTTTAATGCTATGTTTGGATTTGTGTCTGAAAAAAAAATTTGAAAAATAATAGTGGTAAAAGTAGAAAGATATAGAGAGAAAAATATTGAAAGTAGAGAGAATTTTTTAAAAAATTCTCTTTGAATTGTAAAGAGAACAAGGCGTCCCTTCGGTCTAGTATTGGCTCTTTTATCGGACAGCTAAGGCTTTTGGATGAATAAAAAAGAATATTGGACAAGAGTTGGATATGTTATACGGGGGATTAGTTAGGGGGTGTGTGTGTGTTCTTGTATTTGGTTTTAGCGGTAGTTGATATAGGTAAATAAGAGTGGATAAAGTAAAAACTACTTTATCACATTGAATTGAGAATACAAAAAAAGGTTTGAGGGGTAGCTATGTCTTTTTTCCCACCCGGATAAAATAAACCTCAGATGGAGTTAGGGTAAGCTAAGACCATAGGAGGGGATGAGCTCCCCCAAACACCTTATTTATCCCTCTCGTATTCCCTCTCCTTGTCCCTCAAACAAATAGGCCATGAGTGTTTGGCGTTTAACATCTTTAGATACTTCGTAATCATTTTGTTTTTTATAGGGAAAATTTTAAAAATGGTCCCTCTAGTTTGTACGAGTTCTCATTTTCGTCCCTCTAGTATTAATTGTATCAATTTTAACCTTATAGTTTTCATTCCGTCTCAATTTCATTCCTCTCCCTGACGCCGTCAATGAAACAAACGGAATTGAAGGCCAAAATTGTCATTTTCTTTCATAGAGGGACTAAATTGAGATTTTATGTAAACAAGAGGGACTATTTCTAAAATTTTACTTTTTTTTTTGCAAATAAAATAAAAAAGACCATAAGTAATGTATTTGACAATTGAATTATTTTTTATTGGGTAATCAAACTGTATTGAAAAAATTAATATTTATATTTATATTTCATTACACATTACAAAAATATTAGAAAATACACAAATCAACCCCTTAGCTAATGTCTTTGTATTATGTTCTTATAATCTCCTTATTTTTTCACCCGAAAAAAAATTCAAAATTCGTGTTTATTTGTTTATTAAGTGATCTTAAGAGTAAATCCCAAAATAAATACACTTATACACATGCTTTAATGTATTCGATCTCATAATATTCAATAGTATTTTATTGCTAAATTAAACACAATTACAATATTTCTAAATATTACTGAACAACTTTTTTTTTAATCATGTGACAAAAAAAATAACAAGATTGAAAATTCAATTAAAAAAAATACAATACTAAGACATTTAACATAGGGGTTGCTTTTCGAATTTTCTCATATTTTTTGTGATATATATAATAAAAACTTTAAAAAAATTCAACATATTTTGATTATTCAATATAAAATGAGATGAGAAATATGAGATTATTTCAACATATGATGTATTTTGAATTTATTTGCAAAAACAAAAGTAAAAAATAAAATTATAGAAATAGTCCCTCTAGTTTGCATGAAATCTCAATTTAGTCCCTCTATGAGGTGAAATGACAATTTTGTCCTCCAATTCCGTTTGTTTCATTGACGGCGTCAGGGAGAGGGATGAAATTGAGACGGAATGAAAACTATAGGGTTAAAAATGATACAATTAATACTAGAGGGACGAAAATAAGAACTCGTACAAACTAGAGGGACAATTTCTAAAATTTTCCCTTTTTTATAATGAATTAGTTGGCCCTTTTAATAGGGCCCGGCTATTCGCAACCACAAATTTTCTCCCATACCCCACTATATTTCGGTAAGTAGTTGTTGAAAATCATAAATAACATTTCGGTAAATAGTTGTTGAAAATAAGATTATATTTCGGTAACTACATGTCGAAAATATATTCAATTTTCGGTAGACAATTGCCAAACATGCATTTTCGGTAAATAGCTGTTGAAAAAAATATCATATTTCGGTAATTGGATGCTGAAAATGTATCTCAATTTCGGTAACTAACTGTCGAGTCTAATTGAAAATTTTTAACGGAGTGTGGGAGAAAATACGTGGCTGCGAATAGCGCCGCCCTTTTAATATGAATCTTCTATGGTCAAATCTTGCTTTTGAATTGCTAGACATTGATTATCCATCTAGTTTAAGTAGATAAAGAAAAAGCATTTTAAAATCATACATGGTAGCTTTCTTCGAGATTTGGCACAAACTGTTCAGCAAATTCCCACATGATTTAGGAGCCATTCCCCTTTTGTATTTAAACTTTCTTTTTCAAAAAATAAGATAATTTCAAGTTCAAATATAATGAAAACAAAAAATAATTTTTTAATTTTTTTTACACCGTTTAAAAGATCTCAATGTGATCTATCAAATAAGATCCATATTGATAGAAAAATTATTTACAAACACATAATTTTTGAACTTGAAATTACATTTCTTTTTAAAAGTTCCTTTTTTAAGAATTTGAAACACCCCCTTACTCTCATTCTCAACTTTGTTCTTAAGTCTTGGTGAGATAAAAGTTACCTTTAGCTAGGAGCCTCTTGTGAAAAGGCAATGGTAGGTAGATCCAATGGTGAATATTATCTATATGCAATATTGTAAACCAATGACGATATGTGATTTATCTTACTACTAGTAGTAGTATTAAATTGGTACTAGACTACTAGTACTACTTTAAAAAATTTATTGAGTAGTTCTGGAAAATTTAATAAAGATAAGTTTCGACTTGGACCATTCTTGTTTCCGACGAGGTTAGCTTATCACTAATCAACATTCAGCACCTCTCTCTCTCTCTCTCTCTCTCTCTGTGGCTCTGCATCGTAATTGTCGTCGTCGGAGAATGATCGGAGCTCAATTCTGCGTTCGTACATTTCCGGCGTCCGGGGGTCGTACTCATCAACCGTATGCCGGCCGTCAAATTCGGAGCTCACTCAATTACTCTTCTTGTTGTTTTTCTTGTTCTTCTTTTCGCTTTTCATTTCAATTGGATCACGGGAAATCTCGAAGATCACAAATTCTCGTGTCCTGTAACTCCTCCCGAAGCTCCGGCGACAAATCGAACGGCACCGAACAACCTGATCACGACTATGCCGAAGCATTCGTCCTTCTTTCAGGTCTCTCTCTCTCTCTCTCTCTCTCTCTCTATATATATATATATATATATATATACACACACACACACACACATACACACATGTATACATTGGAAAAATTCATTCAATTTACTAGTTAGGACATTGCAGCTACTGGTATAAAGTTTACGTTCACTAGCCTATACACTGCGTCCACTGGCATAAAGTTTGCGTCCATTGGTTTAGACATTGCGTCCAGAGTTTCTTATTTGGCGAAAAATATTTATTAAGAAAATTCGGTGTAGATTACCTACCATGGCCGCCTCTCCCACCAACCCCACCCCAACTGCCCATCTCTCTCTCTCTCTCTCTCTCTCTCTCTCTCTCTCTCTCACACACACACACACACACACTTGATCGTTGCTCCGCAATAAAAACAGCAATCTATCTCCCCCCCAACTCTCTCTCCGAATGGAAACTTCCCTGCGGGGCTCCCCAAGCATTTCTTCAAGACACCATATATCATCGGAGTACGTTCTTGGTCGTCTCATTCTGATATCTTCCTCAAATCAGCCTCTTTCTCCTCTCATGTGTAATGTATGTATGTATGCATAGTATATATTCGTCATTTCCACCCCCGTGCTCTGCCCTTTCCTCTGGTGCCCCTTCCTCCTTAACCCGACATTTCCACCTTTCTCCTGTCCTGCATCACCTCCTCCTGTCTCGAATTTTAAACCGAAACAATATCAAAAAATCAAAGCTTGCCAAATTACACATCATTGATCCCGGATTTAACTACAAAACATAATCAAGAAAACTCATATTCCAAGGATTTTATTCATGATCTACGAAATAATCAAATTATTGGGTTTGGAAAAAATCCCACCTGTTAAACCTTCTATGTTATTTTGGGTTGATCTTTTCTGGCCCTCATGAAATTCCATGTGGAAGATGGGTAGATCATGGTCTGGAAGTGATAATAGTTTCCTTTGTTCTTCTATAGCTTCTGGTAATTTGCCAATCTTTGTTTGAAACTACTAATGCCATAGTTTTATATCTATAACAAAAATCGTATGCGAGTACATACACATATAAGTTACAATGGGGTTATTGCAATTTGTGTTTGTAGTGTAGAGGGGAGGGTTGGGCGTGCGGCTATGGTGTGGCAGCCGGGGTGGGGTGGGGTGGGGTTGACGGGGACGGGCTATGAGATGTAGCGGTGAAGGGCATTAGGACAGAGGGGTGATTGATGGAAGTAGTCATCGGCTGGTAGGAGAAGGGTGGGTGCTTCTAAGGGATAAATTGGGGAAGGAGGACAATTTTGAATCGTGATTAAACTGTTATGAATACAGGGATGTGAAAGTTGAAAACAAAGGAGAAGAAAATTGGGGTGGCAGTTTGTTCTTCTCCTTGGTAGATTCTTTTGGTAGTTACAAGGGGCAGTTTGGGAAATTAAATGTGGACCAGAATCAAAACTTCTTTTGGGTAATCCAAAATTTTATTAAAAGCACAAACAAAACCTAACTGACTAAGGCAAACCTTCCTTTTTACAAGAAGCTAGAAAGTTACAATTTAGCTGGAAACAACAGAAGTGTTACTAGGACTGAGTTTGCCAACTATGATGCACCGACACCTCTAGAGGGCGAGGTATCGCCGTGTCCGGACATGGGGGACACCTCTTGGACACGTGTCGGACACGCCACGTGGCGTGTCCAATATTAGTTGCTTAGTTGTTTGTTTCTTTGGGTTGTTATTATGGAACTATGGATGTTTTGTTTTCAATTGGGTTGTATAATTGTATTGAACTTATGGATGTTTTGTTTTGTTTTTTTGTTTGAAAGATGTTGGAACTATGGATGTTTCATTTATTTTGCCAGTTAAACATTGGAAAAATGGAATATATATATATATATATATATATATATATATATATATAAAATTACATATAATTATATATAAATAAATATACATGTGGCGTGTCCCCCGCCGTGTCCATGCCTCCAATTTTTTAGAATTCTCGTGTCCGTGTCTGTGTCCGTATCCGTGCATCATAGGTTGCCAAGAATGGCTCAGAGCAGAAGCTAAGGGAGAAGGCTTAACATTGAGGAATTGGGTGTCTTTAATCCTAATGTCAAACATAATTTTCTGGAGCATAGAAGCAACGGTCCGAAGAGCAGGTAGTGGTAACCTTTAAGGTCTAAAAGCACTTGTAGTTAATGAGATTTTTTTTAAATAGGCCTTAATGAGATATTTATAGCACCATTTAACCCACAAAGAATTGTGCTTAGAACAAATATGCCAAATGTGCCTGAGAAAGGATGCATAATTCCACTCTTTTTATTATTATTGAACCCAAATCTCTCTTTTTTTTAGGCAAACAAATAGAAGCCCAGGCAACTTTATTAGAAACAAGTCTTAAAACTGACTTCCACACCAGAAAGGGTGTTCCCTTTTCAGTTATAATAAATAGATGTGTGTGTGTAGATAGATAAATTAACGTCGTAAATATATGTTTATGAATGTGTGTGTTTGAATGTTAATGAACTGAGGTGTTTCAGTGAGGAAAGTGGATTTGTTTGGTTATTAGGGAAAGAAATGAAAGAGAAGGGAATATAATTATGATGAAAAGTGTGTAGAAACAGTAAGGGAAATTGTACTGCACTCAATATGCTATTTTGTTGTTTTCATCGCTCTTTCTTCACAAGGACCAAACCACACAATGGAAGGCAAGTGGACCTTTAAAGATAATTGTTGGTTAATTGGTCCTTCACTTCAATAGAATTGACGCATGTTTTCCACTGCCTGGTAAATTTGCTAAAACTGAGTATTCTGTGAAACAGTTGTTTTATTGACAAATTTAGTGTAAAGCATTCCTATTGTATTGTAAATTTCTTTCTCTCTGATGATTGTATTGACATAGTGTTGTTAGACTTGTCCCACATCGCTCATCTAAGCCATCCAAGCTTGGTTAATAAATTCTAGAGGCTACTCCACCTATAGCCAATTGGTTTTAGGTTGGAACCCTCCAAGAAATCTAACATGGTATCAGAGCTAGGTCTTGGGTGGCCTCACCTCTCGTGGGAAAGTCTCTGTCATCTCTGTCGCCCGAGTCAGTCAGTCAGCTCCTGGTCAGTCACCTCCACGTGCATCCGGGCTGCACGTGAGGGGGAGTGTTAGACTTGTCCCACATCGCTCATCTAAGCCACCAAGCTTGGTTAATAAATTCTAGAGGCTACTCCACCTATGGCCAATTGGTTTTAGGTTGGAACCCTCCAAGAAATCTAACAAGTGTATGTTAGTTTCTAAGTTTGTGGTCGGAAATGGATTTGTAGAGGAATTTTTAAGGAAAAAATGAGAAGAAGAGAAGAATGATTCAAACATAGCCAAAAGCACATGGAGAAAATGGAATTATTATGAATGATATGATGATGGTTATAATTTAACGTATTTGTGGTGTTGCATATTTACGAACAGAACCTTAATTTTTTTTACTTTTTCTTCATATGATAGCATACATATATGCTTTTTAAAATGTGTCCCCTAACATGTCGTGTCCTCCATTTTTTTTTTCAAATCGGAGTGTCGGTGTCATGTCCTTTTCCGTGCTACATAGTTGGTTGAAGTACCTTGGGGCTTCTTGTTCCTGAATTTGGCTATATTGTACTTTATTGAGCTTATGAAATCATGTCGTATAGCTTACTTTTTCTTCATATGATAGCATACATATATGCTTTTTAAAATGTGTCCCCTAACATGTCGTGTCCTCCATTTTTTTTTTCAAATCAGAGTGTCGGTGTCATGTCCTTTTCTGTGCTACATAGTTGGTTGAAGTACCTTGGGGCTTCTTGTTCCTGAATTTGACTATATAGTACTTTATTGAGCTTATGAAATCATGTCGTGTAGATATCAATGGGATAAAGGATAAGGACTTCCTCTTTTCTTTAGCTGTGTTAGTGATTTCGTAACCTAGATTTCCACGGCTTCAACTGGTGCAGAAACTATAAGGCACTATCGCATGCATATGCAAGGATTTCAAGAAGAGATCAAATGGCCGTCCTCTACCCAGATGTTTCCATCTTTTTTGCAAGCAAGGGAATCGAGATCTGATGTTGGTTCAGTAGGACCCGCTTTTCTTCGTCATTTTCAGAGTCCCACTATCTTTTTGAAAATCTCTTGTGATGGAGACTTCTTGCTACCGATACTTGTAGGTACATATATGTTAATGAGATTCCAACCCTATCTGTGGATTCTTGTCTGTTTGTCTTGGATTACTTTTATTACCTTGAATGAATGCAAGTAATGCTATGTTTTGCCTCTGCAGGGGAATTTGCTGTTGAAAAACTTATAGATTCAACGAGTGAGGATGAGAGTTGGGTAATTACTTGGAATTCAATGCCGAATGATCAAGTTTATTTGCTTTCACTTGGTGCTCACTGCTCAGATATGGCATACTGCAGGATTGTTGCCCAAATCAGTTCCAGCTTGTGAGAAACCTTGCAGAGACTCTTGGGTATAAAGTAAGGAACTTCTTCTTCTTTTGTTTTCTTTTTTCATGGAGTATGGAGCTAATTCTATCCTGAATTTAAGATATGCTCCAGAGTCCAGACTTGTTAGACTAGACTTTTCATCACATAAGTTGATTTCTGTAGTTGCAATTTTAACTTCTTTTCATTACGATTCATGTGGTTTTCATTTTGAGCTGGTCCAGTTTCATAGTTGCATTATCCATATGTAATCTCTGTAATATAACTTCTGGAATTTAGATAATGTTACTTTGAAGAATTCGTAATTTTCATCTTTGTCATCAAAACGATTCAGTTGAGAAAGCCATGCCTGCTTTTGTAATTTTAATTGCAAATTTAGTGCAAGATTTTAATACTCTTTCCACTTAGTAAAAAAAATTGCCATTCTTTTCGTTGTCCATTTTTTTTCATATGCACTGGTTGAAGCCATACTGGCATGATCTGTCACTTAAAAATAGAGAACAAGAAACATCCTGTTTCCATACATTTACTGTTCGATCCAAAGAAAAGAATCAAACCTTTACCTCGGGGATGAATGGTGAATGTACGAGGAAAATGAGGATTTGAATGATTAAAAAGATTCTCAGGTTGGTATACCTGAAATAAGAGCACACAAGTCCTATGACCCGTGGTTAGTGTCATGTTTAAGAAGAAACTTTACGCCACCATCCACCTACATTAAGAGCCAGTCCTTAAGGAAAATGTTGAAAACTTGGACAAAGAAATTAAGAAAAACCAGAACAGATGAAATTATACTAAGTGAAGATAAAAATTGCTGTGCCATTGCATTAAATATTTTGTTCTTTTTTTATTATTATTTATCTTTCAATTTCAGGTTACAATGGTGAAGATTACAGAAAGAGTGGTTAATACTTATTTTGCCCGGATACTTTTTTGCAAGGTAAGCCTAATGTAGAAAACTGTGTGTTAACTATGTGTAAAGCACCAAGATCTGTAGAAAGTTATTTCCTCATTCACGTTGATATTTTCGTAATATGCAGCCTGGGGAAATAGATATTCTAAGTGTGGATGCGCGTCCCTCAGATGCCATAAATGTGGCAGTGAGATGCAAGGCAAGTGTTTTGGTTCCCTTGAAGACATAAATCGTACAGAAGTTTACAGAATTAAGTTAAAGACTTAAAGTCTCATGCTTTTGGCAGAACTTTTTTATTATATTTTATGAATTTGTATGGTGGGAGAGTGTTTTGACAAATTTAATTGTGGTTTTAAAAATTAGTTCCCAGACTCACACTAGGGCTTTGCTTAAATTGGTGTGTCGGTGCTGAGGTGCAAAGGAAGACCGGAGTTTGTTTTGGTGTATTGGCTAGACAGATGCCTCTTTCTCACATTAAATAAATAGAAACCGTTACACTATCCGCTATAAATGAATAATTTTTAAAAATCAATTTAAACAGCCTCTTTTATCCTGATTCTTGATGTATCCTGTCGTCAGCTACAAAGTACATGTTTGTGGTTAATTTCTTCTTGACTAGATTCCTTGCATCATGTTTGCATAGGTTGGTTATTTTGTTCACAATCAACGTTGAAAAAGTCATTCATGTTTTGGTCGTGCAAATGTCGTTTACATTATCTTCCGAGGCTCTCAGTCTTCCTATAGAATACATCTACTAACTTTGTGGCTTCTTTTCCCTGTTATTTGCGTATATATCTGCAACTTTGGGTCTTACAATCTTTTTGTATATAATTACAGAAAGAATTGGCATTAAGAACTGCCTGTAAATTGATTCTGCTCTCTCCAGTGGTCATGCTTTTCCTGAGCTCCTGCTAACCTTGATAACAAATTTACGTATGCAGGTTCCTATATATGTACGTAAACAAATTGTTTTGACTGATGGCATTAGAATTGGTTACGGTATGGGCAGAAAATCCGTTTATGATGCATCTTTAGACAGGTATAGGTTCTACTTTCTTCAGCGACGTTATTAGTTGTGATTATCTGGGTTTTATTGTACCTCTAAGCACAGCCCATATGATATCCAGTGCTGCAGATGGTCCTGATATAGTTGCTGAAGAATTAGACCTGGTGATGAATATGAATTTAGCAGTCAAGGAGGAAAGATACAGCGATGCAGGTATTTGGTGAGAGTAGAATGAACTACTTGTTTATGGTAACAGCCATGACCATTGTTCTTGTGCACCTAGAGTTAAATGAAATTTAAACAATCTATATAGCAGGGCCCTTTAATTTTCTGAAAACTTCTTTTAGTTGAACCAGATTTCTGGGATTCTACATAAACATTGGATATGACCTAACCTGTTCCACATATTAGGTAATAATAGTCTCAATTGTATGAGTACTTTTTGCTCTCTTTTTTTCCCAGTTGTAAATGTCATTGAAGTTATATTCATTGGCCACAGTATGTTCGCCCATAAAACTGGAGTTTTATTCGTCTTTGTTTCAAGAAATTACTATTCTTCGGATACTATCTTTATCTTATCATATACTTGGCTCCTTGGAGTTAAATTTTTTGTCTTCATCCATGGCAACTTGTTTACCTAGTTGACCGGGAACAAGCTCCTTTGTATATCTATCAAATTTAATTCACATTCTTACAACTAATCTTGTTATAGAAAATTTGATCAATGGTTTTTGGTTTGTGCAGCCACTTGGAGAGACAAACTCATAAAGCTTCGCGAGTCAAGACGTGACCTTTAAAGAGGTTATCAAGGTATGTCTTGCTTCCTGGGCATTTCTCTATTTTGAGTGATTGAATATACAAGTCTGATGACCGGAAGTTGTTCATGGTACGTGTTCAGTTCGAATTATTGATTTGGCCGCAATTTATTTTTTGGGGTTCAGTGGCTTGCGATTGAGATACGTTTACTTACGGATGAAGAGATGAGAATTTGTCTGAAGAGGAAGACTTGTAGATGTTTGGCATAGTTATAATAAGGTATCAATACAACTGAAAAGAACACCCAGGAAATTGTTCAATTATTTATGTAACTTATGGAACATGGTTAAATATGTACAGCTTAGACTTATTATAGGAGTGTTTACGAACCGGTGTAATATATTCCAAACCGTACTTTGGTTTAATGTATAACAGTTGTTACACCCATGTATAACAATGAATAAACACATCAAGTGGTCAGGTTTATATGTGGTGAATCTTTCTTTCTTTTTGGGATGGCGGATGTAGTGGATCTAATGTAAGACACTCCAGTGATTAGTGATTAATATACGTGGTACGTTTTCTGAACTGCATACTGATATTGAACAAAATTGCGGTACTGATATGGTGCATTGTTCTGGCTGTGATGTTGTATCATGACAACTAAGCTGGTGTTTTCCTTTGCCGGTCCCTTCCTCTGGCATTTGTTTTAAATATTCATTGAACACCATCTTTACTTGTTGAAGTCTTATCTTTTAAAGTAGTTGATGAATTCATCAACGTACATAGATTCTTTCTGGATCGGCTCTACTCCATACTCTTATCTTTTTGTACCTCCCCGAACCACTGGTATTTGTATCCGTCCTTTTTTGACATCTCAGGGTGTCTTTTTGAACGCCATCCAAGCTGTTCATTTTGTAAGTTCTACGTAACTGTTGTGAGGCTGCCTGGATAATGCTGTGTTGTTATGAAAAAATTATGGGTTTCCGTGTTTTATAGCTTCTATAGTATAGTATAGTATAGATCGATTACCAATCGATCTATTGTAAAAGCATTATTTAACATGTGCACACATTAACAGTACAATATTTTCTATCATTATTGCAATGCAAAAAGATTTTCCAAGATTTTCCATCCAGTACAAGCCACCCTCCTCCTGCAAGGGAATAGTCAACTTGGCAACTTGCCATGTTTAAGAAGTAATTGCAGTACTGTGTCCATTTTAATGAGAGCGTGCTATGGTTAGGTCACATAATCCTTCAATAAGAGCTTCCGTTCGCTCTCTCAACTCACTCGCTTATGTTCTCTCTCTCAATTTTCGCTCTATTTTTTAGCTCTCAATCTTATCTCTCTCAGGTTTCAATTCTCGCTTGAAAATTGCTTTTACGCTCGCGGTCGCACTTTCGCTGATGCAAATGAACATGCATTATGTGACTTAGGTACGGAATAGTTCTACCACCCCATCTCCTTGAGCTGAATTTCTTTAAACTCATTTTCGTTCGTACCGGTGCATTTTAGTTAATTAGATTGCACAATTTTTTTAATCATCCGGCAAAATTCTTGGGCGATCTGAGTGAGAATAATAAAATATATCAGAAGGATCCGGTTTTTCTACTCGTCTTGCGGAAGTATCTTACACGCAAATGTGATCCATTTAAAACACTTTTGGACGGCAACGGCAGACAAGCCGTCTGGAGGGGCATCTACTCTCCATTCAATTCTCCAACTGACCAAAGAGACTTGAATGTTAGTAATTTGATTCTCTGTTTTGATTCCCTCTACTATGAATGCCTCTCTGCCCTATCTGTTCCTCTGCAGCGCTCTCTCTCTCTCTCTCTTTCTCTCTCTTGCATGAGAGAGAAACAGAGAGAGATTCCCTTATTAATGGCAACGGCGTTATTGGTTCGATTAAGGCAGCGAGTATCACCATCATGGGCAATCGGTAGTAAAGTAAACCAGAGACAGAGAGAGAGAGAGCTGTGACTTTTTCTTTTTCTGTACATTTTTCCTTGCTTACTTTATTTGATTGTTGTTGAGTCCCTTACTTTTCAATTAATGCGGGTCGCCCCCACCTCACCCATGAAAGACACTTCTGTGCCTACTAAAATGAATGTGTGTTTTGGTACATTGTTTATGGGAGATGCTAGTGACTGCAAGTGGGGGATAATAATGGGGATTTGGACAATAGAGAGTAGTAAGTACTTATAATCTTGGTTGTCGATGATTCAAACTTGGTTAGAGACTCCCGAGAGAAAAAGACTCCTTCCCTGGACAGTCTTTCTAAAGTCTGAATCATTGATTGTTGAGATAGACGATACAAACTTGGTAAGAGACTCCTGAGAGAAAAAGTCTCCTTCCCTGAACAGTCTTTCTAAAGTCTGAATTGTTGAGATAGACGGTGGTTTAGAAATTGGTTGCTTACTTAACCTACTTTTGTGGGAAGTCTAGTTTTGAAGGTCAAGCAAGGTCTTCTATTCAAGTCATGTTGGGTGCAGGGCATCTGATTGTCAACATAGAGAGTAAAAACTAGTGGAATTTTTTTTTTCCATGTTCAAGCAAGCTTTACCCAATGTGTGGAGTATAAAATTACCCAATGCGTGGAGTACAAAATATTGCCGGCGTACTCGGCGCAGCTTTGCTATGTGCTATTTAGTATTCATGGTGCTACCACAGTGGTTGGGGGTAATGTAACAATATGCCATTAGATTGATATGGTTTTAAATGGGACCTGCTAATGAATGGTGGAATTAGTCAAAGATTCAAGGAGCGGATAAGCTGGCTCGAATACCTGGCTACCAAAAATGATATACGATCGAACGTAAACCCAAGGGGCATTTAAGCCATAATTGGGGTTTATGATGAGCATGAAGGTCATTTGGCAATCTTCAACTTTGGACCATGTCCGATTAGATTAATTGATTTTGTGCAGTTTACAAGGTGAACTCACTTAAGCGTAGTGGCTATATTCAAGGGCGGAGGGAAGATGACTAAAGGGCCCCTCGTTCCAATTTCTTGTTAAACTTTCTTTTTAAAAAAAAAGGTAATTTCAAACTCAAAAATTATGTGTTTATACAATAATTTTTCTATCAATATGGATCTTGTTTTATAGATCTCATTGAGATTTTTTAAACGGTAAAAAAAAGATATTATTTTTCATTTTTATTATATTTGAGTTTGAAATTACATTCTTTTTGAAAAATAAGGTACAGAAGGAAACTGGAACAGGCCTAAGTCATCTTCCATTCGCCCTTGAATATCAGAAATGCTGCTGGTATAGCAGAAGTGGCACAGACAATGCGCGTTTGGGCCCGTTTTGGGTCCAACAAAAATAATCGAAGCCGCTCATTTTGTTTAATATATTTTGCTTAAGGTTCCCGTAAAAATTCAGCCCCATCCGATATTGATAAAGGCGTTTACAAAGCGTCAAAAATCGCTTTAGAAATTTTCATAAGCAATTTTGGATGCTTTGTAAACATTTTTATCGATATTGGATGGAGCTAATTTTTTATGGAGACCTTAAGCAAAATATATTGAACAAAATGAGCGGCTCCAATTATTTTTGTTGAACTTGAGACGGGACCAAATGCACGCTGTACGTGTTATCTGTGCCCACTTTTACTGTACCAGTAGCATTGCTGCTTGAATATAGCCAAATGATCCCTTTGAGATTAAAAAATCACATAGAATACTTATCATTTTTTTATTTGGTTTTTACACATTTGACCCCACACATATCAAAACATACCTCAATGGTTGTACTAGAAATCAGTTTTAATTGGCCCTTTATTATTGCCAAACTCGACCAATCTAGGTATTTAATTGACACCAATACGTACAAATCATGGCTCTGCCCTTAGATGAGGATTAATTATTGGGTACTTTCGAAGTATCATGTGGTATTGTCATGTGGTACTCTCCGTAAATAAAAGTTTGATGTCACACAATGTGAATCGCTAGCTCATTGTCTTCCATCACTCCAACAAAAATGAGTGATATCGTCATCGTAATTTATCGCTAGTAAATGTTTAAAAGTATCACGTAGACAACGCCTCGTGAGTGTACCTGGGAACGTTGAATGCCCCTTGTGGAGTGTAACTGACATGCATGGTGGTCTGTCGAGAGAGAGAGAGAGAGAGAGAGAGAGAGAGAGAGAGAGAGAGAGAGAGAGAGAATAATGGGGGTGAGTTGAATGCAGTGGCCCTGCTTTTCTGCTTTGGTAGTCGCAGTTTTAAATGCCCTTCTACAGTCTCATCTTCCTCCTCCTCCCCACCCCCTCCTCCTCTTAATATCCCCACCCCCAGACATTCTCCACTACTCCCTCACCCTCACCCTCTCCAACCAAAACCAAACACACACACACACACACACTCACTCTCTCTCTCTCTCTCTCTCTCTCTCTCTCTCTCTCTAGACTTTTCATTGGGTGGATTTTGGTAAGATGTGTATATGAGATAGTTACTCTGATATTGGCCGGGTTCACTCAGACGAAAAAGCCAAACCCATGCATTTTCATGCAAATGGAACTGGGGTTTTGTGTATTTGATTTGATTGAGCCGTGCCAATATCTCAGTTTCTTTCTCATTATTCCAATTCCTTTCAATCACCATGCCCAACTCCACAGATCAAAGATGCAAAAAAAGCTCATGAAAAGGTTTGTTTAATTTCTGCCGTGAATTGATTTACTACTCAAAACTTTGAGTTATTTCTGAATATAGCGCCTTTGACGGTTATGGAATTGGATCATCTCGAGTCCTTAATTTGAACTGAACGGAATAGTCCAAATATTGCTCGTCTATTACCACAATTAATAGTATATCTTACAGAAATATTTTGTATTGAGATGAATAATTAGTCGTGAAAGAGTTAGCTCAGAGATTCAGTATGACGGATGTTTGCTAGACATGAAGTTGGAATTTTAAAAGTATAAATGATGTGATATTTATATAAGTTATAAACAGTTATTTTTTTAGTTGATGCGCTTAAATTTGTTAAAATATGTCATAGAATCTAGTTGTTTGGCTGAAAAAGACACTATGGATTATTTTGTCCTTATTTGAATTTTTTTTATTTGTTAACTTTTTATCAATTTTTTTTTGTGGATTATTGTTTTGTCAAGACGAAAGAAATCTATAAAGCAAAAAATTATGACCGAAACTCAATTTTTTTAAATAAAGACAAGAATAAGCCAATAAACTAATTTTTCGTCTTTATTTAAAAAAATTGGGTTTTGATCGTAATTTTTTACTTTTTAGATTCTTTTTTTTTACTTTTAGATTCTTTTTGTCACGACGAAGCTGTAATTCATAAAAAATTGACGAAAAACTGACAAATACAATAAAAAATTGAATGAGAACAAAAAATAATCCATAATGAATTATTTAACCGAACAAGGTAAGTAATGTTTTATACCTTCAATACAGTTTCTCGTATTTCAATACAATTTCTGCATTTTAGTACTATGTTCCACCGAGTTCTATCTGAATGCATATATCTGTCGGTGAAATAAGTCCATTGAAAAATATAATTTCCCTCTTAATATGATTTTTTTACAAATCAGGCATTCAGGCCAGATTGTGAGGGCTCCAATTAAAATCAGAACAAGTAACCCGTAATATGGGTTTCTTGTGCAATATTTTCATCCTGCTTGACTAAGTCGTGGGTTCACCTAGTCCGAGGGGTACGTGGGGCTCGTGGCCAATAAATTTGTTTTTTAGTTTTTGGTAATTGACGACGCATTAAAAACTTAAATTAAGAGTTTACAAGCCGATGGTATACAACTCCAATTAAATCCGCATAAAATAAGCTAACAATACAATTAGGAAAATAAGGGTAGATATGAAAATCTCCCAACGAAACCGATGTGTCATTTGTCAACGCATCTGCACAATGATTAACATACGGCAAATCATCCACCTGGTAACATTTTACTTGATTGCAGGTCCCTAATGCAGGAGTTTGAAGAGGTGCAAATGAACCCCTCCCCAATGTATCTAAAAGGTGTACTAAAATTAAAGCGGATTCGGAATTCTATTTCATTTCAAAGCATAACCTGTATCCATGCGCTTCATGCTCCCGTGATAAGTTGAATTTATTAAAATGGGTAAATAAACTGAAGGAAAAAAAAAAACTGAGAAGAGTATAAACTAATACAGTTCACAGAACAGCAGGCCGGCCGGCCCTGGGACTAGGCCCAAGCAATACCTAAGGCCCCTAAAATAGCCCCAATTTAGGGGACCCAAGCAAGAAAATAATTCACCCAAAAGCTAACCCAAGTTACCCAACTCAGTTAGGGCCCATTGAATTTTTAGAAGTAGGCCCAATTGACAGAAGGAAGCCCAATATTTGGCTTGGGTGTTTCAGCAAGAACTGAAGGGGGAAAAAAAAAGCCGAAAATCCGTTTTTTAACTATAACCCTAAATCAAAATCAATAAACCCAAAACTTTCTTCTTCAAAATCTATCAACCCCAACGTCGACGTCAAGTTCGGAAGCTCCAGCCGATGCCGCTTAATTTTGTGCCTTCACCTTCTTAATTTGAGGTTTCGCCTACCACCCCGAGAAATCCAGGGCCAACCTGGTAAAACAGTAAGGGCAGTTGAAAAATTTTAGTTCAACAATAGCAAAATATATTAAAAAAACTTTATAAACATGACACTTTATAAAATAAATGTATTTATTTTGGTTAAAAACTTATCACGATGACAGAATAATGTGGCAATTGTTTTCTTCTTAGCTTTCTTAAGTAGTAGTTTGTTCTAGAGTTTCATATCGTATGGGAGTGTAAGAGGTTTAAGTTGTAAGCAATAGGAAATGCCTTTGCGCATAAACGTGGCAAAACGTGGCCGCCAGTTACCTTAAATTATACAATTGTAGTTAGTTTGGTTGGTTGGTGAATTTACTAATCATACATTTATTTTGGTTGAAAACTTAAATTAATTATAGTACTTACAATTGTAGTTTTCATATCACCTGCAGGGAGTCTGGTGGATCTTTCGTGAGGCTTTTGTTTGGCAAAAAATTTTGAATTTGAAAGAACCAACAAAGTTGGTCCACTTTCTTAGAATCAGAATTCCATTACAAATTGGGCCCGGTCAAGGTCGGAGGCTTGGGATTTACTCCTTCCTAAAGTTTCGGTTCGAAACTTTCGAGGCGTTATCAACTTTCTTGGAACTAGTTTATACAAGGATGGGATCAGGAGATCTAGTAGCGGCGACCGCCATGACAATAATTTTAGAAAATGTAATTATTATATGTAAAAAAAAAAATTATGCCAAACTTATATAGTATCGCCACTACTAGATTTTTTTAGAATACATTTCGCCACTGCTAAAGTAAAATCCTGGTTCCGTCCTTGAGTTTTTAGTACTAGACTTTGCTCCAATTTTAATTTAGATCCTTGCAAGTGAGCGATGAGATTAGACCTCCACGATTGCTCTTAGTGTCCAGAATCTGGCTCGGAGAGCTGACTTATGGAAAAACAAGAATAAACATATTCAAATACACATGGTATCAATTTTTTCTCCATTTAAAATCCTGCTATAGTTGAGGCGTGCAATGAACGCTACCCTTTGGCATCTCCGACACAATAACATACTGTATAAACACTTAACACATACTCTTGAGGAGTACTAGGGACAAAGAAAATTGGCAAAGAAAAGACCCTTAAAGTGTACATGCACGGCCCAGATTCACTGTGCAGTACATCTGAACCGTTTATGTACACTTTAAGGGTCCTTTCTTTGCCTATTTTCTTTTCACGTAGCATTTCTCTATACCCTTTTGTCTCTCTCCCTTGAGACCGAGTTTGCGTGGTCACCTTTTCATCTCCATGTGCAGTGCAGACACATGGTGGATAATTTTTCATGTTTCCTTTTCTACATGTTGGGAACTGGGGGGGATAAGAAGAGAATGCAAGATGAGGCATTCAACATGCGACACTTTTCAACATCCACTTTACTAACCAAAGAGCTTAGTCCCCGTTCCGGATTCTTTAAAAATGAACTTTTAGAAAAAAAGATAATTTAAAGCTCAAATATGATGTGTTTACGCAAATAGTTTTTCTGCCAATGTAAATCTTGTTTGATAGATCTCTTTGAGATCTTTAATATGGTGCAAAAAAAATTAAAAAATTATTTTTCATTTACATTATTTTTGAGTTTGAAAATGTGAAAATAAGCTGCTTATTTGGGTTTTGTGGAACAAAGCTCCAAAATAAGTACTTAGTATAAAATAAGAAGGTTTTTGGAACGGGCTTTAATAAATTTTTCATCACCGTCTTTTTTGGTCCTATCGTGTATTTATTATTGATCTGAACTATTCATCTTGTGCACCCCATATAGTAGTGTATCCATTCAAAAAATAAACTTGATCGGATATCAATAGGAGTATCAAAAATTGAATTTTGCTTTGTAAAATGGATAGTTTATCTTTATTATTATTGACAGAAATTAGATCGTCAATTTTATAAACTAAAATTCAAATTTTAATACATCTATCGACTTCCGATTAAGTTGATTTTTTGCATGACAATATTACGTATATTACAGGCCTTAAAATATGAATTGTTTAGATCACAACAATAAATACTCAATGAGGCTCATAATAAACGGCGATAAAAAAGTAGGATTTTACATCGACGATAGATAAAATTTATTCTCGTTAGATAATTTTCAGAAGATACAAAAGAGTTCACTTCTTGTTCTTTCGTTTCTGTCATTCTGTAACATGAATTGACCGCACTGCACATTTCTGTCCTTGAATTTAAACCTCTTGTATTTTATTTTCACGATTAAGTTGTCCGGGTCAATTTACGAACTCCTCAACTAATTTCTTCCTCGTTCAGTTAAAGTCAGACCCTCCACATGGAAACTAAGAAATTCAGAAATTTTTTTTTTTTGCAACTCGACACCAAGAACCAAATCTAATCAATTTTCGTGATTAATAAATTCACCAATCAACCGAACTAAATTGTCCCTATTGAATTCTTGTGGATATTTTCTTGCCTACAAGCGAGGGAATAATTTAATAAGGTAAAATAAGTTCGCTGGCCGGCACGTTTTGCCGCCTACAAAATGTCGGTCCAGGCTTGGTCAGCTCAACCTGCTTTCTGAGAAAGTCAGGGTATTGCGTGTTGCCACGTCCGACTCGTCCATATCCTTGCACGTGGACTCCACCTCAGCTAGTTGGATTCGTCAGAAAAAATAAATAAATTAAAGAGCAATGCTACAGCGGCCGGCCAAAGTTTGGGTACCATATGACGTGACATCATTTTATTAGCAAAATATATTTCACTACATGATATATATGGTATATTCTATGAATACACTAGTGACATATTACATTATATTCGAAATGTCATATCGAAACATGGTCACCAAAATATTAGCGAATTTCTAAAACCACACGCAATTCGCACAAAGAAACGGATGAATAAGGGTGTGTTTTACTAATTAAAATAAGTATTTATTTTTTGAAGTAAAGAAGACGTATTATTACAGAATAACTTGTCTCGTAAAATAAGAAATAAATAGATAAAAAATAAAAATCTTAACAAAACGGAACCTAACCCCGATGAAACGGTTTTATTCTAAACTCTTATTACTCAGCAATATAATTTGCAAGATTCAGTTTACAAGTATCATTAAAATAATGTCAATGTAATGAGGAGACTTCAATACCTTGGTGATCAAGGTGCAAAACCATAATAGTGTAATTTTAGAAAATGCACTTGCAAAGTTGTAATTTCAAAAAGGACTGTGATTACAGTGATTTTCACACTCTACAAAATACTACTCCCTTGGTCCAAAATTTTTAGTCCTTTTTTTGAAATTCGTGTTATTTTTCTATTAATTATATCTTGTAATCTATTTGATAATAGGTGATTTTGAAAATATTTTTCTAATAGTACTAAACTAAATCTATCAAATAAGATCCACAAACCTATAAATAGTATTACCAATTGAAGAACACAACCAAATTGCAAGGAGTATTAGGTTATGATGGAACGAAGGAATAAAAAATGGAAACGGATGAAGCAGTATTAATGGAGTGCAAATAACATTTTGTGGAGTGCAAAAAGTGAAATTTGCACTCCAAAAATAGAGCGCCAATGGTATTCGCACCCCACTTTTGGAGTGCAAAATATTTTGTGGAGCACGAATGTCAATTTCCTTACATTGGCTTTTTCCCAAAGTGCAATGATTTTGGTACCCATTTTAATTGATAACTCCACTATAATATTTGTCTTTGGTATTTTTATCATGCGTATTTTGAACACTAAAAATTAAAATATAGTATAACGATAAAAATAAAGTGTTAAAATCAATTAAGAAGGGAATTTATAATGTCACTTCTAAAAGAAAAGTGCGGTTATCAATTTAAAAAGTGACATTATCAATTTCTATATGAAATTAATTTTGCTATTTTTCTAAAGAGTGACATTATAAATTTAAAGAGTGGGATTATCAATGCCAAATCAGTTCTCTCTCCAAAATTAGAACAAACCAAACAACATTCGTCTTCCTAATACTGAACCTATCACGTGGGCCCACCGTCTAACCAGGTCAAGGCCCATAAAAGAATCACAGAAAAAAGTGAACCAAAACTCAAAAGAATCTTCACTCTCTCTCCTCTCTCTCTCTCTCTCTCTTGATCGCTCGCTGAAACGCCACCTCGAATTATACTTCGGAATTGGATTACGGGAGTTCCTTGCGTGGTCTAATACGAATTCGTTCCGAATTCAGTTCGATTTCGACTTCTTTTTTTGCTTCCGCTGATGGCGATGGACGAAGGCGACGAGAGCTGCGGCAGCAGACCGGCGGATTCGAAGCAGAACCGACAGAACAGAGAGAGGCTCGAAGTGTTCAACGAGGTGCTCGGTCGGCTCCAGCAATTGGATCACGAAGAATCCCGACTCCCCGGTTTCGAAGACCAACTCTGGCTTCACTTCGAGCGTCTCCCGCCTAGGTACCACTCTCTTCCAAGTCGCATCATACTGCGCGTGCGCGAGCAGGAGCGAGAGTTTTAAAATGTATTCTGAACTGCTGAATTTGTGAGAGCTAGAATTAAGAGCGCGCTAACGCAGAGCGACGAGACCCGGCGGTTGAATTTTCACCTTTCATGTATGATTTGATATCACCTTTCATGTGTAGCAACAAAATAGTTAATACCAGCCCACCCAACGTTGAAATTCTGTGTCTGGTGCCCTAGCTTTCCAATTTTCATTCTCCCACTTCGTTCTTATTGGCTGCCGGGAAAGAGGGGGAAATGAAAAGAAACTACTTACACTTCAACTCATGTCATGATATTCCAATTCCATATCCTTCCACGTGGATTGGCAGCAAATTATGTCTGTTCATGATGTAAAGAATGAAGTTGTTGTTCTCTAGTATATTATTATCTGATGCTTTTAGATGAATTGGTGGACAACTAATCCAATAGGGTATGAGATCAGGAAATAGATACTGTGTTTTTGTGTTTGAATCTCACTGCCTGGGTGATAATTAAAACTACGAGCACTTGTTGGGCATGTGTATGGGAGAGACCGAGAGAGTAGTATGACCATAATTGACGGGGCGTGTTGAGGAGCCAAATAAATCGAGTTATCACTTTTCTAATGGGTTAAGTAAGATTTTAGACGAGTCAGGGGTCAACAATTTAATAAGCTCGGCGTCAAGGATTTTTTCTATTATTTCTTGTGGACGCAATTTCAATGCTTGAAAACATCCTTACATGCATACGAATTGGTTTGGTAATTTACATATCATTGTTCTCTCTCTCTCTCTCTCTCTCTCTCTCTCGAGATGTTGGATGAGGAACTTTACTGGTACTATGTAGATATGCATTGGATGTAAACGTGGAAAGGTCGGAAGATGTGCTGACGCATAAGAGACTACTTCATCTTGCAGAGGACCCTGCATGTAGACTTGCATTTGAAGTTCGACTTGTGCAGGTAAGCAGCATTTGGGTGCATTCCATTGCCAATCTAAGCAACTCTTCATTGTGCATTCATTTGCACGCATCCATCGTGACCCTTGTCTTCAAGATGTTCTGTGGTGGACCAATTTATTGCATGTTTGGAATAGACCCTGTGATTTTATCTTGTCATCATGATATTTAACCTACTTAGTAGTGTTTAAGGTCACCTTGCGACATGACATTTATGGCTAGTTAGTGGAGTAAGCTATTGGGTGGGACATATTTGTTGAAGCAAATAGTAATTCAACCAGCATTCTTTTATGTGATTTACTACACAACAGATCTTTGTTTACAGCCTGTAATTATTACAGGCTTGTGCAAAAAGTTGAGTTAGTGATGCGAAAGAGGCGGGGCCAAATGTTGTCTAACACATGTTGAAGACTTCCATGGTTCCATCATAACCACATTCCAAGAGGGATGGCTACTTAGTCAGTAAGATGCATTTAGCGTTCTCTCCATTGCCTCCTATGTTTTAGCCTTTCTCGTGACTCTGTAAGATACCTTACCAGCATAAACCCTTGACCAACTCGACAATCCAATATTGCATATTTGTTCCTATTCACTCCTCAGAAAGCCTTGCGGATGTTGTTGACAAATATTATTGCAAAAGGTTTCTTTTATGTTCATAACACACTTCTTTGGCACACATGCATGATAAGGAGGAACACAGGACTTTGAGCGATTTGGTTTTGCATTGGCATGGTGTTTAAGTAAGGCAAGGCAACCTCTTGATTTGTTACATGCCAGTGGCACCTTGTCATTCTACGTGGCTGTTTAAGTAAGCCAACATCTTGATCGTACCATGCACGTAGCCTTTTGTTTCTGTTTATACCCAATGCATGGTCTGACTTCCTATTGCCAGTTAGTCACCAGTAGCCATTAATAACTGGACATTGTTTGTTTATTGGATTCACATTTCGCAAAACTTCTATGGACGACAAGGTTGGCCCCAAACTTATGTCTGTTACATAAGACATGGGTGTTGCCTCAGTAAAGCATCATATGCAATGACTTTCCAAAGGGTCGTCTCATGGCATCCAAGTTGACAGAGATAAATAGAACAAATATGGAGATCCATGATCAATCCTCACATGGTTGATCATCCTTTTCATGAGGGGTGGGGTGGGGGTTAAACTTGTGCATAAAAGTGATGTATGAACCACACACCTGCCAAATGTTGTGGCCGGTGAGGGCACCATTCACGGGGGTTTTCACTCCATAATAGACTGGAGACTCTGGAAACTTTCTTTTGATGCCTAAAGCCCACCCTCAAGTTGCTTGGAATTGTCCACACTTGAGAAATATAAAATCCATTTTCATGTGGCTATTTGTATATGCAGTGAATATGTATTATTTGTTGATGTGTTCTATTTTTTGAAATTGCCATGTTGGCTATTTTGTATTGTATTGTATCCATTTGCACCACTTCGCGGTACCGTGTTTCTTAGGTATTTAGGTCTCTTTGCTTGCTTTTGGAATCTTTTACGAGCTTTTGATCTAATTTACATTAGAGTCGCGGGCCTTACGGATCATAACATGCAGGTTCGTCCTACCTCTTGCGGAACCTCAGTTGACTCTGATCGTTTGGATTCTCTAGTCAATGATGATGCTCAAAGTAATGTGAACCATTCAAGTAGATTGGGGTAAACTATTACTGATATAATATTTACCAACTACCTTTCGAAGAAACTAGTGCCAATGTCACCTTTTGCAGCTATATTTTCTTTTTATTTTCTTTTTATTTTTTCCCCCTCATACTTGGTAAGTTTGTAGTTTTAATTGAATCGCGCTTCTCTTTTTCTCTCCAGAAACCATCCACCACCTACCTTTGGCTCATCACATAATCTTGAAGCCCTCGCACTTCACGTTAACGGGTCTCAAGTTGAAGATGGTGATAGTGTCGTTCATTCTGCTTCACGGTTTTCCCGGTAAGACTTGTTTTTATGCATTTAACTCTAGCATGAGTAATTTCCCCGGTTTATCCATAGGAGAAGATTTAACATCCAAGGCATCTTGACTCTTGAGTGCCATTTTTCATTCCATCTAAGATCTCTTTGAACTTTTGATTCACGCAAATCTCTTTGAAATCAAGTTTTAGTTACTGGAGGTGGATTGATTTAATCGATTATTGGCTGTCTGTCTTCCCATATTATGTTGCCATCTTCTTGATATTTTTACATAATCTTCCTCATAGACATCGCTATATCTGGACTTCTGGATACTCAAATTATTGTGCAAAAGATGACCACAACTTAGGGTCTTGAGATTTAGATTATTTCGATACATTATGACTATGCTGTGGTAACTAATTTCTTGTGCCAATGAGCTATAAATTTTCCTCTTGAAATGACATTTTAAAGTGGTTATCATACAGGCCAATGCACGAGATCACTTTTTCAACAGTAGACAAGCCAAAACTCCTTAGTCAGGTAGTTCTCTACGTAATTTTTTTTCCATCATTTATTTTCTATGCCGGAGTCAGTAATTTCACATCTTCTTTACATGTTTCTCATTTGTATGCAAATATATGTTTTTTCTATCGAGTGACAATATAAATACATGCATACCGTATCTCAGAATATAGCTCATTATGCAAGGAAGTAAGGGGCAAATGTTATGGTTTGCTTACAGCTTTCAAGCCATGTGAAGAAGACAATTTTTTTTTATAATCCAGTATGGTTCTTGCTGTTGATGTCGAAATAATATATCTTGCATGTGAAGTACACACTTTTTCCTTTGATTTCCATTGTAGGTCGTCTCTCTCTCTCTCTCTCTCTCTCTCTCTCTCTCTACGAATTGGAGTCCATTCTGTGCAAACCGTAACATATGGGTCTGTACTTAATTAAGATACACGATGCTGAGGACAGCATCCTTGAAGGTGATGTTGTAGTAGGAGTTTGAATGTTTCCTGAAGTCCTATATCATACCTTGTCCGTATTTCGTTGACACCTCTTTATCATTATCTCTCCTTCTAGCTTAGGCCTAGACAGCCAGAGAAAGGAAAAAACGTCTATGTTCTCAAATCAGATAGTGTCCTTGTCTCCCTCTATCTAAGGTAGTTGGCTGTGCTGCACATGCGTCATTCGCTATTTGTTCTTGAACAATTGATTTTAGTTAATGATTGTCGCAAAATTGGTCATCTTTAACATTTTTGTTGTTGTTAAACTTCGAATATTTGGCTTCAGACATGCTCCAGTTCTGTTGAGTATTTTGTTGATTTTGGGGGAGACGTGTATAATTGTGTTGGAGTCTGGGTATCTTTTCACAGAACTTTTGTAGGTCGTAGGTGTAGTTGGAATGTTGGATTGTGCCTCCTTTTAGAAAAAAAAGAACAATAGAAGGAAAAAGAACCAGCAAATTGAATTAAAAATACTCTGATGAGTTGCTAATTCAGGTGTGTCCATTATAACATGCTAAAGTTCTAGTTCGATATTGTGATATCTATAATATCTTGAACTTCCAGTTGACTTCCTTGGTTTCTGAGATTGGACTGAACATTGAGGAAGCCCATGCTTTTTCAACTGTGGATGGTTTCTCCTTGGATGTCTTTGTTGTTGATGGTTGGCCTCACGAGGTATGGTCTTAGCATCTCTTGATTATGATTCACACTTTTGAGGAACATTTAGCCTTTCAAATTGTGAAATATCATGGCATTTCCACCTTGTGTTCTTTTTTATTCCTCGCAATGTATATATTCTCATCATTAGCATTGAGTCATATTGTGGGTTTTGTGCATAAGGGTGCTTGTACTGTTTATTCACATGAGCTATAAGTGTGGTTGAGTTATATGTGTCCAGTGCTGTACTTTTATTGGAAGTGGAGTTTATTTTCAATTGTATTTCCGAAGTGCATAAGCGATTCGCCTTTACTTTTTGTCAATGTTATTTACTTTATCTCTAGGAGTTTTCATTGTGCTTCAGGATCAAATGTAAAAATAGTTGTGTTAAAGCAATGCACTCAGGTATAATATTTGATGTTTTACATCATGTGCTAATGTAGAAAGTTGATATTATGTTCCTGATGGGAAGTAACAAATATTCGATCACTATTCCATTGATGAAAATTGCTTGGAGCATCATTGAAAAAACTGCTGAGTCCAACACACGGTGGAGTAGAAGAAAGTTATTTCAACTAGGTTTTGGATTTATGCAGAGCTATGTTTTCAACATGTTGTTCATTTGTGTTCACTATGCTGACAGATTGCCATATGTGCTTGATTTGTTCTTTTTTTCATTGTGAGGATGAAACTAGTTTCATCATTGTTGTTATTGATTCTCGTTCTAGCCCTCTGCTTTTGCATTGGTTTTGATGCCTTCTCAAGTGTTTATTCTTTTGAAGATTTAGGGACATGCAATTGGGCTTTCTTTCAATAGTTCTCTTTTGCTCTTTCATTACATGTTATTCTGATTAATTTCCATTTTGGAGACCTCTAGGATACTGAGCACCTTCGACATGCATTGGAAAGGGAAATTCTGAAGTCCGAGGTTGTTACTCTTGACAAGGCTCCTGTTTACAGCATCAAGTTTGTTTCATGAATGTTGTATGTGGAGTCCATTAGTTCATTGTGAATGCTTTCGGCTGATTGAAGATAATCTTGGTGATTATGGTTGTTCTTATCATACTGTGCTACTGATGACAATATTTCACGATTTGTTGTAGTCAGTGGAGCATTGTCCAGTTGGCTGTTAGATTCTGTATGACTAATGTCAAAGTTTATGATTATTTTTCTCCAAAACCATATTGAATGACAAGTTTCAGTAGATTATTAAGTGCGAAAGTAATTAAGTCACTCTTCTTGAGATATAATTAGTACGGAAATCTAGTATTTTTGAGCACGCCACTATGTTTAATCTGTCAAGGGCCAATATTGGAATTGCTTGTCCATTTATCATCAATGTTTACCTTCCCTCATTGTTTCATAGTTGATGCTGGAATCACAATCGATGCAGAATGTTTTGTTCATTAAATTTTAGGAATGTAATTTCTCTCCAAGAACTTATGTCTATCTAATTATAGTGATGATACTTGAAGTGCTCTTAGACTTTAAAGACCTCCTGGACTCGATCAAGAGAAGCTAGTGCAAATGAGGTTACCTTCAGGAATTTGAAGATTTTTATCTGCCTTATGACTTATGTCTTGCAATCATCAACATAAGTTATAGCAAAATCTTTGGTAATGAGCATGGCTTTGATGTGGGATTTACATTGTTCTTTTTGCATCTAATTTAGTTTCTATGTTTGTGAAGTCATAGGTTTCACTTTTTGATCATTTGATTTGGCAGTCTTTTTTCCATTGTCCTTGTAGATCCTTCAAGTCAACCTATCGTTTGCAGTATTTTCTCTTAGTTCAAATGTAAAGTTACCAAACCTTAGCTCTCTGACATTGTCGCTAGCCATTCCTACCCTCTTTCCTCAATTTTTGAAGAATTGAATTCTGTTCTTTTTGTCAGTTCAACCTCATGTGTATTTGCGATTTCAAAGGCCTTTTGGTAGAAAATTTTAGGACTCTAATCAATCATACTATACTCATGCTACTTACTATATCTTTAGTTCATCCTTTTCAGTCACCCTGCAATATCTTTCTGTTTTTGTAAGTGATACTTGGTGTATAAATTGTGTAGGGGGATTCTTCTTCAAATCAACCTTTGTTGTTTCCTACTAGTGAGCAAATCGAACCTTCATCTAAATCCTCTCCTGAATATGTAAAGATACCTACTGACGGATCTGATGTCTGGGAAATTGATGCCAGCCTGCTGAAATTCGCAAACAAAGTTGGATCTGGGTCATTTGGTGATCTGTGAGTCTTGTCGGTCTCCTCATATATCTGATCTTATATTAGCTCTTAGTATGATCATGTCATTTGTCTTTTTCAGGTATAAAGGCACATATTGTAGTCAGGAGGTGGCTATCAAAGTCCTCAAGGCCGACCTTTTGAATAAAGATATGCTGACAGAGTTTGCGCAGGAAGTGTTCATTATGAGGTCTGTTAGGTTACATGTTCATATGTGTGGTAGGCACTGGTTGGTTCCTCCACTGTCCACAACCTACTTTTTCTGCTTTCTGATGTTCATTCCATGGTATTCCAGCTTTTAGTTCATACCTCAGACACATTTTCTATAAACAGAAAAGGAAACTGCTTTCATGATTGGTTTAAAAGATCTGACTTGTATATCTTTCTGAGGGCTTCATAGAGGCAGTTGCTTCACTGGAATTTTTTTTTACGGGACAAATCTTTCAAAAAAAATTGCTTCTTTATGCATAGGTTAGGTATTCAATTATGCACAAAAGATTCATCTGGGGCCAGATGAAGAGGCTGCTCCCCGTCTATATGAAGTGAAGTATAGTGATTTGGTAGATGGCCTGAGATAGATCCGGCATATATCTATTGGTGATTTTATTTAGAAATGGAATGTTCCTGGGTTCATGGAGCTAACTTGATAGTTGATCCACAATGGATCATTAGACCTTTCATTTAGCAAATCTATTACTTTTTGTAACCAAGGGTTTGGTGCTTGTGCACTTGATATTTCTTATTGGGAAAATCTGGATGGTGGTAGCTATTTATTTTGCACGGTGGATTGTACCATAAGTTTTTTACCATGGGCTTACTGAATCAGTTACACTGCTCCCTATGAATATCAAACACTTCACTTAGGCGTGCCTTCGCTACTGATCTTCTTTGCCGCCGCCATCTTTTTTCTCACTGAATATCAATCACTTCCCATAGGCTCGCCTTTGTCCAACTGCTTTGCTTGTCTGATTCTTCTTCTTCATTTTTATTGTCATTCTAATGTAGCGGTTTATATTGTAATCCAACCCCAACATAGTCTTGATAGCTGCAAATCTATTATAAGTCTCTTCAATCTTTCTTGTTTTGGGAACAATATTCCATCTGTTCTTATTTTGCTGACTTCTCTTGGTTCTTGCAGGAAGATTCGACACAAGAATGTTGTACAATTCATTGGCGCCTGCACAAGACCTCCAAACCTGTGTATTTTGACTGGTACTTGTTGAGAAACATTTATTTTCAAGACATTGCCGGCTATTCTTAGGTGATTATGTGTTAGAGCTTGTCCCATATTGATTAATTATACCCTCCAAGACTAGTATGTGAGCCTGGGCGGCCTCTCCACTCATTGCCAAATGGTTTTGAGTTGGATGCTTTAACATGGTATCTGAGCTAAGCATTCAAAGGCTTTTGGACAAGACGCTCTTTATTTATTGCCCTGTTGTTTGTTCCTTAATCCGTGTGTCGTTATGATACCTATGTTATCCTCTGTTTACCTCTCCATGTATGGGTCATGGGCTGCATGTAAGGGGGAACGTTTGAACTTGTCCCCCATTGCAATTTGTTTTGACTTAGATGCTTTTACAGTATTACATCACCTTAAGGTTTTTAATTTTGCTGGAAAGGAAAAAGGTTTAGAATTGGAACTTGGCACCATAGTGGTTTGGACGATGAGAAAGTACCTTGGAGGCACGCCCGGGTGTTAGAAGTACCGTGTGCGTCTACAATGGTTGAAGGAACCAATTATGGTCGACAACCTGCTTGTAAATAGAGTAGACCAGACCTTGGTTGACCAGTTCTAGTTCCTCAAGACCAGAATATTAGGGTGGTGGACCAACTCACAAGTTCACCCAAAACCTGCTTTGTGGTTGGCCACCCTAGTTGAAGTTCAAAATTCTCGCCATGGGAGGCTTGGATATGTATAATAAGTCCTCTTTTAGGTAAGATTGATGAGTCTAATAGGTTCTTAACTGACTACACTACATAAATTTTCTTGATTCATTCTTGTATGAGTGTTCTTCACATTGAGAGAGGGATTGGTTACCCGCTTTGAAGGGCGAGGCTACACCTCTTGGAGATAGGCTTGCTAGATTTCTTCTTTGAAGTTTACCTTCTACCCCATGTTATTGTGTTACTAAGGTATACACTTGTTGACCGCACAAACTTGCATGCTTGTCTCATCTAGAGACTTGTTTCAAGTTTTGTTTTGGTTGTATTATGCAGCTAAGCATGTTGTTGATATATGCATATTTCATGAATTGTGTGTGAACCTTGAAAACCCATTTTGGATTTGAACATTTAGATGAATATGATAAAAACTCTGATTTAAGAAATCCATGGTGGCCCGGTGGGATGCTGGTACTGGATGTCAGCAAGCAGCTAACTCACGATTAACCAGTGTTGAAGTTCACATTGACGTCTATATATATATATTGACACATCAATCGATGTATTATATTTTGATAGAATCCATTGCCAAATTTTCAATTTCCCCTATCATGTCATAAGTTACAATCCAGTCTCACTGTAAAGATTCAATCACTTTTTGATGTATCAGAGTTCATGTCCAGAGGAAGTGTTTATAACTTTCTGCATAAGCAACGCGGTGCGTTTAAGTTTCCTGCCCTTCTCAAAGTAGCACTTGATGTTTCCAAGGGAATGAACTATTTGCATCAAAATAATATCATTCACAGGGACCTGAAGACTGCCAATCTTCTGATGGATGAACATGAGGTAACAGGCTTTTTGGAATCTTATGTGATTGACCTTTTCATAAAGTCAATTTGTCGTTCTTTCACTTTGATGTTAAATGCACATTTGGAAGTGAGCATTCATTTTATTACAAGTCTCGCATTTTTTCTCTTGCATGGTCCTAGTGTGAGTTGCAAGTCATTTTAATCGTATCAATTTTGTTCTTTGGTGAAAGTTCTATTCTTCTCTGGACAGGTCGTTAAGGTTGCAGACTTTGGAGTTGCTAGAGTGCAAACTCAACCAGGAGTGATGACCGCAGAAACTGGAACATACCGTTGGATGGCTCCTGAGGTAGAGATTTATCTTAAATTGCCTATAATTTTGAATTTATGAGTCAATGTTCATGCATGATTCTTTTTGTTAAGTATGTGAAGTTCCTTGCTAAAAAGTTTCTCCTTCTAGTTGTTTCATATGCTTGCCCCACCATGCATTTTAGGGATCGGTAATACTTCACTCCAAATGCGGAAATGGAATGATCTTGGCTAACTGAGTGTTTTACTAGGATTTCCTTCTGTGCCAATATTGTTGTTCCATGATGCCCCGGGTCCGTGTTTTGGAGCCAAGACCTGCTACTGTTTACTTGTGGAGAGGGACTCTCTCTGTTCTTTTTGTTCTTTCTTTCGATTTTATCTTCCTCTTCGTTTTCCAAGTGGTGTATAATACATAGTTGTATACACCTGTTGGGCATTGTTGCAGGTTGCCTCATTTTCAACACTTTTACATTGTTCGTTTTGTTGTCAAGTATAACCCGAGGTTGTACATATTGTCATTCCTGATGGATATTGGTTTTGCCTTCCTTTGGGTTTAACTGCTGTGATCTTTTAGGTGTCATATCCACTTTATGTATGTTTCAGGTAGAATTTGTACTTCCAATGTCATTAGTGGGCACTGTAAAATCTCCTTGTAAATTGGAGTAGATAAATTTCTTTTTAGAAATTCTGTATTAGACATCTATTTCCGGTTTTGGTTTTCAAAGTCTCTCAGATAATTTGATGTTCAAGTAGAAGAGAATGGTAATAATGCCTTAAAATGGTATTGGGTGCATTGAAGGTTTAAAGGTTTCTACTTGTTGATGATTGTATGTTGAAATAATCTCCTATTGGTCAGTTGCAAGCTTGCATCTTTGACATATTGACTCTGGCCTGGGTGTTAACTACTGGGATAATCATTTTTCATGTGATTTTCTCGAAATTGCTGTCACCGGCTGCAAAATTGTCACTCTTCCTAAAACATCCTTTCTGGGTTTGTTCTAATAAAGGGAACTCTCTTCTTAAAATACTTACCCAAAAAAAAACCTCTCTTCTTAAAATGGTATTTTGTGCATTGAAGGTCATTGAACACAAACCATATGACCACAAGGCTGATGTTTTCAGTTTCGGAGTAGTGCTGTGGGAGCTGTTAACAGGAGAAGTAAGCCTTTCAGTGTTTTTTTTCCTTCTTTTTTTCTAGTTTTTACTCTTCTTTATGGCCATTACAATCTTTACATTGAGTGACTCTGGTGTGCAGGTTCCGTACTTGTACTTAACACCTTTGCAAGCAGCTGTTGGTGTTGTTCAACAAGTATTTGGCTTTTCCTTTGCTTTCTTTCTATACGACAATACTGAGCTCCCTTTTTTGGCCGGGATTAGAGTATGGGATTAGATCACATGGGGACACATTTTGTGCATTTTCTTGGAACTTTCACTTTTGTGGTTTGGATTAAGGGAAAATAACAGCTAAGGACGTGTTTTGATAATTAATACCCGCCAATGACATTTTCAGCATTAACAAATGTTCTTAGCTTGTCCTTGGTGGGTATTAATTATCAAAACACGTCCTGAGCCATCATTTTCCCTTGGATTAAATGTCCTAGATATATCCAATCCCACGAAATCAAGGATATAGAATACATGTTTCTGCTCACTATTGTCCAGTCAAACAAACCGGACCTTGATGTTTGATAAATGATTTTTCTATATCGTTGATATGGTTACCAGGGTCTGCGGCCAACAATTCCGAAGAACACCAATCCAAAGCTTGTCGAACTGCTTGAGAGGTGCTGGCAGCAAAACCCCACTCTGAGACCCGATTTCTCGGAAATTATAGAGATGCTGCAGCATATGGCCAAGGAGGTAGGTCATTTGCCAAAGGTTTTCTTTTTGATACATTGAAGAATTATTTTTATGTCCTTAATCAGTATTTCATTTTACACTACATGGAGTGTAACTTTGGTTATTATGAATTGTTGAAACAGGTGGGATGTGAGGGAGGCGATCGTCACAAGGATAAATCAATTGGCGGATGTTTCTCAGCACTCAAAAGGGGTCATCATTAAATTAAGAACGTTAATATGTGAATTATGACAGATGTGCATAGAGAACTTCGGAGATTAAAATGCATTTTACAGCTTTTTCTCCTTCTGATCAGTCAAGGTGTCTACCTGGAATAGTTTGTTCATTTCTAGGCTTGTTTCTCACTCAGTTTTTGTTCATTTTGGTGTTCTCTCCCAGTCAATAGTTTGTATCCTTGAATCATTTGTGACGAAGCAATTGTAGATGAACAACTTGATTAGAGAAAGAGTCAAATCTCTCTCTCTCTCTCTCTCTCTCTCTCTCTCTCTCTCTCCCTAGTCATATACCACTGTTAAATGTACCAAAAAACACACCCCTGTTTTGATACCCAAATGAATGTGGAGAACTATTTCTCTTTCCATTTTTAAAGTCGATCCTTGTTCTTGACCCAAGTAAATGTACAGATTATCAAGTTAGTTGGGCAAAACCAAATTGTGGATTCAGATCTAGTGAAGATGGTAAAAAATGATCGTGGTTTAAATAGGAGTTGGGTATGTTTTTTGTGTGAAGAACAATGCAGTCTTAGTTGCTTTAGAGCATCTACAGTGGTATAATCAAAACTAAAATGTTATTAAGATTAGCAATATTTGTTCAAAAAAGAGCTCAAAGTGGAATAATCAGATTTAGCAACCTCTTAGCAACTTATCAAATTTTGGCCATTGGATAATCAAAACTAACAACTTTTTGCCAATAATCAAATTTAGTTGTTTCCATATTTTCTCAATCAAGTACACCATCATTACACAAAAACATTCTCTCTCTTCCATTTTCAACATATTTCTAAGAAAAATAATTTTTAAAAAAAGTTTTATTTTTTTTTCAAAACTATTTTTTTGCGAAAACTTTATTTTATTATTATTTCTGCAAAACTATTTTTTTATTAAAACTTTTTTTAAAAAACTATTCTTTAAAAAAAAATTTCAAAAACTGTTTTTTTTTTTTAACTTTTTCCCGAAAACTATTTTTTTTTAAATCAAAGTTTTCAAAAAACTATTTTCTCTTTTTCTAATAACTTATTTTTGTTAGTTTGAAACCTATTTTTAAAAAATTGTTTTCTATGTTCACAATTTTTAGATTTTTATAAATTGAAAATGTGATGTGGCAAGTTTTGGTTATTCAAATTTGATTGTATCATTGTGGAGCTCTACATTGCTAACTTTAACAACCTCTTAAATGCATAACCAAAAGAGGATGTGACAATTTTTGATTATTGACTTTTGGTTATTCCACTGTGGATGCTCTTTAGTTCTTTGCAGTTTTAAAGCTTTTAGTCTAAGAATGCCACGAAAGCAATACACGTATTTTAATGTGAGGAATGAACAACTGACTTTCTAAAATGTCTATTTCTGAAAACTCAATAAAATTACGGTGCATTGCAAAATAACGTGGCTCGGTGGTGAAGGCTTGAGCTTCCTATTCCTTCAAAAACAAGTATCCGCTGCCGCCGTTGTCCTCATCGGCTTAACAGAAACGACTCGTTCACTAGCTTCTGCTCTATCAATGCCGCCATTGACACCAGAACCAAGTTTCTTTCTTTCTTTTTTTTTTCGTTCTCAAATTACTTCGGAAACCGATAACTCCCTCATTTTCCAATAGGATTTTTTTTGTTTTTGTTTTGGGATTTTGCCAAGGCTGGCTGGCTGGGTATTTCATGCGGGATGGATGGGTGGAATGGAATGACCGATATACCCACGTGGCTATTTTCCGTCCAAAAATTGGAGGGAAAGCTACGGAGGGATCACATTGAAACTCAATTGAAATTGCAAGGAATAATATCGTCCTAATCGAAAACAGAAGGACTGGGGATTGTGTAACATTAAGCTTCCCTGTTAAATCCCTTGGTTCTTTCAAGCTCAATATTATGAATCAACCGCAAAAATAAACCCTTAAGCCAAATTGGGCACGGAGTATTTGCGCTTTAAATCCCTAGGTTCCTCCTCGATAAGCGACATATGCTACTGGCAGTGAAAACTAGCTAGGTCTAGGTAGTATCATTTGTCTTTCATTTTCCTTTTCTCTCAGTCACTCATACAGCATTTAATCGCTCATGTACAGCATTAATCAATACTCAAAAACTGTAGTTTATGAAACCTGGAGGCAAGTTTCTGAAATTTTCAGTAAATCTCAGGGGAGGTCACTGTATCTTATCTTACCCTACAAACAAACTATATTACCCCTTGGAATCGGAATCGGAATCGGAATCGAAATCGAAAGCCCTAGATCTTAGAAAGAAGGAGCGATGGCGTTGACGAGGGAGAGGATGAAGAACGTATTAGACGGCGAGGGTGAGGGGAAAAGATCCAGGCCGTCGAGCTCCAGTTTCCTGGAGCTTGAAGAGAACGAGATACTGAAGGAATCCAGGCCGTCGAGCTCCAGTTTTCGGGAGCTTGAAGAGAACGAGATACTGAAGGAGATGGTGGCGGAGAAGCAGATGAGGGATACGCACGAGATACTGAAGGACAGGATGGAGAAGCAGATGAGGGAGATGAGGGATACGACTGAGAAGCATATGAGGGAGGCGATAATTGAGATCGTTGAGATGGATATGAGGGAGACGGAGATAATTAAGGATCAGATTAGGGAGATGAGGGTGATGAGGGAGAAGCGGATGAGGGAGATGAGAGAGATGAGGGAGCAGCTGATAAGGGAGAAACCGACGAGGGAGAAGCAGTTGTTCGAGCTGTTGACGTTGTGGGAGTTGTGGGATGAGGAGGAGGAGATGTGGGAGTTGAGGGAGATGAGGGAGACGAGGAGTGTATGGAGGATGGATATAAAGGAGATAATTGGGATTTGGAGAGTTTTTTTATCAAAGTAATCCCTTTTTTAGAACAATTGGCAGGAATACTTTAGTTTTCAAACTATTTTTAAAACTACTCGGTAGAGCCACTTTAAATGGCTCTACCCGAGTAGAGCCATTTGGATTGGCTCTACACAATAAGTGGCGCGAACCCTTGTGCCATGCAACTGTATGACGTGTAACTAACGCTTTTTCAAATAACTCTACTCAATCAAGTAGAGCCATTTGAAATAGCTCTACTCAATTAAGTAGAGTCACTTGGAATGACGCTACTTGATTAAGGTTGGAAACTTAATTTTAATCTAAAAATTTTATCCTTATTTGAATTTTTTTCGCATTTGTTAGTTTTACGCCAAACTTTTTTGGGGTATTAATTCGTCTCGACAAGAGGAATTGAAAAAGTAAAATGTAACGACCCTGACCCAATCCTGAAGGTCTTAGTCATAACAAAGCGCTGGTGAAACCATCACCAAGGCCAAATCATAGATTCAACTTCTCAAAATTATATAATCAGAAGGAAGAAGAGTGCGTAACTAGCGGAAGCATATTCTGTGCAATCTAATAAAACGACAACTTACACTGACAAAGGCTAAGGATACCCAAAATACACCTCGGAGCTGTGCTTAATTATGAGGTTTAGCAAGCTACTTACAACGGTTACAGAATTTAACAAGTAATCTCAACACTTCTCATGTCTATAAAATAACCATAGAACCTGACTTCACAAAACAATTGTCACGCCATCTAACTCTTCGATTCCTGAAAGGTGGAGAAAACACATAAGCTAACGCTTGTATGAGTGACCAATACATAATTTACATGCTCTCTGTGGACAATACAAAATAATTTGATAGTATTTCAAAACAAAGGACTCAAATCCATAAGTCAAATGTTTTGGCCGAATACATAGCTCATACTCTTAATGGGATCCAATAAGACAAGAGCTAGTAGGGGACCACAAAAAGCTGTATATTAATAAGGCTGTATAAAAGCTCAATACAGTTTACATGGATAAAGTTGTATAAAAAGACGAATAAAACAAAGATGGTTAAAAAAGTCTGTACGAATTTTTTAAGGCTGAAAAAGGTTGTATGAATGATGGCTGAAAAAGCTGAGAGAATCGAAAAGTCTGCAATTGAAAAGACTACACCCATTGAATGAGACTGAAAAAAGCTCAACGATTTGAATAATGCTAAAAACAACTGTAAGGTTGAACATTGAACATGGCTAAAAAAGCTGAAGAAATTGAATAAGGGTGAAAAAGGCTGCAGTAATTGAATAAGGCTGAAACAAGCTGAAGTAATAGAGTAAAGGTAAAAAAAAGCATGAACAAATTTAATAAAGCTAAAAATGGTGTATGAATTATAAATACAATTTATTTCAGTTAAGTTAAATAAAACCGGCATTATATATTTTGGACAATCTTTTTTTTTTTCAATTTTAAGCAAAAAGTAGTTTCACGTTGTAACAGCCAAATTAAACGATTTTTCACTACAAATGTGGTTCGCAATTTTTTTAAACGATTTTAGTTGTTTTAGTTTATCACAAAACGTTATTTTATAAGGTAGAGCCAGTTGAAATGGCGCTGCCTGAGCAGAGCCACTTCAAGTGGCGCTACTCAAGTAGAGCCACTTCAAGTAGCGCTACCTATTTAGGTAGAGCTGCTTCAAGTGGCGCTAGTCTAGTCCACGTCATACAGCCAACGAGCCAACGTAGCACATGGCAGAACGCCACATGGCAAATAGCGTCAATTGTAATGGCGCTACTTAGGTAGCGCTTTTTCAAGTGGCTCTACCGAGTAGTTTTAAAAATAGTTTGAAAATGAGATTATTCCGGCCAATAGTTCTAAAAAAGGGATTACTTCGATAAAAAACTCGGATTTGGATGAGGGAGATGGAAATGAGGAATGTGAGGAAGAAAAGGAAGATGAGGGTGATGGAGACGGAGACGGATACGAGCGAGATAAGGAAGATGAGGGAGATGGAGAAGTTGAAATCTACCTGCCTTCTCGGGCGTGGTACTGAAGGGGAGGGTCCGGTGTTGTATTTATTCAACTTGGACGATGATGAGAGAAACAAAGAGGAGGATGAGGACACCAGGATGCGGGTTCTCACTCCAGCGACGTCGATGCTGAGGCCGGAATATTATTACATGTCCGTTGTTGTTGGGACGGTTGTATACGTCCTTGGTGGGGTTTGCGAAGGCGTTTTCCATAACAAGGTATTCTCCTTGGATACTAATTATCCAGAAAAGGGCTGGATTAAGGGCCCTGATATGCTCAACGACAGATGTGAAGGAAAAGCCGTGGCTGTTGAAGGCAAGATCTATGTTTTTGGGGGAAATAATAAGACTAAGAGAGATCGCCGCCCGTGGGCTGAGTTTCTTGACCCCATCACGAACAAATGGGAGCCTCTACCAGCACCCCCTAAGCGTAGTCGTATTCACACTAGAGATTTAATTTATACCCCTGTCGTTTATGGTGGTCCTGGGGAAGGAAAGAAGATCTTCTTGAGTTGGTGCCACCATATTTACCATGTGGATGCCCAAACTTGGGAACAATTCCACCGCCCAGAAAGTTGTTATCCCTTTTCTCACACTTTAACCAGTAATGGCAACATCCTGTACTGGACAACTCATGCAAAGCTCTTCTCCTTCAATATGAAGACCCAGGATATAGATTGTGGATTGGTTGAGGGTTATATGCTTTCGAAGTACCGAAAAGAGCTTCTTATCCCTGAACCAACTCTGCTTCATTTGGGCGGTGACCATTTTTGCTTTATCACCCTCAAAGATCTCCCCGGAGATCGCACCAAAGTCCGCTGCACCAAGTTTCGAGTTTCGCACCAAGATGGGCTCAAGGGTTCATTTGTATGTCGCAAAACTTACATCATTGGTCATCCACTAGACATGGCTTATAGCTATGCCTTCGCCTTGTAAGTTCACCACTCACCAATATCCTTGTGCATTTTGTTTGAACTGTTATCCATCTATTCTGGGTTTGGTCCTTTCTTTTTTGGGCTTTTAACAAGTTGTGGTGGGCAGCCCACCAGGTGCCACGGTATTTTGCATTGTGAGTGCAACAAAAGGAACTCCCTTGGTGCAGAACTTTGTTTCTTCCATCCTAATGGCTTGATCACATTTTAGCACGTCAATTAGGAGGCTGGAGGCCATTTGCTTGGCTTGCACCATTCGATGGGTTTTAAATTGTTTCTAGATATGATATTTTAAGGGCGTGGTTGCGATAGATGTGGATATTGATTTTAGATTTAAGCTTTTGATTCTGCTGTAGATTTTAGTAGAAGTTGGGAGACCTGTTTGTTGCAAATGCGAGATTATGAGAATTTCATTCTTTTTTTGAGAATTTGTGTTGCAAAAATCCCAAAAGCTACCTAAGGCCAACTTCGAAATTTTGAGAATTTCTTTCCTTTTTCAGGTTCTCAGAATCTGTAGATTCTAATAATCAGTTATGCAGTTTTTTTAACAAACATTCTAAACTGATTTTAAGAAGCTTGAATCTTAAAAAATATGTCAAAATATTCTAAACTGGTTTTGTTCTTTGTTTTGGCTGCCAAAGTTAACACTAAAACCACAGCAAATTGATTCAGAGTGCTATTGGGGTTATATGATGATGATGCAATTCAATATTTTGAAAAAGAAATGAGTCTAATTCTCCATTACATGTTGGTGGATAATGTACTTGTCGAATTTCACGTTTTGGGATTTTGAAGATTCAAATAAATAGGACTTGCAAAGATGTGTCAAAGATTCAAACTCCTAGGTTTGTTAGAGCTGTGTTTTTATGTATTCCTTCCCTTCTCCCCTTTTACTTTTTTTTTTCCGTAGCGTATGCAAGACCCCTAATAGTCATTACGGTTTCCCCCTTATCTTTCTTTCCCCATTCTCCTTGATGCATGACATAATGCTGTGATTACAATTGCAAGAAATGTGTGATTTGTTGGGAATCTATGTGACTGAGTGGAAGTAGATAGAAGGGTCTTAAAATTTTCTTTTTCTATTTTAGTAGAAGGTTCTGGCATAATCTTAGGCAGATTTCGGCTTATGATTGGTTTCCTTTTTGGTTAAGATGTTACCAGATTAAGTATTCTTGTAAGGCACAAGCCATAAGGCCTGCAAACTTTTTTTTATCTTCAATAATATTTCTCTTGAGACTTATTTCTCCTGGTGGATTCCAGTCCATTGGACTCGGGAATTGTAAATCTCTCTTCCGTTCTGCGTTAGGATTTTTGGCCTTGGTAGAGGTTTCTCCCCTTTCGCCTCTCTCTCTCTCTCTCTCTCTCTCTCTCTCTCTCTTCATCTTCTATCCCATGAGCTATGGTGACATATTTGCATTTCAGTGAAACATATGCTAAGGAGTTTTTTAGTTTACTTTGTGTGGTTTTTCAGGTACCATATGATGAACTTAGTTGTCTCCCCTTTTCCTCTGTTGTCGCTTTATTACCTTTTCTCTTTGTAACATATGGTTGAGTTTGATTGCTTATGTTATGTGTGGTTTTTTAAGGTAGCGTATGATGAACTTAGTTATCTCCCTTGTTCCTCTGTTGTCACTGTATTGACATCGAACTATTTACTTTTGACTTAAAATGCTGAACAGAGTTTGTATATAATGTGGTATAATTATCCTGGTTTAGATCACTAAAGTTTGCATGTTGCGTCAAATTATATTTATGACGCCATAACTATAGATATCCAACACCATAATTCTACTTTTGTTGCCTTGATTCCTAAGGTTGACTGCCCTTCTTCTTTTAAAGAATTTAGGCCTATTAGCATGGTGGGGTGCATTTATAAAATTCTTTCTAAAGTCCTTGCTAATAGGCTTAAAGAACATCTTAATTCTGTTATTGGTGAGTCTCAAGCAGCATTTGTAGGGGGCAAACAAATTCTAGATGGTGTTCTTATTGCAAATGAAGTCATCCACAGTTGGAAACACTCCACTCAAGGTGGGTTAATTCTTAAATTGGATTTTGAGAAAGCATATGATTGTGTAAATTGGGGTTTCTTGCTGGACATGCTTAAGAAGGTGGGCTTTGGGGAAAGGTGGTGCAGGTAGGGATGGCAATCTCGGCCGACCCGTTCGAACCCGCCCCGTTCCCCGTCCCGAAAATCCCCGAATTTCGGGGATTCGTTTGGGGATTGGGTAGGGTATGGAGAATTTTTTAAAAAAAATTCGGGGATCGGGTAGGAGGCGGGGATAGGTCTGTCCCCGCCCCGAACCCTACCCGTCCCCGTTCCCCGTTCGTTACCCGCCCCGCCCCGTCCCCGAATCCCCGAAATATATATATTTATATATAAAAATAAATAAATATATACTATATTATATATAACCTTCAGTACTCAGTAGTATGATTTCCGCCGCACCACTCGGTCCACTGCTCTTACAGGTTGCACAACTTTGGTCCTTGGAATTGGAAAGGATCAGGGATGCTTTGGATGATGTGTTTTTTGTCCATGACTGTTTTTTTGGGCCATGACTGTTTTAGTTGCACTACTTTGGTCCATGACTATTTTTTGTTTGGAACTATGGAATTGTTCACTGTTTCTTTATTTGCTTGATATTTGCTCCGGTTATTGTACACGAGGGTAAAAGATGTAGTTTGAGGGTCCTGTAGAGCTGATCGATCAGCACATTTTGTGAACACTGTAGTATTATGTGAAAGATTTTGCCCCCAGAAGGGTTGCTGCAACACAATTGTTCTGGATATATATGTTGTATGTTGTTTGTGTAGCATACATGTGTTAAATAAAGCAAATGAAATTTGCAATAAGTTCCTGTTTTCTTGAACAATCAGATAAGAGCATCCCCGTCGGTTACCCGAATCCCCGTTTTGGATCTCCGTTCCCCGTTCGGGTCGGGGATGGGGGAAAAAATAAATCCCCGTTGGGGATCGGGTCGGGGATGGGGATGGGGTAGGGGGTAATGGGTAGGGGGTGGAGGTAGTACCCCCCGTCCCCGACCCGTCCCCATTGCCATCCCTAGGTGCAGGTGGATTAGGGAATGCTGCTCCTCAGTTTTTATGTCTGTCTTGATCAATGGGTCAGCCATTCAAGAGTTTCAAACTCAGAAAGGACTGAGACAGGGGGACCCCTTATCTCCCTTTCTTTTCAACATCGTTGTTGAAGCACTCAACATTATGTTGGAAAGAGCCCAAGTGAAAAATATCATTAAAGGGGTTAAGTTGGGAACTAATGGAGTGACTATTTCTCATCTCCAGTTCGCGGATGATACAATCTTGTTCTGTAATAATAATATGGAGGAGATGACAAATATTAAGAGGATTCTTAGGTGCTTTCAGTTGATGTCTGGCCTGAAAATAAATTACTCTAAGAGCTCCCTATGTGGTGTAAAGGTTCAACTTGAGGATATATCAGCCCTTGCTCGGGTGATGGGGTGTAGAGTAGAATTTTTGCCCATTAAATACCTTGGACTACCTCTAGGAGCTAATCCAAGGAGGATCAAAACGTGGGAGTCCGTTATCGAAAGAACTCAAAAGAGATTTAAGTATTTGGCGAACAAGAACCATATGTACAGGGGGTAGATTAACTCTTGTCAATTCCAACTCAAGCACCTTGCCAATTTACTTCATGTCCCTTTTCAAAATGCCATCAGCAGTGGTAAGGATCCTAGAGAAACTACAAAGACAATTTTTTTGGGGAGATACACCAGACAAGAAGAAGATGAACCTAGTTAGCTGGGAGGGGATTACCAAGAGGAAGGAAAATGGGGGCCTAGGAGTCAAGAGGTTGGTACAACAAAACTTGGCTCTTCTGACTGAATGGTGGTGGCGATTTGGAATGAGAAGGATTCACTCTGGGTTAAGGTTATTCGAGGGAAATATAATTTGGACCAGAGATGTTGGCTACCGTACATAAAAAACAATGGTTCTACCTCTAATATTTGGAAGGACATTTGTTCAGTGGGCAATAATGATTCGAGCCTTGGTTTCTCTATTCGGGAGGGATTCAAAGTGCAAGTAAATTCCGGTCGAGACACGCTATTTTGGGAGCATACATGGCTGGGCCATACAACTATTAAAGATGACTTCCCCAGACTGTACTTGCGATCTACTCAAAAAGATGCGGTTCTGAGCAGTGTTTTTGTGGGAGGGGATAATGGTGACTGGGATCTGCAATTTAGGGGAAGAATGAGCGTGCGGGAGAGTCGAGAACTGGAGGAACTGAAGCAAAGATTGCATGGAGTGGTTCTAGACCCATCTAAAGCTGACGTGCTATTGTGGATATGGACAACAAACAAGATTTTTTCTGTAAATTCAGTGTATAGACAATGGGAAACTCAGACTCAATCTCGTAACATTGTTCTAGGCTCACTGTGGAAGAACCTAAGCCCCCCGAAGGTGGAAATTTTTTCATGGATGGCCATTCAAGGAAGAGTTGCAACAAGGTCAGTGCTTCTAAATAGGAATTTGATTTCGGAGGCTCAATTGGCTCTGTGCCCCTTTTGTAGCGAGCAAGTGGAGACTGCTCAACACTTGCTCTTGCACTGTCGATTTTCATGGGAAATTTGGTCAAATATTCTGGATTGGTGGAGAATCCAGTGGGCATGCCCATCTTCATTAGCTGAACTAGCATCTTGGTGGTTTGAGAATAGATTTCGGAACTTGGAGAAATGTATCTGGGAGGTGTGTTTCTTTGCAACCCTTTGGTCTATCTGGATAGGGAGGAATGGATATATTTTCAACAATACATCACCTCAGGCATGGGAAGTGGCAGATTTAATCAAAACAAGAGTAGCTATGTGGATGAAAGCTAAGTTTGATATCAAGATTTACACAGTGGCGGACTTCAAAGGGTATCTTGATGGGATACGAAAAGTGAAGTTGTAATGCAATCTTTAGGGGTTTCTTTCTATCCAACTTTGGTTGGATAGTTTTTTTCTTCTTGTACTTTCTCCTCGATGTATCCCTTCGAGTTTATATAAAATGTTTCGTTTGCCGAGAAAAAAAAAAAAAACATGTGTAATTCCCTTTCATAGTAAGGAAGAAGGTTCTCGTTACGAGCAGTTAAACAAGGAAAATTAATTTTATCCGATAGCAGGTGTAAATTTTAATCCATGTATGGGCTCATGTTTGAAAACTGGTAAAACCAATCAAAAACCCTTCCAAATGTTATCTTGAAAATTACAAACCTGTTGAGACCTTTACCTCTCTTTTTGTGACAAAACCTGTAAGGCCTTTTTTTTCCAGGTGTTTTAATCAACAAATAACCACTCTGAATTCATGGAATATGCTATCAAGGGTATGTAATGATCTATGAAGTACAGATACTCTATTTTGGCCTCCATATCACGTATCGTATCCAGTTTGAATATCGATACTCCCGGATATTCTTTGGATACGTATCTGATGCGTTTTTTTTAAAGTGTCCCGATTTTAGAATTATTTTTTGATATCCCGATACGTTTCGGATACGTGTTGGATACGAGTGGATACGTTTTGGATACACGCAAGGGTAAATATATGTTATTACTTAAAATATATGGGTTAAAATTGCAATTAGAACTATTTTTTTTTATACCCCCACCAATCGACACCAGAAACACACGGACGATATCCTCTCTCTCGTCTCTCTTCTCTCTTGACAACCTTGTAAGTCTCTCTCTCTTGTTGTGTATGTGTGTATATATATGTGAAATGGTGAACTTGTGTAATGGAAAATTTTAATCATTAATGGAATTTTAGGAATTAAAAATTATATATAATAATATATTTTTTATTTACTTTTATATTCAACGTTTCCCTCAACGTATCGTATCCTTTTTGGAAAAATCACATATCCGCGTATCCGTATCCCGTATCCGTGCTTCTTAGGTAATGATTTAATGGACTACTCAGAAATAAGGAACGGAAATGATGGTGTACGACTCCATTTAAATTAGCGTTAGCAGTGTACAGTGGGGCATACGTTGCATGTTGTTTTCCGTCTTTTGCCTAGTTGGGCCATACTAGGTGCAGTTTTTCAACTCTTTGATTGTTGGGACTTTGGGTTCCATGTCGAGAGTGAGGAAGGAGTGGAGAGTGGCTCTTTGTGTCTTATGTGGTGCTTTGGAGAGAAAGGAATGGACGGACCTTCAATTGTCTAATCATATATATGAAACTAGCGTTATTGAGAGTTTTTCATTTTTTGGATGGAGGAGTTGTTTCTTCCTCATTTTTGCTAGTAGATTTTATTGGGAGTTGCATTTTGGGAGGGTACTTTTTCTTCATACATTCTTCTCCCTTGGCAACTCTCCCTTGGCGTCCAAATTTGTAATGTGGTTGTAGAAATTATTATTTTTGATTCTACAAATGGTTTTTTTTTTTTGAAGAGTCTATAAATGTAACTTAGCCTATTTTTTTTTTATCGGCGTAACTTAGCCTATTATTTGAGAACATGCAAAGATGTGTGAAGCTCCTGGGTTCGTTAGAGTTGTGCTTCCATGTATTTCTTGCCCTTTCCCCCTCTCTTTTTCGAATTTAATTTTGCTCACCCTCCACTTAAGAAGATGAACATTACCCTCTTTTCTATTGGTTGAAATCATGTGGATCCCACCACAAAGTGATGCTATGTTTACCAAAAAGTGTATTGCTGAGGTGGGACCTATACCAATTCAACCAATAAGAGGGAGGGTGATGTTCACCATTCTTTTAAAGAGGGTGAGCAAATTGGACTCCTCTTTTTCTTGTAGACCTTGACATGTTTAGGGTTTCCCTCTTTCTTTTACCCTATATTCTCCTAGTAGATTGATGGCCATAGTAGATTCTAGGGTTTCTCCCCTTTGATTTGTTTATCTTCCCATATTTTTTTTTGGTAACTGTGATTCTATTTTGCGCAAACAAACAAAACCAAGGCCTAAGCCAATACAAAATAAATTACATCCCAACTATACAAAGCGGAAATTCGGGCAAGGACCCTCCACTTCAGCGCAATCCAACCATTACCATCATTCTTCTTGACTCCTTGGAACGACACAAAACAAGCCCTTACCTCCTCCTCCTCAATTTGGGATGACAAACCCCGAGCATCTCTCCTTTGGTGCTGAAAAATATAAAAGTTACGCTCTCTCCAAATCTAGTACATAGAAGCAGCAAGAGAGGGGCGAAAAACATGGTGCGCCAAAGAGGGACCAGCCGTATGGGTACATGCCCATGCTATTTCATCAGTAAAGGCAAGCACACCCCTACCTATGGGGGGAGAGAGAGAGAGAGAGAGAGAGAGAGAGAGAGAGAGAGAGAGAGAGAGAGAGAGAGAGAGAGATTTACGGAGCAATGACCGAATGCTGATAGCAGGGGGAAAATTTTCCATGGTTCAGTGAGGGCACATGACCCGTGTGCCTTGCATTGGGTCCGCCCCTTTGGCCACCAACTTGGCAACTTGTGATGGACTTCACTAAAAAACTAACTAGTGCAGTTTCGTGTATTGGAGATCCAAGGATTTTTTCTTGTGCCTTCAATATTAAGGTTAAGCAGTTCTATTTGGGACTTTGTAAGAGTTGCGTGATCAAAGAGTACGAACAATATTTTCTCCCGGAATAACCTTCGCTTCATATGAGCCGAAAGGAGTTCTGGTTTTCACCCTTTATGATCTTCGGGGAGGTTGTACCAAAGTTTGCTGCTCCTAGTTTCAAGTTTGTAAATGTCTTGCACGGCGACTGTCCTTATCGTATTTATACCATGGTCCTACATACCAAGTGTTCGGGCCCTCTTTGAGCCTGTTCAGGAATACCTCCCTACAAAAACGTCTATGTGAACATATTTTCTGTTCCTACTTTCAATTCCCCAAACTAAGGTTTATAAATTTTTTTGTTCAGCAATTATTTTTGCTTCTGTAGCTTCAATCCTCTCTTTCACAAATTAGTTATAATGCTTGATTTTAACTCACATTTGAACTATTTAAAGAAAAGAAAAGATATTATGGGTCTCTACAGAGAGCATGAAGGATGCATTCCACGACAACGGAGACGGCGACGATGAAGCAAGGGAGGGGAGAAAGGATATAGGATTTTGAGCTCCAATTTGCAGGAGTTTGATGAGGAGGAGATGACAATCGCAACAGAGATGAGGGAGATGTGGGAGCTGTGGGGATGAGCGAGATGAATTTTTGGAAGATGTAGGAGGAATAGATGGGGGAGACGGAGTTGAGGTTGATGGATATGGATACGGAAACAGAGACGATGGAGATGAGGAAGGTGAGGGAGATGGAGACGTTGAGGGTGATGAAGATGAAGACTTATGCCTTGTTCAGATCATGTTTGAAATTTTTTTTAACTCAAAAAACATTCATTACCTCTATTTTCAATCATTATTCTTATTTCTCTCTTCACTCGTTACCCCTACCTCCAATCATTATTCTCATTTCTTTCTATCTTTCTCAACTCATTACTCTCGTCTCTAATTATTACCCTAATTTTTCTTTTCACTCATTACCCAAAAATCAAACTCAAAATTTTTTAAAACTTCATTCAAACACAGCATTAAAGGTTGTTAAGGATTTCCACATGGCGACAAAATCAGTTTTTTGCTACCTATGGTAACTTTTGATGACGAAATACTTCGTCGCAAAAAATGAATAATTATTGATACATGGAAGGGTCTGCTTGATCAAAATTTTAAACTAGGGGGATTAAGTGATATCGGTCCATAGTTTATGGATATCTTTGATTTTTACCCTATGAAAATAAAAGGTTTTGCTTAATCTCTTATGGGAAACGACAACACTGCTCACAGAAAATTTTTGCTAAGATTTGTGCATAGATTTTTTTTGAGGCTCACTTTTGAGTCACATAAATGGCTTGATTCATTCAATAATTTAAAATACTTTTTTTAAAGGACCCCGCAATAAATGTAAGTGTTTAATTCAATCTTACCATTTTTCATTTTTCAATTGTAATCCCAAATCCTAAATGAAAAGTCATAAGATTGAATCAATGACTTTTACATGTATTTTATTGAGTTAATTTTTGACGAGTTTTTTAAAAATTATTTTAAAATTAATGAATACATTGAGTTATTTGTGTGAGATCCAAAAGCGGGCCTCGCCCAAAAAAATATGTTCAAAACTGCCTGCGTGAGTAGTACGACTGCTTTGGAAAATGGAGCAGCAAATTTGGAAATGAAATGGAGAAACATACACATCACCCATTCCCATCCATCCATCGTTTAACGGTGCACTTACGGAAGGAGAACTTTGTAACCGATAACTCAACCAGGAGAGAAATTAGTGTAATTTATGAAACCTGGAGGCGAGTTTCTGAAAATTTCAGTAATCTCAGGGGAGGTCACTGTATCTTATTATCTTCTTAGTACCCTACAAACAAAACAATATAAGATGCGCCGATTACCCCTTGGAATCGAAATCGAAAGAGGAGCGATGGCGATGACGAGGGAGAGGATGAAGAACGTATTAGACGGCGAGGGGGAGGGGAAAAGATCCAGGCCGTCGAGCTCCAGTTTTCTGGAGCTTGAAGAGAACGAGATACTGAAGGAGATGGTGGATAAGCAGATGAAGAAGATGAGGGATTTGCGCGAGATACTGAAGGACAGGATGGAGAAGCAGATAAGGGAGATGAAGGATACGACTGAGAAGCATAGGAGGGAGGCGATAATTGAGATAATTGAGATGGATATGAGGGAGACGGAGATAATTAAGGATCAGATGAGGGAGAAGAGGGAGATGAGGAAGAAGCGGATGAGGGAGATGAGGGAGCGGCTGATAAGGGAGAAGCCGACGAGGGAGAAGCAGTTGTTCGAGCTGTTGACGTTGTGGGAGTTGTGGGATGAGGAGGAGGAGATGAGGGAGTTGAGGGAGATGAGGGAGACGAGGAGTGTTTGGAGGATGGATATAAAGGAGATAGTTGGGATTTGGATGAGGGAGATGGAAATGAGGGATATGAGGAAGAAAAGGAAGATGAGGGAGATGGAGAAGTTGAAATATCCCTGCCTTCTGGGGCGTGGTACTGAAGGGGAGGGTCCGGTGTTGTATTTATTCAACTTGGACGATGATGAGAGAAACAAAGAGGAGGATGAGGACACCAGGATGCGGGTTCTCACTCCAGCGTCGATGTTGAGGCCGGAATATTATTACACGTCCGTCGTTGTCGGGACGGTTGTATACGTCCTTGGTGGGGTTTGCCAAGACGTTTTCCATAACAAGGTATTCTTCTTTGATACTAATTATCCCGAAAAGGGCTGGATTAAGGGCCCCGATATGCTCAACGACAGATGTAAAGGAAAAGCCGTGGCTGTTGAGGGCAAGATCTATGTTTTTGGGGGAAATAATAAGACAGAGAGAGATAGCCGCCCGTGGGCTGAGTTTCTTGACCCCATCACAAACAAATGGGAGCCTCTACCAGCACCCCCTGAGGGTAGTCGTATTCACACTCGTGATTTACTCTATACCCCTGTCGTTTATGGTGGTCCTGGGGAAGGAAAGAAGATCTTCTTGAGTTGGTGCCACCATATTTACCATGTGGATGCCCAAACTTGGGAACGATTCCACCGCCCAGAAAGTTTGTATCCCTTTTCTCACAATTTAACCAGTAATGGCAACATCCTGTACTGGACAACTGATGCACTGTTCTTCTCCTTCAATATGAAGACCAAGGATATAGATTGTGGACTGGTTGAGGGTTATATGCTTTCAAAGTACCGAGAAGAGCTTCTTATCCCTGAACCAACTCTGCTTCATTTGGGCGGTGACCACTTTTGCTTTATCACCCTCAAAGATCTTCCCGGAGGTCGTACCAAAGTCCGCTGCACCAAGTTTCGAGTTTCGCACCAAGGTGGACTCAAGGGTTCAGTTGTATGTTGCGAAACTTACATCATTGGTCATCCACTAGACATGGATTATAGCTATGCCTTTGCCTTGTAAGTTCACCACTCACCAATATCCTTTTGCATTTTGTTTGAACTATTATCCATGTATTCTGGGTTTGGTCCTTTCTTTTTTGCGCTTTTAAGAAGTTTTGGGCAGCCCACCAGGTACCACGGTATTTTGCATTGTGACTGCAACAAAAGGGACTCCCTTGGTGCAGAACTTTGTTCCTTCTAGCCATTACATATTCACTCCTTCAAACTTGTCATAAATAGGAACATCTTCATTTTAGAGCTCATCAAAAGTAGAAACATCTTTATAACCAAGGTCCTCCTTTGAGAATTCGTCAAACTCGGTACCTCCTTCAAAATCACCTCCAAAGTTTTCATTTGGAGACTCAACAAAGATGGGTAAATCTTCAAAATCATCTTCAATTTCAAGGACACAATCATCTACAAGTCATTAGGCTATTCATCAAAGATGGGAGAATCGTCGAAATAACCGGGTTTCATCTTATCACGAAACACATCCGGATTGACTTCATCTTCTCCTCAACAAAGAGGGCACTACTTTGATTCTCATAAGCATTTTCACCAACGACTAACTTGAAACTAGATTTCCCACCCTTGGAGCGTTCAAATTCCTCATTTGAAGATGAATTTATAGCCTTCGAAGTGTCAAATAAAGGCTGATTTGGTATTGGGACAGCACCTATATCAGTTGTGCTTTTTACTCCAACCCCAAAAGACTTCCCACGAGTCCTGTACTTAGCAACATTAGTCAAAGAACCAACATTGGCAAAGTGAGGAAAAGGCAAGAATCGTGCCTCGAACGTTTTCTTCATCTTCTCCCTCTCTCTAATCATTCCCTTACCTCTCCTTTACCTACTATCTTGTACTTGTTTCCACCAATCGAAGGCTCTTCCTCGAAGGTGTTTAAAAACTACCTTAACTTTCATTTCATGTCACATAGCATTTAAATACTCTCTCAAGAGTATTCAACAAATCTACAAACTCATTAGGAGTGAAGCTTCCATCAAACATGGAAAGTTTAACCTCAATATTGTTTGAACATGCTCTACACCAATGTGGAGCACCAAAACAATGGTTATACTGGGAAGAATCGATACCTTTGCTCGGAAGTGGCAAATGCCGCCCCTTTCCAACCAAGGTAGCTACTCTGTTACTCAACTCTTTAATCTAATTTCGATTTCCTTTTGAATTGCAATCATTTTGCATTCCACATTGTGGAATAACCTTCAATCTTTCACCATTCTTCACACCAATAGTACCTTCTTCGTGTTTTCAGTTCTTCAGTGAAAATTCTATTCTTCTCTGGACAGGTCGTTAAGGTTGCAAACTTCGGAGTTGCTAGAGTGCAAACTCAACCAGGAGTGATGACTGCAGAAACTGGAACATACGGTTGGATGGCTCCTGAGGTTGAACTTTATCTTAAATTGCCTATAATTTTGAATTTATGAGTCAATTCTCATGCATGATTCTTTTTGGTAAGTATGTGAAGTTCCTTGCTAAAAAGTTTCACCTTCTAGTTGTATCATGCTTGCCTCACCATGCATTTTAGGGACCAATAATACTTCATTCCAAGTGCGGAAATGGAACGATCTTGGCTAACTGGGTGTGTTACTAGGATTCTCCTTCTGTGTCAATATTGTTGTTCCATGATGCCCTGGGTCCGTGTTTTGGAGCCCAGACCTGGTACCGTTTACTTGTGGAGATGACTCTCTCTGTTCTTTTTGTTTTTTCTTTCAATGTTATCTTCCTCTTCGATTTCCTAGCGGTGTATAATACATAGTTGTATACACCTGTTGGGCATTGTTGCCAGTTGCCTCACTTTCAACACTTGTACATTGTTTCAGGTAGAATTTGTACTTCCAATGTCATCAGTGGGCACTGTAAAACCTCCTTGTAAATTGGAGTAGATAAATTTCTATTTAGAAGTTCTGTATTAGACATCTATTTTCCATTTGGGGTTTCAAAGTCTCTCTCCCTCTCTCTCAGATAATTTGATGTTCAAGTAGAAGAGAATGGTAATAATACCTTAAAATGGTGTTGGGTGCGTTGAAGTTTAAAGGTTTCTACTTCTTGATGATTGTATGTGGAAATAATCTCCTATTGTTAGTTGCAAGCTTGCATCTTTGACACATTGACTCTGGCCTGGGTGCTAACTACTGGGATAGTCATTTTTCATGTGATTTTCTGTAAATTGCTGTCACCGGCTGCAAAAATGTCACTCTTCCTAAAACTTCCTTTCTGGGTTTGTTGTTCTAATAAAGGGAACTCTCTTCTTAAAATGGTATTTTGTGTATTGAAGGTCATTGAACACAAACCATATGACCACAAGTCTGTTGTTTTCAGTTTCGGTGTAGTGCTGTGGGAGCTTTTAAGAGGAGAAGTAAGCCTTTCAGTGTTTTTTTTCCTTGTTGTTTCTAGTTTGTACTCTTCTTTATGGTCATTACAATCTTTACATTGAGCGACTCTGGTGTGCAGGTTCCGTACTTGTACTTGACACCTTTGCAAGCAGCTTTTGGTGTTGTTCAGCAATCAGCAAGTATTTGGCTTTCCTTTTCTTTCTTTCTATACAACAATTCTGAGCTCCCATTTTTCTGTCGGGATTAGATCACACGGGGACACATTTTGTGCATTTTGTAGGAACTTTCATTTGTTTGGTTTGGATTAAATGTCCTAGATATATATCCAATCCCACAAAATCAAGGATATAGAATACCGTTGTGTATCTGCTCGCTATTGTCCAGTCAAACAAACGGGACCTTGATGTTTAATAAATGATTCTTCTGTATCGTTTGTATGGTTACCCGGGTCAGCGGCCAACAATTCCGAAGAACACCAATCCAAAGCTTGTCGAACTGCTTGAGAGGTGCTGGCAGCAAAACTCCATTCTGAGACCCGATTTCTCAGAAATTATAGAGATGCTGTAGCATATGGCCAAGGAGGTAGGTCATTTGCCAAAGATTTTCTTTTTGATACATTGAAAAATTATTTTTATGTCCTTAATGTGTAGTTCATTTTACAATACATGGAGTGGAACTTTGGTTATTATGAATCGTTGAAACAGGTGGATGCGAGGGAGACGGTCATCACAAGGATAAATCTATTGGTGGGTTTTTCTCAGCACTCAAGAAGGTTAATATGTGAATTATGAAAGGTTTGCATAGACAGCTTCGGAGATTAAAATGCAGTTTACAGCTTTTTCTCCTTCTGATCAGTCAAGGTGTCTACCTGGAATAGTTTGTTCATTTCTAGGCTTGTTTCTCACTAAGTTTTTGTTCATTTTGGTGCTCTCCAGGTCAATAGTTTGTATCCTTGAATCATTTGTGACGAAGCAATTGTAGATGAGCAACTTGACAAAAAAGTGTCAAATATCTCCTCTCTCCCTCTCTCTCTCTCTCTCTCTCTCTCTCAACTAGCGGTTTTCCCTGCTAAAATAATCGATCTTCGCTAAATAAGTTGTTGATTGTGAGTTAATTAGTGTGAATAAGTTGATCAATGTGAACAAGATGCAAAAATGCCAAAATTTATTGATTAGTGGAAACGCTCCTGAGAACTTAAAAGGTGTCCTAAAGTAGTAATTTTTTTTTTTTCTTTTTTGCCTCTTTTCTGTTATTCTCCTTTCTCCCAAAAGGAATTGTGGGAGCTGTGGTGGTGAGATTTTGGAAAGGGTTTGATAACGGATAGTAAAAGCTCCCCCAGATTTGACACAGTCAGGAAAATTATACTATCTGATGCCAAACAATGGAAGTGATTGTTTCTTAAGATTCGAGCAGCCTGCACTAGACAAATTTTTTAAACTATATACCCCACAAAATTAGTTATGCTATATATATTTGGATTGAGGCTTCGTTCTGCTAAGGTTTTTATTTCTTAAGTTTTTATTTTTTACTTTATGAGACAAGTCATTCTCTCACAATACATCACCTTTAATTCAAAAAATAAGTATTTATACTTCCTTTAGTTAGCTGAACGGGCCCGAGTGTGATAAGCAATTACAAAAATAGAATAATAATATTTTGGCTGTAGATGGGAAACAATTAATCTGGAAGATATGAATTACCTCATACCAAAATATAATCCCAAAAAAATAATTCAGCATGTTTTAGTTGCCCCCTGATTCCAGGACTTGGGGGGCTTGAAGGGACAGCAGCATGCTGTCACGGCCGAGGGGCCCCACTCCGGTCTTGATTCCTTGAAGGGATAGCTGCGCCCCCAAGTCCCCTGATTCCACCCTTTCAGTATGGGAATCAAACAAGCTCATCTCCTATCTTTCCTTTTTTCCCATTTATTTCCGGGAATAAGCTGTTTGTAGCTGAGGTGAATCTATACCGTCTAAGAGTGTTTTGAATGGTCCAGATTCACCTCCGTAAAACTTATTCACAGAACACATTAATGCAACTTTTACCTCGAATCAACGGGCAAAAATAAACCCTCGAGCCAAATTGGGCATGGAGTATTTGAGCTCTAAATCCCTTGGTTCTCAATAAGCGAGATGTCAAATGCTACCCTGATATGCTACTGGAAGTGAAAAAAACTAGCTAGGTATTATTTTTCTTTCATTTTCCTTTTCTCTCACTCTCAGTCACTCATACAGCATTAAAATCAATACTCAAAAATAGTACAAGATAGCTGAAGAGGTCAAGCCATAGCAACGCCTCAGTTTTTCCCTACTAAAAGAAAATCACTTTACATGACTAGTCACAACTATTAAAAAGGGTATTCTATCCACCTATTCTAGAGGATGAAACTGCAAATATCATCGCTTGTTCGTTTGGGGTCTTAAAACCCCTTCTTAAAACCCCCGGACACAGTTGAAATCCAGGTGTTCACTCGAGCTGTTTCGTCCGATCAAAAGGTGCCCAATCTCGGGCAAAGCTCGAAATAGCTTGCTTTTGTGTCTCCTCTGAATCGTGCTTCCTACGACCATAAATGTCCTCTTCCGGCAACTACAGCATGCCCCTTATAACATTGAGCCCGAAGTTGGCTTTGAACTGCTGCTCATCCTCAATCACGTGGACAAATCCCTTGTTTAATCCGAATTCGACATGGAAGTATGGAAAATCCTTGGGAACAGAACCACGCAACCCCTTTACACTCGTATCAATGAGCTTCTTCGAATTGTGCTGGTTCCTCTCATCTTCAGCTTCATCAATTGCCCGGAGGAAACTCGTTGCACAAACATGTAAGCAGGAAAATACTAGAAGAAGATTACTACAGATCATGTTGAGTTCTCAAGAAACAAGTAAAATTTTGTCAATGTTGCTCAAGGTTCAAAGATTAAATCAATCACTAAGGTTTTTCTTTCTGTAAAAGACTAATAGCGATAAAAATGAACCAAACTTTCCAAATGGTGATGTGTGTGATTGGCATTTTTTCTATCAGGCATTCAGGCCAGAAGGCGAAAAATGGTAACACATGGTATCTTTATTTCAGAGTCCGATAATTCGTACGAAAAGTAAACATCTACATTGCTCACCAACTCTCTCGTAAATATTCCCTCCGTCTCCCAATGGATGACAGTTTTGGCATACGTGCTTTGCAAGAATTTATCAAACAAGATTTATATAGCATAAGAAAGCATTAAAAATTAAAAGACAGAGATAAATTGTTAAGATGTCCAAGTTAGCGAAATTGTTATCCATTTTGGGACAGAGGTTCTCTCTCAATATTGTCTTTCGGTCTAAGCATCCACTCTAATCCCATTTCCTTTCTCACAGTATTGCACTTTCTTCAATATATGAAATTTGTGCCTGTAAAGCAAAAACACAATGTGGAATAAGGAAATGAGAATTCTTTAGTTCTTTTAGTTCTGTATCAGTTTTATCAACACCACCCTGGCGCAAACAAAAGGAAGCGAAGCCAACAATGCAATATTTATAGAGTAAATTACACTAAGCCCCCCTCAACTTACCTGCTTTTTTACTTAACCCCCTCAAACTATAAAACTCAACATTATGGACCCTCTAACTATCCACAATGGACACTTAACACTGTTCTGTTAACTCTCCATCCATATCAAACGGAAAAAGGTTTTTTTTGACAAAAATAGCATTGACAACCGAAAATAGGCATTTATACAATATAAGATACATATATACGTGTATATATAGATCTATTGAGGCTCCGTTCAACTTAAGTCAAGTGGCTTTTTTTTTGTCTTTATTCAAATTTTTTTCGTATTTGTTAGTTTGTTGTTAATTTTTGGGAGATTATTGTATCGTCATGATGAGAGGATTCTAAAAAGTAAATAATTATGAACAAAATCAAATTTTTTTTAATAAAGACGAAAAAATTGACTTATTGGCTTATTAATTGGGACCCGGGGGCTCTGTTGCCCGCATGGGCATTGTTGCCCGCATGGGCACAGTAGCCCTTGCCCAGACTCCAAACGGCGCTGTTTACTTTAAAAAAAAGAGTAAATTACAGTAAACCCCCCTCAACTAACCTAAATTTTCACTTAACCCCCTCCAACTATAAAACCCAACAGTGTGCACCCTCTAACTATCCAGAATTGACACTTAACACCCTTTTGTTAGGTCTCCGTAGGAAAAATGCACCAACGGCCATCTCCGGCCACCGGGAGGCCGATCCGAGCCGTCCAAAAAATTTATAAAAAAAAACCGAGTGGGCTAATGCGGGAATCAACGGCATCCGACGTGCGTAGGTGCTCGATCTAAACACCCCAAGAATTTAAATTGGGTGTTTAGATCGAGCATCTACGCACGTCGGATGTCATTGATTCCCGCGTTAGCCCACTCGGTTTTTTTTTAAAAAATTTTTGGACGGCTCGGATCGGCCGCCCGGTGGCCGGAGACGGCCGTCGGTGCATTTTTACTACGGAGACCTAACAAAAGAGTGTTAAGTGTCAATTCTGGATAGTTAGAGGGTGCACACTGTTGAGTTTTGTAGTTAGAGGGGGTTAAGTGAAAATTTGGGTTAGTTGAGGGGGGTTTACTGTAATTTACTCTAAAAAAAAATTCAAACTATCAATCTGTAATCCTATGGAGCAGAAACGTGATTATGAGAGTTTTAAAGACAAAATTTGATTATGTCTCTTTAGAATAATATGATCAAAATAATAAGATCTTCACACCCGTTCAAACGGATTAAAAATTGGAGCATTTAATTTTTTAACTATATTTTTTAATATATAAATGGTCTCAAAAAATTAAGTGCTCCAATTTTTAATCCGTTTGAACGGATGTGAAGATCTTATTATTTTGATCATATTATTCTAAAGAGACATAATCAAATTTTGTCTTTAAAGCTCTCATAATCACGTTTCTGCTCCATAGGATTACAAGTTGATAGTTTGAAATTTTTTTAAAGTAAACGGCGCCGCCGTTTGTCAAAAACAAACCTTTTCCGTTTGATATGGATGGAGAGTTAACAGAACAGTGTTAAGTGTCCATTATGGATAGTTAGAGGGTCCATAATGTTGGGTTTTATAGTTTGAGGGGGTTAAGTAAAAAAGCGGATAAGTTGAGGGGGGTTTAGTGTAATTTACTCATAGTTATATCTTGGTACCCAGAGACGGAATCAAATTTTAATATTAATAATTCACATGGCGCAAGGGCTACCTGCGGAAGAGAAGCTGTTCATAGGTGTCAATTCCATTGGTCCTGTAGGCAGGGACGGATCCAGAAATATAGTGCAGTGGGGGCACTTGTTAATCGTAATGGCGAAAATTTATTTTTGTAGTCAACCACAATAAGATCGTACAAAATTAAGGCATGTATTACTAACTACAAAAGTTTATAACGTGTACTTTAAATTAAATTAGGTAAAAATGAGCACAAAATCTCATACAAAATTTTTAAATATGTTTTAAATGAACATTCAAAAGTTTTAGAATGATCGAGCTTATTTTGTTAATGATTTTGTTTTACAATATTTCTCCCACACGGTTAAAAATAAAGAGAATCACGAAAGAATAACTTCAAATAGACAAACAGCTCGTAAAGCAATAAATACACCATATGATGAAAATCAGACATAAAACTAATTATGTATGTGTTTTTTCAAGATATATGCAAGTGCGTATGTTTATATATTAGCCTACTTTCATAATTATGCTAATTTAAACAAAAAAAATATTTTAATTTTGAGCGGGGGCACGCGTTCGAGTGGGGGCACGTGCCCCCGCGTGCCCCCGCTTCGGTCCGTCCCTGCCTGTAGGAGTTAATAGGCAAGGGTATGAGAAAGTCTATGGTGGTTTTGGGTTTGGTGACCAAAATGAAGCTAGTACAAGTATTTTGGATTTTGTGGTGCTTTTGAACTTATAGTTGTGAACGCTTTTTCCAAAAAGAGAGAGAAACACCTAATTACCGTTAAGAGCGGGTCCAACAGAAGTCAGATAGATTACTTTTTTTGTTAGATACACTCAACGTTTGTTATGCGAAGATTGCAGGATTATCCCCTGAGAGTGTCTAGCTATTGCCACAACATAGACTTCTGGTGTTAGATATTTGTCCACGAACTAGATGGTGGCATCTTTCTTGTTGTTCATACTTCGGCCTTCGCGTTTGTGAAATCCTGATTTCGTCCCTGCTGATACCCGTATGCAAACAAGATTCATACTTGTCTTGTTTTCTTGCATTGTCCGAATGAATTAAAGAACAAGGGAAGAGGAGAACATTAATTGATGAGATCTATAATAATAATAATAATAATAATAATAATAAAGAAGAAGAACTGACGAGTGATTTTGAAAGAAGAAGTTGGGTTTTGCCCAAAACTGAACGACAATTTCCTTCCTGCAAAATTTTCTGCTACTAACAATAATCTTTCTCCGTTGTTTGATTCTTTCTGGTTTTGGTCATCTGGGGAAGAAGAAGGAGATGAAAGAAGGAATCCCATGAAAGAATTACACTTCACTGCAAAAAATTACTATTGATCGCAAGGAATTACTCTTGACCGCAAACCGCAAAGAATTATACTTGACCGCAAAGAATTACTCGTGGCCGCAAATTATTGAAAGCATGATTCCTCGTCACGATTCGTTTGTGTTTTACAAGTTCTTTGGCCGCGTCGAATTACACTTGGCCACGTTTAATTGCTTGTGGACGCTTTTAATTACTCTTGACCGCAAGTTATTGAAATCGTGATTACTGGACATGATTCTCTTGTGTTTTACATGATTCTTGGACGCGTCTATTTACACTTGGCCACATCAAATTGCTCATGGCTGAACGTTATTGAAAGCGTAATTACTAAGCACGATTATCTTGTATTTTACATGCTGATTGGCCGCGTTTAATTGCTCTTGAACGCGTCTAATTACTCGTTGCCGCACGTTATTAAAAGCGTGATTACTAAGCACGATTCTCTTGTATTTTACATGCTTGTTGGCCGCGTCAAAGTACAATTGGCCGCGTTAAACTACAATTGACCGCTTAACATTACTTGTGGCCGCATGTTATTGTGAAACCGTGAATACTAAGCACGATTATCTTGTAAATTACATGCTTCTTGGCCGCGTCAAACTACACTTGGCCGCTCAAAATTACTTTTGGCCGCATGCTATTGTGAAACCGTGATTACTAAGCACGATTCACCGGCGCCGCATGTTTTTTGTAATCGTTTTCATCAGTCACGCTTTTGTACTAAAACTCCCAGCCACAAAATACAGACCTAATTAAAATGGACCAAAATTCCTCACGCAGCTCTCTCTCTCTCTCTCACACACACACACACACACACAGAGACAGAGAGGAACCGGTCGAAGAATCAAGCACTCTCTTTGCAATGGGAACCACAGCACTCAAGCAAAACCAGGTTCGGTCTCTCTTGAATTCTTTTGAGGCTGTTTGGCTACACGTTATTACCAATTAAGCAAAAAACAAGCTGCAAGAACTGACGAGATATTCTGATTAATAGATTTATAGATACTCAGCATCTGGAATTCCATTAACGTGACTATACAATGACCTAGAAATTATGATTCGTGTGTACTTTAGGTTTATGCCCAACCTCATTTACGGTCCATTTGGCGGAATCAGTGAGAAAAGAAAAGAAATTGTTGTGCTTTGATTAAGATAAGAAGAGAAATTGAAGTGCTTTGATTTGTTTACCAGTTAAAGATGTTGGGATGCTAGTCATTTTTGTAATGTTCTTATCGACGCACGCCGAAAACATTTTAAAAGCAAATAGACGTATAAACGATGCTAATGCTAGTGTTATTAGTTCCATGGTTGATGCGGATATTAGAGGCGTAACGACAAATTCTCTAGTTTTCGATAGAAGTCAATTCGATGAATCCACTGCCAAATTTTCAATTGCCACTGTCATGTCATTAGTTACGATCCAGTCTCACTGTAAAGATTCGATCACTTTTTGATGTATCAGAGTTCATATCCAGAGGAAGTGCTTATAACTTTCTGCATAAGCAGCGCAGTGCATTTAAGTTTCCTGCCCTTCTCAAAGTAGCACTTGATGTTTCCAAGGGAATGAACTATTTGCATCAAAATAATATCATTCACAGGGACCTGAAGACTGCCAATCTTCTGATGGATGAACATGAGGTAACAGGCTTTTTGGAATCTTATGTGATTGACCTTTTCGTAAAGTCAACTTGTTGTTCTTTCACTTTGATGTTAAATGCACATTTGGAAGTGAGCATTCATTTTATTACAAGTATCGTATTTTTTCTCTTGCATGGTCCTAGTGTGAGTTGCAAGTCATTTTAATCATATCAATAGTACCTTCTTCGTGTTTTCAGTTCTTCAGTGAAAATTCTATTCTTCTCTGGACAGGTCGTTAAGGTTGCAGACTTTGAATTGCTAGAGGGAAAACTCAACCAGGAGTGATGACTGCAGAAACTGGAACATACCATTGGATGGCTCCTGAGGTTGAACTTTATCTTAAATTGCCTATAATTTTGAATTTATGAGTCAATTCTCATCCATGATTCTTTTTGGTAAGTGTGTGAAGTTCCTTGCTAAAAGGTTTCTCCTTCTAGTTGTATCATGTCACCATGCATTTTAGGGATCAGTAATACTTTATTCCAAGTGCGGAAATGGAACGATCTTGGCTAACTGGGTGTGTTACTAGGATTTCCTTCTGTGCCAATAATGTTGTTCCATGATGCCCCGGGTCCGTGTTTTGGAGCCAAGACCTGCTACCGTTTACTTGTGGAGATGGACTCTCTCTGTTCTTGTTGTTTTTTCTTTCGATTTCATCTTCCTCTTCGATTTCCTAGCAGTGTATAATACATAGTTGTATTCACCTGTTGGGCATTGTTGCAAGTTGCCTCACTTTCAACACTTGTACATTGTTTCAGGTAGAATTTGTACTTCCAATGTCATCAGTGGGCACTGTAAAACCTCCTTGTAAACTGGAGTAGATAAATTTCTAATTAGAAGTTCTGTATTAGACATCTATTTTCGGTTTGGGTTTTCAAAGTCTCTCTCCCTCTTTCTCAGATAATTTGATGTTCAAGTAGGAGAGAATGGTAATAATGCCTTAAAATAGTATTGGGTGCATTGAAGGTTTAAAGGTTTCTACTTGTTGATGATTATATGTGGAAATAATCTCCTATTGGTCAGTTGCAAGCTTGCATCTTTGACATATTGACTCTGGCCTGGGGGCTAACTACTGGGATAATCATTTTTCATGTGATTTTCTGGAAATTACTGTCACCGGCTGCAAAAATGTCACTCTTCCTAAAACATCCTTTCTGGGTTTGTTGTTCTAATAAAGGGAACTCTCTTCTTAAAATGGTATTTTGTGCATTGAAGGTCATTGAACACAAACCATATGACTATAAGGCTGATGTTTTCAGTTTCGGAGTAGTGCTGTAGGAGCTGTTAACAGGAGAAGTAAGCCTTTCAGTGACTCTGGTGTGCAGGTTCCGTACTAGTACTAAACACCTTTGCAAGCAGCTGTTCAACAAGTATTTGGCTTTTCCATTTCTTTCTTTCTATACAACAATACTGACCTCCCATTTTTTGCCGGGACTAGAGTATGGGATTAGATCGCACGGGGACACATTTTGTATATTTTCTAGGAACTTTCACTTGTGTGGTTTGGATTAAATGTGCTAGATATATCCAATCCCACGAAATCAAGGATACAGAATACCGTTAGGTATCTGCTCGCTATTGTCCAGTCAAACAACAGGACCTTGATGTTTAATAAATGATTCATCTATATCGTTCATATGGTTCCAGGGTCTGCGGCCAACAATTCCGAAGAACACCAATCCAAAGCTTGTCGAACTGCTTGAGAGGTGCTGGCAGCAAAACCCCACTCTGAGACCCGATTTCTCGGAAATGATAGAGATGCTGCAGCATATGGCCAAGGGGGTAGGTCATTTGCCAAAGGTTTTCTTTTTGATACATTGAAAAATTATTTTTATGTCCTTAAAGAGTCGTTCATTTTACAATACATGGAGTGGAACTTGGTTATTATGAACTGTTGAAACAGGTGGGATGTGAGGGAGGCGATCGTCACAAGGATAAATCAATTGGCGTATGTTTCTTGGCGCTCAAAAGGGGTCATCACTAAAGCAGGTTAAAATGCATTTTACAGCTTTTTCTCCTGCTGATCAGTCAAGGTGTCTACCTGGAATAGTTTGTTCATTTCTAGGCTTGTTTCCCAGTCAGTTTTTGTTCATTTTGGTGCTCTCCCAGTCAATAGTTTGTATCCTTGAATCATTTGTGACGAAGCAATTGTAGATGAACAACTTGATTAAAAAGAGTCAAACCTCTCCCTCTCTCTCTCTCTCTCTCTCTCTCTCTCTCTCTCTCTCTCTCAACTTGTAGCTTTCTTATTTCCACAATAAGCAACGCCTCCTTTGTACCCAACTTCATATGCATCAATATTATGATGCAATTTTTACCTTCGAATCAACGGCGAAAATAATCCCTCAAGCCAAATTGGGCACGGAGTATTTGCGTTCTAAGTCCCTTGGTTCTCCAGAAGCGAGATATCAAATTCTACCCTCATATGACTGGCAGTGAAAAAAACTAGCTAGGTATCATTTTTCTTTCATTTTCCTTCCCTCTCAGTCACCCATACAGCATTAATCAATGCTCAAAATAGTGTACACGATGGCCGAAGAGGTCAAGCCATGGCAACGCCTCACCCACCCTCACACAAGAAAAAGTTTTAAAATGAGTTTTAAAATGAGGTTCTTCCCTTCTGAAAGAAAATCATTTCACATGACTAATCACAACTGTTTTACTCCCACAACTATTACCAAGGGTATTCTATCCACCTATTCTACAGGATGAAACTGCAGATATTTGATTAATTGTGAAATCCAGGTGTTCACTCGAGCTGTTTCGTCCAATCAAAATGTGCCCAATCTCGGGCAAAATTCGAAACAGCTTGCTTTTGTGTCTCTTTTGAATCATGTTTTCTATGACCATAAATGTCCTCTTCCGGCAACTTTAGCATGCCCGTTATAACATTGAGTCCGAAGTTGGCTTTGAACTGCTGCTCATCGTCAATCACGTGGACAAACCCCTTGTTTAACCCAAATTCGACATGGAAGTATGGAAAATCCTCGGGAACAGAACCACGCAACCCCTTTACACTCGTATCAATGAGCTTCTTCGTATTGTGCTGGCTCCACTCATCTTCAGCTTCATCAATTGCCTGAAGGAAACTCGTTGCACAAACATGTAGAAGAAGATTCTTACAGATGTTGAGTTCTCAAGAAACAAGTGAAATTTCGTCAAAGATTAAACCAATCACCAAGGGTTTTCTTTCTGTAGAAGACTAACAGTGATATATGAACCAACTTTCCAAATGGTGATCAGTACTGTGATTGGCATTTTTCTATCAGGCTAGAAGGCAAAAAATAGCAACACATGGTATCTTTATTTCAGTGTCCAATGATTCATACGAAAAGTAAACATCTACATTGCTCACAACTCTCTCTTAAATACTCCATCCGTCTCACAATGGATGACAATTTTGGCATACGTGCCTTGCAAGAATTTATCAAACAAGATTTATATAGCATATGAAAGAATTAAAAATTAAAAGACAAGATAAATTCTTAAGATGTTTGAGCCAGTGAAATTGCCATCCATTTTGGGACAGAGGTTCTCTCAATGTTGTCTTTCGGTCTAAGCATCCACTCTAATCCCATTTCTTTTCTCACAGTATTGTACTTTCTTCAATATATGAAATTGAGCCTATCAAGCAAAAACACAATATGGAATAAGAAAATGGGACGTCTTTAGTTCTTTTAGTTCTGTATCAGTTTTATCAACACCATCCTGGCTCAAACAAAAGGAAGCGAAGCCAACAATGCAATATTTATATCCTGGTATACAGAGACGGAATCAAATTTTAATATTAATAATACACATGGCTCAAGGGCTACCTGTGGCTGTGGGAGAGAAGCTGTTCATTGGTGGCGATTCCAATGTACATAGGTGGCGATTCCAATGGTCCTGTAGGAGTTAATAGGCAAGAGTATGAGAAAGTCTATGGTGGTTTTGGGTTTGGTGACCAAAATGAAGCTAGTAGAAGTATTTTGGATTTTGCAGTGCTTTTGATATTATAGTTGTGAACGCTTTTTCCAAGAAGAGGGAGGAACACCTAATTACTTTTAAGAGCGGGTTCAACAGAAGTCAGATAGATTACTTTTTTTATTAGGGACACTCAACGTTTGTTATGCGAAGATTGCAAGATTATCCCCGAAGACTAGTGTCTAGCTATTGCCACAACATGGACTTCTGGTGTTAGATATTTGCCCATGAATTAGATGGTGGCATGTTTCTTGTTGTTCAGACTTCAGCCTCTGCATTTGCGAAATCCTGGTTTTGTCTCTGCTGGTACCCGTATGCATACAAGATTCAAACTTGTCTTGTTTTCTTGCATTGTCCAAAAGAATTAAAGAACGAGGGTAGAGGTGAACATTAATCGATGAGATATATAATAATAATAATGTCAAGTGCAATAAAGAAGAAGAACTGACGAGTGATTTTGAAAGAAGAAGTTGGGTTTTGCCCAGAACTGAACGACAATTTCCTTTCTGCAAAATTTTCTGTTGCTACAATAATCTTTCAAACTACAATAATCTTTCCCCCTTTGTGTTCATCCATTCGCTTTTCTTCGGTTCCCATCTTTGAAAAATATTTTTGACATAATGAGTGGAGAGATAGGTAGAGAAAGTTGTTGAGAAACATGCAGAGAGAAAAATGGGTTTCTCAAAGATGAGAACCAAACAAAGATATCATTCCCACCACATTGCGCCCAAATTTGAACTTTGCAAATTGGCCGAGAGTTGGCGCCAGGTGTACGAGGTAATATTTTCTTGACTATGTTCATTCATTTTGAATGTCAATACTTAAAAGTACGTATAATAATCAAAATTAATTCGCAAAGTTTTGAATTGGCAGAAAAAAGCAAATATACTATAAATATAATACAAAATCTTAGTGCCAATCATTTACCCAAAAAACTCTTAGAGCCAATGTTAGAAAATTCCATACCTCGCACAGTAGAAAAATGGAGAGCCAAAACCCAAGCAATGAGGGGACAACATGAATACTCAGGCATTTGGACAATTGCCATCAAGTAGTTGTCCTAATGTGATCATGAGAAACGGGCTCTGCAGGTGCGGCTTCTGTTTCGTTAGAGCCGCAGAAACTTGGTGCATAGTTGGTCGGCACCGTGGGTCGGGGCGCAAGCATGCAAGTGCTAGCTTGACAGCAAGAACCACTGCTTCCTCCGTTTGATTCCTTGGCAGTGGGAGCCTTTTATCCAATACATCCTTCACGAAAATACCATAAGAAGATGGTGGGGAGGAATCCAAAGTTGATGAAGAAAGAGAAGAGATAAGATCCCCTGGATGCCTCCCCATTATAACTTCGAGTGTTAAAACTCCAAAGCTATAGACGTCTAACTTCTCATTCACCTCCATTGTGTAAGCAAGTTCTGCCCAAAGAAATGAAGGGTACAAAGAACAGGAGAAAAAAACTAATAAGAAATTGTAAAGGTGGCTTAGGAATTAGCATATTCAAAAGAAAAACACGAGACTAATATTGGTAGCTAAGATGAACTGTGCAAGTACCTGGAGCAGCATATCCCAAGGTACCTGCAAAGGAAGTCCAATTTGATGAGTGCAGGTTTAGAAGTCTAGCAGTTCCGAAATCAGAGAGATAAGCGATGTCTTCTAAGTCTAGCAGAACATTCTTGCTTGATATATCGCGATGAATGACCGGGGGTGAACAACCATGGTGCATATATGACAAAGCATCTGCCAAACCTTTAACAACATTCATCCTCTTACTCCAATCCAAGCATAGTGCTTCTTCCTCACAGCTTAGTTTCTTGTCCAAGCTCCCCCCTTCCAAGAACTCGTAAACTAAAAATGAGTGTCGTGGATGTGAACAGTAACCCAAAAGCCTTATGATACGCCGATGTCGTATCTCTATCAATGCACGAATCTCACTCGTAAAACTTTGAAGATTAGCCAACTCGCCATCTTGCAAAGGATGAAACTTCTTTACAGCAACAACTTGACCACTTGGGAGCTCAGCCTTATAAACAACGCCATGTCCACCTACTGCAATGCAATGCTTGTCGTTGAAATCCTCCGTCGCTTGGATGATATTTTCATGCACCAATTTTCCATTGAAGCTCCAAATCTCAAACAAATCTTTAGTAGCTTCTTTATTTGTTTCGATTTCATTGTCTCCCATTTTGTTGCGACGAAGAAGGAAAATCATAGCAACAGTAAGAAATAAAATCCCCAACGTAGAAACTACAACTGCTAGTACAATTTTGTAATGATTTCTCCCATTATCTCCTTTGCTTTGCTTCAGTGAACATGGCATCAAACTAGTTTTATTGCCACACAATCTGTTGTTATTTCGGTATGCCTGAAATGGAGCATCATCAAATGCTTTTGTGTTGGGCAAAGGACCTTCCAAGTGATTGTAAGATATGTCAATAGACGTTAAACTTGACATCCCGTTAAAAGATGAGGGGATAGAACCGGACAACAAGTTGTGGGAGACGTTCAATGTCTCTAAGGTTTTCAAGTCCCCGATCCCTGGTGGTATCTCTCCTGTTAATAAATTATTTCCAAGATCGAGATTTTGAAGAAAGTGCAACTTTCCTAACTCATAAGGAATAGTCTCCTTGAGAAGATTTCTGCTCAAGTTCAAGTTCAGAAGATTCACACACTCACCCAGTTTCCCTTGGATACGTCCGCTAAGATTGTTTCCAGACAAGTCGAGATGTTGAAGACTAGACAGGTTGGCGATTTCTGCTGGAATATCGAGTGAAAGGTTGTTATTGCTAAGAGTAAGATTGAACAACAAAGCCAATTTTCCCAAATTCTTCGGGACCTCACCAACTAGATGATTTGAAGAGAGGTCGAGTAAATGTAACTGAGTTGCACTTCCAATGCCAGGTGGAATGTTTCCAGAAAGGTCATTGTTGGAGATCTTTAGGCTAGTCAAATTGGGTAATTGTTCCCATCTGTGCCAAAGCTCGCCGTAGAAATTATTATGACTGAGATCCAAATATTCAAGGTTCGGGAATGCCTCAAAAACTTCTGATATATGCCCAGTCAGTTGGTTTTGATCAAACCTAACACGACGTAACTGACTGCAGTTTCTCAAGCTCTTTGGGATATGACCTGTTAAATAGTTGTTTGTTGTACTAACTTTTACGAGTGATCCATGAGCGCACAAATTTGGCAGTAGAGGACCTGTGAGCTTGTTGTCGGCTATTTGAAGCATTTGTAGATTTGTAAGATTTTCTAGTTCTACAGGGATTGATCCCGTGAGATTATTCCTTGCCAATTCAAGATCGGTGAGAGATTTTAGCATTCCAACTTCTAGAGGGATAGATCCAGAGAGAGAATTCGTGTGAAGGTACAACATTGTGAGGTTTCTCAAGTTCCCTATTGAAGCGGGGATTGATCCCGTGAGATTATTTATTGACAAGTCAACATCAGTGAGAGATCTTAGCATTCCTACTTCTAGAGGGATAGATCCAGAGAGAGAATTCGTGTGAAGGTACAACGATGTGAGGTTTCTCAAGTTCCCTATTGAAGCGAGGATTGATCCCGTGAGATTATTCATTGACAAGTCAAGATTAGTGAGAGATCTTAGCATTCCTACTTCTTGAGGGATAGATCCAGAGAGAGAGTTCTCAGAAAGGTATAATGTTGTGAGGTTTCTCAAGTTCCCTATTGAAGAGGGGATTGATCCCGTGAGATGGTTCGTTGACAATTCAAGATTAGTGAGAGATCTTAGCATTCCTACTTCTTGAGGGATAGATCCAGAGAGAGAATTCTTGTAAAGGAACAGTATTGTGAGGTTTCTCAAGTTCCCTATTGAGGCAGGGATTGATCCCGTGAGATTATTATTGTACAATACAAGGGTAGTGAGAGATGTAAGCATTCCTACTTCTTGAGGGATGGATCCTGAGAGAGAGTTCTCCACAAGGTCCAACGTTGTGAGGTTTCTCAGGTTCCCTATTGAAGCGGGGATTGATCCTGTGAGATAATTTCCTGACAAATCAAGATCAGTGAGAGATCTTAGCATTCCTACTTCTTGAGGGATAGATCCAGAGAGAGAATTCTTGTAAAGGAACATTATTGTGAGGTTTCTCAAGTTCCCTATTGAGGCAGGGATTGATCCCGTGAGATTATTATTGTACAATACAAGGGTAGTGAGAGATGTAAGCATTCCTACTTCTTGAGGGATGGATCCTGAGAGAGAGTTCTCCACAAGGTCCAACGTTGCGAGGTTTCTCAGGTTCCCTATTGAAGCGGGGATTGATCCTGTGAGATAATTTGCTGACAAATCAAGATCAGTAAGAGATCTTAGCATTCCTACTTCTTGAGGGATAGATCCAGAGAGAGAATTCTTGTAAAGGAACATTATTGTGAGGTTTCTCAAGTTCCCTATTGAGGCAGGGATTGATCCCGTGAGATTATTATTGTACAATACAAGGGTAGTGAGAGATGTAAGCATTCCTACTTCTTGAGGGATGGATCCTGAGAGAGAGTTCTCCACAAGGTACAACGTTGTGAGGTTTCTTAGGTTCCCTATTGAAGCGGGGATTGATCCTGTGAGATTATTTACTGACAAATCAAGATCAGTGAGAGATCTTAGCATTCCTACTTCTTGAGGGATAGATCCCGAGAGAAAGTTTTCAAAAAGGTACAACGTTGTGAGGTTTCTCAAGTTCCCTATTGAAGCGGGGATTGATCCCGTGAGATTATTCCACGCGAATTCAAGGTCAGTGAGAGATCTTAGCATTCCTACTTCTAGAGGGATAGATCCAGAAAGAGAGTTCTCGTAAAGGTACAACGTTGTGAGGTTTCTCAAGTTCCCTATTGAAATGGGGATGGATCCCATTAGATTATTCGCTGACAAATCAAGGTCAACGAGAGATCTTAGCCTCCCAATATCTCTAGGAATTGTTCCCGAAAGATGATTGATGGACACATTAAGAGATGCAAGTCTCGAAAGGCTGCCGATCGGAGAGGGAATGGTCCCATATATTAAGTTGTTGGACAGATCAAGTTTCACTAGATGAGGTAACGAAGAGAAGTTAAGACTGGAAAGCGTACCTCTCAAACCAATGCTGTCAAGGTTTAAAATGGTTACTTTACCGGCGTCGTTGCAACCAATTCCAGCCCAAGTGCAATGACTACTTTGATTCCATGATGAAAGGAGAGATTGGCTTTGCTTGTCAAGGCTAGCTTTCCACTTCAAGAGAGCGACTGCTTCACTTTGTTTTGCAACGGTTTTAGTTGCGGGAGAAGCACGAGCAATGGTGGAATCCGATGAAGAGACAAATGGAATTAAGATGATAACAAAGACAAAGATGATTATGGAGTGAACTGCTTGGAAATTGGGAGCCCTTTTAGGTACGGATGCCATGGCTGGTTTCTTATGACACAAGCTAGGAGAAGTTGTGTTGCATGGAAGGATGAAAGGTTTAAGTATTCATTTATATGGGGTCCTATTTATAGGAACATGATTTGTCTGTCATGTAAATCACGTGGTTGAGATAAATTGATGCGTACAATGAAATTCACATAACACATTAAGTCTAACATGTAATTATATCCACACCACTTATGCTTCAAGTTTGTGGAAATTCTGCCACGTTTGGTCTATTTTTTTTATCCGGGTCGTTCAAAACTGTTTTGGACCGTCCAGATTTTTTCGTGTATTTTTTTCTATAAAAAAGTATTGTAAACACTAAGAACAAATCTAAACCGTCTAAAACACTTTTTGGATGGCTCGGAGGAAAAAAATGGACCAAACTGATCTGACCAAACTTGACCAGATCCGAGGAGGACAATTGATGAGAATTTCAATTTGCAAAAGACATAAAGAGACCAAGTGCATAGACTTCTATTACTGATGGGAACTTTCAGTCAATTTTCAACATCAATATATTCTGGGCCCACATAGACTTGACTACGGCAGCTATTGGTGATCACCTTCTTTTGCCTTGGAGAGTTGGAGGCCTCTGGGAAAGCAAGATTATTCAATTAGCTATACATTGCCATTCATAATTGTCATTGTCAAAAAGTTTTTACTTTTTTGTTTTTCTTAAACTTTTTAAGAGTTTTTTTTTTGTAAACTATGGAAATTACAAAAAGATGTTTTCCCCAGTTTTTTTTTAGAAACACAAATATTACCAAACATGTTTCTTATTTTTGTTTTTACGAAAATATAAACTTGTTTCAACTTCTAGTTTCTTAAAAATAAAAAAGTGAAAAGTGAAAAGGTTACCAAACGCACCGAATTAACAACATGACTAGCCTGCCTACCCCAAAGGATCGAAAACAAAACATCAAAGAAAGAGCGATTTGCATTCCACACTGCACCTATTCTTTGAGAAATTCTTGGTTGCAAATTGTGTACCACATGGTACCTGACGCGCACACCCGGGCCGTTCAAAAAGGCAATCAACGGTCTAGATTGAAAGTACCGAATAGATTTAGAAAAAGAAAGAAAGGAAAGGTGTGTTTCAATCTGAACCGTTGGTTGCATTGTTGGAAGCATCAGAAACCACATCAGCTATACCCTATTTGCACCCAAAAATTTATCAATGGAAAGAGCTAGGAATAGTTCTGGGCACAAAAGATAATGAAGGGAATCATTATGGAAACATATTAATTTACAAAAGACATAAAGAGACCAAGTGCATAGACTTCTATTACTGATGGAAACTTTCAGTCAATTATCAACATTAATATATTCTGGGCCCATATAGACTTGACTATGGCAATTAATGGTGATCAAGTTCTTTTGCCTTGGAGAGTTGGAGGCCTCTGGAAAAGCAAAAAGATGTTTTCCCCAATTTATGTTTTTAGAGTTTTTTTTTTTTGTAAACTATGGAAATTACAAAAAGATGTTTTCCCCAGGTTTTTTTTTTAGAAACACAAATATTACCAAACATGTTTCTTATTTTTGTTTTTACGAAAACATAAACCTGTTTCAACTTCTAGTTTCTTAAAAACAAAAAAGTGAAAAGTGAAAAGGTTACCAAACGCACCGAATTAACAATATGACTAGCCTACCTACAAGGAAAAGATCGAAAACCAAGCATCAAAGAAAGAGCGATTTGCATTCCACACTGCACCTATTCTTTGAGAAATTCTTGGTTGCAAATTGGGTACCACATGGTACCTGACGCGCACACCCGGGCCGTTCAAAAAGGCAATCAACGGTCTAGATTGAAAGTACCAAACAGATTTAGAAAAAGAAAGAAAGGAAAAGTGTGTTCCAATCTGGACCGTCGGTTGCATTGTTGGAAGCGTCAGAAACCACGTCAGCTGTACCCTATTTGCACCCAAAAATTTATCAATGGGAAGAGCTGGGAATAGTTCTGGGCACAAAAGATAATGAAGGGAATCATTATGGAAACATATTAATTTACAAAAGACATAAATAGACCAAGTGCATAGACTTCTATTAAAGATGGAAACTTTCAGTCAATTATCAACATCAATATATTTTGGGCCCGCATAGACTTGACTACGGCAATTATTGGTGATCACCTTCTTTTGCCTTGGAGAGTTGGAGGCCTCTGGGAAAGCAAGATTATCCAATTAGCTATACATTGCCATTCATAATTGTCATTGTCAAAAAGTTCTTACTTTTTTGTTTTTCGTAAACTATTTTAGAGTTTTTTTTGTAAACTATGGAAACTACAAAAAGATGTTTTCCCCAGTTTTTTTTTTAGAAACACAAATATTACCAAACATGTTTCTTATTTTTGTTTTTACGAAAACATAAACCTGTTTCAACTTCTAGTTTCTTAAAAATAAAAAAATGAAAAGGTTACCAAATGCACAGAATTAACAATATGACTTGCCTGCCTATAGGGAAAGGATCGAAACCCAAACATCAAAGAAAGAGCGATTTGCATTCCACACTGCACCTATTTTTTGAGAAATTCTTGGTTGCAAATTGGGTACCGCATGGTACGTACCTGACGCGCACACCCGGGCTGTTCAAAAAGGCTATTGACGGTCTAGATTGAAAGTAGCGAACAGATTTAGAAAAAGAAATAAAGGAAAAGTTTGTTTCAATTTGGACCGTCGGTTGCATTGTTTGAAGCGTCAAAAACCACATCAGCTGTACCCTATTTGCACCCCAAAATATATCAATGGGAAGAGCTGAGAATAGTTTTGGGCACAAAAGATAATGAAAGGAATCATTATGGAAACATATTAATTTGCAAAAGACATAAAGAGACCAAGTGCATAGACTTCTATTATTGATGGAAACTTTCAGTCAATTATCAACAACAATATATTCTGGGCCCGCATAGACTTGACTACGGCAATTATTGGTGATCACCTTCTTTTGCCTTGGAGAGTTGGAGGCCTTTGGGAAAGCAAAAAGATGTTTTCCCCAGTTTATTTTAGAGTTTTTTTTGTGTGTAAACTATAGAAATTACAAAAAGATGTTTTCCCCAGTTTTTTTTTTAGAAACACAAATATTACCAAACGTGTTTCTTATTTTTGTTTTTACGAAAACATAAACCTTTTTCAACTTCTAGTTTCTTAAAAACAAAAAAGTGAAAAGGTTACCAAACGCACCAAATTAACAACATGACTAGCCTGCCTACTCCAAAGGATCGAAAACAAAACATCAAAGAAAGAGCGATTTGCATTCCACACTGCACCTATTCTTTGAGAAATTCTTGGTTGCAAATTGTGTACCACATGGTACCTGACGCGCACACCCGGGCCGTTCAAAAAGGCAATCGACGGTCTAGATTGAAAGTACCGAATAGATTTAGAAAAAGAAAGAAAGGAAAAGTGTGTTTCAATCTGAACCGTCGGTTGCATTGTTGGAAGCGTCAGAAACCACACCAGCTATACCCTATTTGCACCCAAAAATTTATCAATGGAAAGAGCTGGGAATAGTTCTGGGCACAAAAGATAATGAAGGGAATCATTATGGAAACATATTAATTTGCAAAAGACATAAAGAGACCAAGTGCATAGACTTCTATTACTGATGGAAACTTTCAGTCAATTATCGACATCAATATATTCTGGGCCCGCATAGACTTGACTACGGCAACTATTGGTGATCACCTTCTTTTGCCTTGGAGAGTTGGAGGCCTCTGGGAAAGCAAGATTATCCAATTAGCTATATATTGCCATTCATAATTGTTATTGTCAAAAAGTTTTTACTTTTTTGTTTTTTGTAAACTTTTTTAGAGTTTTTTTTTTGTAAACTATGGAAACTACAAAAAGATGTTTTCCCCAGTTTTTTTTTTTTAGAAACACAAATATTACCAAACATGTTTCTTATTTTTGTTTTTACGAAAAAATAAACCTGTTTCAACTTCTAGTTTCTTAAAAATAAAAAAATGAAAAGGTTACCAAACGCACCGAATTAACAATATGACTAGCCTGCCTACAGGGAAAAGATCAAAAACCAAACATCAAAGAAAGAGCGATTTACATTCCACACTGCACCTATTCTTTGAGAAATTCTTGGTTGCAAATTGGGTACCACGTGGTACCTGATGTGCACACCCAGGCCGTTGAAAAAGGCAATCGACGGTCTAGATTGAAAGTACCGAACAGATTTAGAAAAAGAAAGAAAGGAAAAGTGTGTTTCAATCTGAACCGTCGGTAGCATTGTTGGAAGCGTCAGAAACCACATCAGCTATACCCTATTTGCACCCAAAAATTTATCAATGGGAAGAGCTGGGAATAGTTCTGGGCACAAAAGATAATGAAGGGAATCATTATGGAAGCATATTAATGCGAAGAGAGTCATCCACTATGAGTCATCCTCTATGATACTACGGACATAATACTGTCAAACACAATGATCACGGTAGACTAATGGGAAGACCTGGGAGAGACTAATGGGAAGAAAGGGGAGAGACTAATTGGAAGACTTGGGAAAAAATAATGGGTAAACCTGGGAAACATATTAACAATTCTTGCCTATACTTACATTTGGAAAATTTTATTTGAATGAAAAATTGAAAGATTGGATTGAGCACCTACACTTATTTTATTGAGCTAATTTATCACAAGCTCACTTGAAAATTTATTTTAAAATTATTGATGGGCTTGGATTATCTGTGCAGGACCCAGAGTGGGCCTTGTGCTCAGGGGTGGCTCTAGTATTTTAGTTCAGAGGTGAGAAAATTACAAAGAAATTTTTTGTGTACAAAGTTCTATGTAAAATGCTTTGGATAAAATTTTATTGGGTTAGTTTATTTTGTTTACTTGAGCTATAGTACCTACCTATTCACAAACTTTTCGATACTTTGATATTGTATGATTGATTATTTGCATACAATATTTAGGAAAAATACAATTATATGGAAGCAATACGATTTTTCATAGTGCATTTTTTAATCAAGAGGGTTTGCTTGGAGCTGCCCCTGCCCGAGCTGGACGGTTCACCATTGGTGCACCACCCATCGATTCCCATAGAAGGGATCTTGTTTACCTTTAGGTTTACTAAACTTTGGCCCCTTTTGACGTTTCCACACTCGCCAATGACTTAGGGGTTGTTTGATAACCTAAATTCAGCATTTAAATTTGAATCAATTAAATAATACTAAGTGATTAAGTAGTTTTAATAACCACATTTTACATTACTTAACAAATTAAGTGTCATTTAAAATGTAGGCTAAAAAATTTTTTAAAAAAAAATAAGTAACTTTGAGCTACTTAATTCTAGTACTTGCATCATATATACCATCACCACAACCACTCCCACCATATATATCTCCTAACTGTAGAAGTTCCATCCAACATATTTTATTTTATTTTCTCATCGAATGTCAATAGTGTTAATTGTAGTAAGTGAGGTTAAGTGATTTTTTTCTTGTAAGTTTTTTATGTTCCCGTTTTGGCTTAATATTCCGCATGATTATTTTATTTTATTTTTGTCTTTTTTCCAAAAAAATCTCCTTTGTCAATTTCACGTCAATTGTTTTTTGGATTATTTATTCATCTCAATGAGAGAAATCTAAAATTTAAAAAATTATGATCAAAATCTTAAAAACTTAACACGAAAGAATTTTAGCAAAAAATTACGTATATAGGCAAAAGAAACAGGCTTAGTCTAAAATGAAGAAGAATATATTATATGATGTAGAATCCTTAACTTATCCAAACTTCGAAAAACCATTAAAACTACTATAAATATCCAAACACTGATAGCTATGCATAATGCAAAATATTAAAATTCTGTCGGTTTTTTTTTTTTTTTGAACCGGCAAATTAGTTGAATCTGGGAAAGAGCCCTGCAACAGCATACAAAAGAGTGTAAGCTACAAAACTAGGCACAGAAGAGCCCAAACGAGGACCAGACAACTCAGAGATAAGAAAAAACTCAAAAAACAAACCTAGCTACAAACAATGAAATCCTCCACTACACAAAAAATTGAATCTGGAATCCACACAGATCGATGTTGAGTCTAAACTTCTCTCTTTAGTTTGCAAATTAAGGACTCAAACCTGTCCCGTTGTGATGATTTTCGAGCTAAGCTAAATGGAAGAAGTTGGAAGTGATGGACGTGAGCTAGGAGTGATTGACGCTTGCCGAAGGCAAAATGGGAGGCAAATGGTTGCAAATAGGGCTGTAAACGAGCCAAATCGAGCCGAATATTAGAATGTTCAGATTTGTTCATTAAGTTTTTTAGCAAATTTGAGCTTGAGCCAAACTCAATGAAAATTATGACAAGCCAAACTCGAATTGAGCTTGCCCAGGTTTGGGTCAAACTCGAGCTTGTTCACGAGCCTTAACGATATAATAATATCATATTTTTATGCTCTCATACATGTCTAAAACTGCAAATAAAATTTTCATTATGTACATAAATATGTTCATATACATATAAAATGATAAAAACATATGCATAAGTAAAATTATAGTAATTATAAACGTTTGGACTTGTACAAGTTTTAAAATTTTCACTATATAACTATATAAAATCCTCATGATACACATATACTTCAGGTTCGCAAGTCTAATCGAGCCGAATACTGCTGCTTTCATGTTCGGCTCATTTATGAAACGAGCCTAAAATTGAGGTTCAGGTTCGGTTCATTTAGTATACGAATCAAACTCGAACGAGCCCTTTCCGAGTTGAGCCTCGAACAGTTCACGACCGGCTCAGTTTATTTACAGCCCTAGTTGCAAATGACTCAAATCCATCCGGTTGCATCTCATCAAATCTAACCGGATGAGCCAAGATTCCAGCTTCGGTTTTATTTTCTAAGGTGTTCGGATAAATAAGCCAAAGTGGCTTATTTTTTGTCCTTATTCAAATTTTTTTCGTATCACTTGGCTTATTGACAATTTTTTGGGGATTATTGCATCCTCATGACGAAAGGAATCTAAAAAGTAAATTTTTTTGACCGAAATCCAATTTTTTTTGAATAAAGACGAAACAAGTGGCTTATTGGCTTATTTTTGTTTTTTTGTGGGTTTGTTTGGATTATTTTTGGAGGGAAAGCCAGCGGATTATTTAGTGTGTCTAGTCCATCCAACCGGTACTAATATCTATGACATGTAACTTCCAATTTGTGGAAATTCTGTACTAACATGGACTATGGTGGGAGCTTTCCGTCAACTAGAAATTGTTTTTAGTAATCCACTATGGTTGCTAATGGTCACTTTTCTTCCTGTGGAAGCCTCTGAGGGAAGAAAGAAGATCGAAAAACAACCCCAAAATTATTCAATTGCTTTTAACAGCCCGGCCTTGAGATTTCTGAGGCTCTAGATGAGGTTAGAAATGGGACCTCTCATTTTCAATATACTAATTAGTTTTTCCATATAGAAAACAATTAATACAAGGCTTGGTAAAGTGGGTGTATTCGCTATTTTAGAATCTCAGGTTGTGGGTTAAAGCCTCACAAGAAGCATTTCAAAATTTGCATTAAAAATTGAAGGGGCAAGGGATCAAACTCGCAATCCTATGATCTAAACATGTGCCGTTAACCACTGTGCTACATCAAAATTGTTGTAAAATAGTTCACATGCATAATATTTAACCCGTTTCAGTATTTTGGGGCCCAATTATTGGGCATCTGGGGAAGAAGAAAGAAGATGAAAGAAGGAATCCCATAAAAGAATTACACTTTGCTGCTAAAAATTACTTTTGAATGCAAAGAATTACTCGTAGCCGCAAATTATTGAAAGCATGATTACTCCTCACAACTCACTTGTGTTTTACATGCTTCTTGGCCGCGTGTTGCCTAAATTTCTGTTTTCTTTCCAATCGACGGTGAATCGATGGGAAATTGTGTTTGCGGTTTGCTGGAATATTGTGGGTGTGAAAAGTGGAGTTAGGTTCCTTGCCGTATTTCAGGACTTCTTTGGAAACAAACAATGAAGTGGGTGAAGTATGGAAGAAGATTAACAAAATGGACTTTATTAACCCTCAAAGTAGAAGAACAATCAATCAAGATGATTGAGTGAACAATTACAAGTTAACTCTACTCTTAGAAAAGAAAAGATAAAGGCCTGATTGGCGTTGTTTGTGTGTCCGTAGATCGTCTTGCACTTTGATTATAAATAGAGATCCCTTTACTTTTGAATTTAAATTTTCCCTCCGAGGTAGCGGTTGGAACTCCTTCACATTCTGGTGAAGTAACTTCTTCAACTGCTGATCATACCCACGACTGGAAAACTGTTTCGTTAATCGTGGTTGATATCCTCTTTAATCGTGGAAACGTGAAACTTGATTCCCTTTGACATCTGTCACCTGATCGATGGACCACAAGATCATAAAAATACGCCACGTGTCAGCTAATCGATGGGTAAAACCTTTTTATAGTTTTATCATCGATACAATTCAATTCTAATTATTTGAAGTAAGTCCATTTTATTCTTTTAGTTGTCTAAATTTACCATTGCCATGTGTCGCTCAATCGATGGGTAAATGGAAATCTTTAGTTATGGTACAAACACCGCGTTGAATTGCTTTTGGCCGCAAGTTATTGAAAGCGTGATTACTAGGCACGATTCTCTTGTGTTTTACATAATTCTTGGCCGAGTCTAATTACTACAAACAATTGTCTTGTGTTTTACATGCTATTGGCCGCGTTTAATTACTTGTAGCCGCAAACTTTTTTTTAATGGTGTTCCTCAGTCACGCTTTTGTACAAAAACTCCCAGCCAAAAACTATGACTTCATGGCGGCCAACTTTTTTCAGTTGAAACACTGAAACAATACAGACCTAATTAAAGGCATAAGACCAAATTCCTCACGCAGCTCTCTCTCTCTCTCTCTCAACCAGGTTCCGTCTCTCTTGAATTGACAAGACTCTGATTAATAGATTTATAGTACTTTTGTCGCCACTATTCTGTATAGATTAAATATAGATACCAACATCTGGAATTCCGTTAACGTGACTACAATGACCTAGAAATTATGATTCGTGTGTATGTTAGGTTTATGCCCAACCTCACTTATTGTCCATTTGGCGGAATTGGTGAGAAAAGAAAAGAAATTGTTGTGATTTGATTAAGAAAAGAAGAGAAATTATAGTGCTTTGATTTATTTACAAGTTAAAGATGTTGGGGCGCAAGTCATTTTTGTAATGTTCATATCGATGCGTACCAAAAATATTTTAAAAGCAAAAAGATGCATAAATGATGCTAACGCTAGTGTTATTAGTTCCATTGTGGATGCGGATATTAGAGGCGTAAAGATGAATTCTTTCTTGGCTGAAGAAGTTGGTGGTCTATTGAATGCTGTGTTAACACAGTAAGACTGCCCGAATTTTATCAGTACATGAATAATGAACTTGATTGAAAACAGGTGATGCACAAACTGTGTTATCTGTGTCTTATCCCTCAAAAGAATTGTTTTAGAATCATCAGCTAGAATTGCCTTTAGTATGGATATTCTCACTTGCCGCATAATATCCACTTAACACACTAAAAGTATGGACAATGTTCTTCGTACCATACTAGCATGTCTTGTAGAACTATGAACTTCACAAAAATGGTCCATCATTATGAAGAACAATGTAAGAAACTGAGATTAGCAGCAGAAACGTAAGAAGATTAGCAATGCAAGCATAGTATGCCGCAAATTCGTGCTGAAGGCATAAACTGTTGATGCAGGCAGCTATAGTCTACACGATAAAAATTTACGATTTAATTCCCAAAGGGGGGGTCTTTTGATCGTAATATTTTCAGTTGTTTCCACAAACATCGTCATTTGTACCGTGTATCTTGTTTGATTCTCTGATCTTAGTTCAGAGGAGGCTGAATTCTCAGTAACTTCATAATCTTCTGCATGGCTCTCAATTCGTTTTCAGTTAATTATGTGGTGAAGTGCTCATAAAAGCTTTAATAGTTGACGGATTAGGCTGTGCCACTTGCTCTACTTAATTTTTTCGATCCATGCTTTGTAGGAGAAGTCGAGAGAACTCAAGCGAATTGCTTCCCTAAAGTTGGAGAGATCAGGGCAGATGGATTAATGATATATTGTCAGATCGTTTTGTCCCCTTTTTTGACTTCTAATAATGCCAGTGGTGTATGTATCAACTGTGCACTTCATCATCTATTGTCTCTTGAAGGCGAAGCAAAAAACGTTCTTCTATCACCTTCCTGATTCATTGCCCATAAAGCATGTTTTCCAAGAAGTGAAAGGAACATGGTTTATTCACATGGAAGTGTGTACTTTAAGGGTTTCTGATAAGTTGTGTTTACCAGAATGTACAACCGGATATAGGGTATTTGGCTCCAATGGCGGCGGATGAGAGGCTAAAGGGGGAGTTTGAGGTTGGGGAAATGGACAAGCTTTTGCTTCAGAGTTTGACTACGCGAACCTGGATAGTTTTGCAAGGCCATCTCTATGAGGAGGGTTTTGCAGATTTTGAACAATGAAGCAGAGGTGGTTATTGTGCCGAAATTGAAGCCGAGTCTCAGTTTCTCCTGTGGAGTGTCATTGACTCTTGAAGATATTGTTTCAGATGGAGAAGAGGAAATTCAGACACCAGGACACATGTTTGAGATCAAAATGTGTGAAATAGAAATAGCAGTGGTCATGTTTTCTTCTGATTTATGTAGAGCTTGATTCTTTTCATTCATCTGTGTTTTTTTTTTCACAGGGAGAAATAGTGTTTGATGTTGTTTTGTTCAATTCAGCCATGTCTAAATGACAATAAGTTCAATGGCCTGTGTTTGGTTTTCCGTTGTATGTTGAGGACTAAATGGCTAATGATCTGGTCTTCCACAATAGTTCAGCTAGTCTTCAATTTTTCCCATGTTTTTGGTCTTCCCTCTTTTTTCTGTTTGTTGACAGTGGATTTTGTACTGAGATGAGTAGTACAACTTCTCTTATTGCATATTAATTCCATTTGCATTCGAATGTTGACGATATCATTTTAGATGGGGAGGAAGAAAGTGAGACACTAAATCACTTGTTTGAGATCAAAGTTGGGTGAAGTAGAGGATGTCATGTTTCTGTTAGTGTAGTGCGGATGCTTATTCTTTTCGTTCTTTTGTTTTTGTCTTTGATTGGCAAGAATTGTGTTTTGTTGTTTTGTTAAGCTGTATGGAAGCTTATAAATTGAACTCCATAGGCCTGAGTTCAAAACAAATGAATTGGACTGTTCGGTCTTTAACTTACTGATCTATACTCCATTTGTGTCCTCTGGGTGTTATGGTGTAGCAAGAATCGTCGTGTGTATCAAGGATCTTCCTTTTCACTTTTCAGTGGATAAGGCTTCGAGGGAGGTTGGCGGCCTATTTAGTTTGCTACCAAATCATCAGAGCAGATGTCTTAAGCAAGTGTAGAAATTCTGTTCTTTGCATTAGCTACCATGGTGGAGATACATACATATTATTTTAGCCTTTAGATTCAGCGCACAAAACAGCCATAGAGTAGCTATCACCATTAAAGCAACTCAGAAAAATGGACTAAAACAACCCATAAAATAGCTATAAACGACAATAAAAATAGTTTTCAGAATATATTTAGCAACGGGAAAATAATTACAACCCAATAATTCAAAAACTAAAAATTAATGTAGTTCATACAGTAAAAAAATAGCAGCATCAATCCTCAAGTCTTGAACAAAACAGCAGCACTAACATCTTCTTCCAAGTTCAAAACCGGCAGGCCAAGACTCCTGTTGGACTGAAGCAAATTCAGAGAGGTTTCAGTGCACAAAAATTGCAGACATAACGGCCTCAAAGTATAGCAAGAGTACTAAACTAGTGATGACCAAATTCATTCGCAATCATGCAGTGATTCAATCATGAAGATGCAAACAGATCCGAAGCAACTTCTTCCACAATCTCCCCATCTTTACAGATCATTCCGGCGATATACCCGTAACGACGCAGAGGACGTTGAGGAGGTAGCTCATAAGCTAGTATTGTCAGATCAATTAAACGAAAAGTAATGCAAACACATCTCCCACTTATGCATCATTCACCATGGAAGAACTAGATACTCTGTGATGTACTGCATCAACGAAGCCACTTTATAGTGCTATGGGGAGGAGCTATGAGCTCATTGAGGTTCGCACGCTTTGAATTACACCTGGCCGCAATTATTGAAAACGTGATTACTTCGCACGATTATCTTGTGTTTCACATGTTTCTTGGACGCTAAGAATTACACTTGGCCGCGATAACAACTCGTGGCCACACGTTATTGAAAGCGTGATTACTACGCACAATTTTCTTGGATTTTACATGCTTCTTGGCCGCATCTAATGACACTTGGCCGCATCAAATTACTCGTGGCCGCACGCTATTGAAAACGTTATTACTAAGAACGATTCACTTGTATTTTACATGTTTCTTGGCCGCTTTGAACTATAGTTGGCCGCCTTTAATTACACTTCGCCGCCTTAAACTACAGTTGGCCGCCTTGGACTACAGTTGGCCGCTTGTAATTACACTTAGCCGCTTCAAACAACCGTTGGCCGCTTGTAATTACAGTTGGCCGCTTTTAATTACACTTGGCCACCTTGAACTACAGTTGGCTGCTTGTAATTACACTTAGCCGCTTCGAACTACTGTTGGCCGCTTGTAACTACAGTTGGCCGCTTTGAACTACAGTTGGACGCTTGTAATTACACTTGGCCGCATTTATTTAGTCGTGGCCGCATTTTTTTGTAATCGTATTCATCAGTCACGCTTTTGTACTAAAACTCCCAGCCGCAAAATACAGACCTGATTAAACGCATAAGACCAAATTCCTCACGCAGCGCGCGCCCTCTCTCTCTCTCTCTCTCTCTCTCTCGGTAATCGGTCGAAGAATCAAGCACACTCTTTGCAATGGGAACCACAGCAGTCAAGCAAAACCAGGTTCGTTCTCCCTTGAATTTTTTTGGGGCTATTTGGCTACATGTTTATTACCAATTAAGCAAAAAACAAGCAGCAAGAACTGACAAGAAATTCTGAATACACGTATTCATGAAGAACAAAACTTGCATGTTCGTGGTATAAATTCGTGGAATGGGGAGGTTAGGTATCATCGACTGTTATGAGCTTCAAATGCATTCCGAAACTCTATTGTTTTTTTAATTGGATGTGAGAAATTCATTAAGGAAAACAACGTTAGAAGAACCAAGAACGGCATACCTTCCAAACAGGTAAAATCTCAGCTAAGCTGAGGCAAAATCCTTGGGGATTTTTCCAACAGCTACAAAGCATGGTGTTAAGAGGAGTTTGTTTTACAGATAAAAACGGGGAGCTTCAAACGTGGGCATCAAATCTTATGTAAAACCACAGAAAAGGTTGATGAATCGCTAGAAAATCTGGGTAAGATTCTATGAGCCTATGAGTGTAGCAAGAATCGTCGTGTGTATCAAGGATCTTCCTTTTCACTTTTCAGTGGATGAGGCTTTGAGGGAGGTTGGCGGCCTATTTAGTTTGCTACCAAGTCATCAGAGCAGATGTCCTAAACAAGTGTAGAAATTCTGTTCTTTGCATTAGCTACCATGGTGGAGGTCTTGGCTGGGATTATGGCTATTCAATGGGCTAGGAGCAATTTGAGTCGCAAGGTGGAGATATATACTACATATTACTTTAGTCCTTATATTTTGCGCACAAAGCAACCATAAAGTAGCTATCACCATTAAAGCAACTCCGAAAAATGGACTAAAACAACCCATAAAATAGCTAAAAACGACGATAAAAATAGTCTTCAGAATATATTTAGCAATGGGAAAATAATTACAACCCAATAATTCAAAAACTAAAAATTAATGTAGTTCAAACAGTAAAAAAATAGCAGCATCAATCCTCAAGTCCAGAACAAAACAGCAGCACTAACATCTTCTTCCAAGCTCGAACACATCCCTTGTCAATCAAAACACCCCAAGCTGCTAGTCTGTCTTTCATGGATAGCCTACTCAGAATGGCAATCCATTGAATAAAAGACCAACAAGCGACTGATTTTTTTGCCAGGCCATGTTGTACCAACCCACCTCTGGAGCAACAGACCGAAGAGCTGACCATGCAGGTCTGGTTGAATAGCAGCCATTAGCATAGAAGCACGATTCCAATCCTTGAGCCGTTTGAATCCAAGACCACCTTCTTTTTTGTGCTTACAAACAGCATCCCAAGCAACTTTAACTCCGGAAGATTTCAACTCCAATCCTTTCCACACAAAAAAGTGCTAAGAAAACTTCACATTTCCTTAATGGTTTTTTGAGGCAATATAAAGAAGGAAGACCAGTAGGTTTGTATACTAAACAAGACCGCACTTATAAGTTGAGTCCTTCCCCCAAAAGAAAGCAACTTGTTAGACCATGACTGAATTCTTTTAAGCATCCTATCTTGAAGGACCACACAATCAGAATGTCTAAGTTTAGAAGAAATAAAGGAACTCCTAAATACTTAACTGGCAAAGTAGCCTCAGCGATATCTAGAATACCTCTCAACTCCTGCTTAAACTCTTCATCAGCTCCAGCAAAAAAGCAAACACTCTTTTGAAAATTAGGTTGCAAACCAGAATAAGAATAGAAGTCCTTTAACAATCCATCAATTGTGGTAAAAGTTTGAGTGCTGGCACCACAAAGAATGAACATATCGTCAGCAAAAACCAAATGAGAGATGTTAAGACCTGCACACTTAGAATGATATAAAAAAAAAACCCCAATGTTTATTTAGTTTGCTACCAAATCATCAGAGCAGATGTCTTAAACAAGTGTAGAAATACTGTTCTCTGCATTAGCAACCATCGTGGAGGTCTTGGCTGGGATTATGGTATTCAATGGGCTAAGAGCGATTGGATTCACAAGGTGGAGATACGTACATACTACTTTAGTCCTTAGATTTAGTGCACAAAGCAGCCATAAAGTAGCTATCACCATTAAAGGAACTCAGAAAAATGGACTAAAACAACCCATAAAATAGCTAAAATTGACAATAAAAATGGTCTTCAGAATGTATTTAGCAACGGGAAAATAATAACCACCCAATAATTCAAAAACTAAAAATTAATATAGTTCATACAGTAAAAAAATAGCAGCATCAATCCTCAAGTCCAGAACAAAACAGCAGCACAAACATCTTCTTCCAAGTTCAAAACCAGCACGCCAAACTTACTCAAGGATCACCATCTTTTAGAATCAAGACTCCTGTTGGACAGAAGCAAATTCAGAGAGCATTGAATGCACAAAAATTGCAGATGTAACAGCCTCAAAGTATAGCAAGAGTACTAAACTAGTGATGACCAAATTCATTCTCAATCATGCTGTGAAACAATCATGAAGATGCAAACAGATCCGAAGCAACTTCTTCCACAATCTCGCCATCTATACAGATCGGTGATATACCCACAAGGACGCAGAGGTTGTTAAGGAGGTTGCTCATGTGCTAGTATTGTCAGATCAATTGAACGAAAAATAATGCAAACACATCTTCCACTCATGCATCATTCACCATGGAAGAACTAGATACTCTGTGATGTACTGCATCAACGAAGCCACTTTATAGTGCTATGGGGAGGAGATATGAGCTCATGGAGGTTCACACGCTTCGAATTGCGCGTGGCCGCAAGTTATTGAAAACGTGATTATTTCACACGATTCTCTTGTGTTTCACATGCTTCTTGGCCGCTAAGAATTACACTTGGCCACTTATAATTACTCTTTGACTGCGTCAAATTACTCATGGCCGCATGTTATTGAAAGCGTTTCTACTAAGAACGATTCTATTGTATTTTACATGCTTATTGGCCTCTTTGAATTACACTTGGCCGCTTGTACTTACTCATGGCCGCATCAAATTACTCGTGGACGCATGTTATTGAAAGCGTTATTACTAACAACGATTCTCTTGTATTTTACATTCATCTTGGCCGCTTCAAACTACACCTGGCCGCGTCTATTTACTCCTGGCCTCATATTTTTTAAATCGTGCTCATCAGTCACGTTTTTGTACTAAAACTCCCACCCACAAAATACAGACCTAATTAAAGGCATAAGACCAAATTCCTCACGCAGCGCGCGCGCTCTCTCTCTCTCTCTCTCTCTAACATACACACACGGTAATCGGTCGAAGAATCAAGCACACTCTTTGCAATGGGAACCACAGCAATCAAGCAAAACCAGGTTCGTTCCCTCTTGATTTTTTTTTGGGCTGTTTGGCTACACGTTTATTACGAATTTACCAAAAAACAAGCAGCAAGAACTGACAATAAATTCTGATTACACGTATTCATGATGAACAAAATTTGCATGTCCGTGGTATAAATTCGTGGAATGGGGAGGATAGGTATCATACTATCATCGACTGTTATGAGCTTCAAATAGGTTCCGAAACTCTATTGTTGTTTTAATTGGATGTGAGAAATTCATTAAGGAAAACAACATTAGAAGAACCAAGACGGGCATACCTTCCAAATAGGTAAAATCTCAGCTAAGCTGAGGCAAAATCCTTGGAGATTTTTCCAACAGCTACAAAGCATGGTGTTAAGAGGAGTTTGTTTTACAGATAAAAATTGGGAGCTTCAAACACGGGTATCAAATCTTTTATAGAAAAGGTTGATGAATAGCTTGAAAATCTGTAAAGTTCCTTTCTTGCCATACCTAGTATATAATGTATGCCTAAGCAATCTTTCTAACTAAGTTGCCAAATAATTTACCACTATATTTTCCAATGAGTTGCGAGATTTCAGCATTTCAATTGTGTGGTGGTTTAGAAATACGCTTAGATGATATACCTGCTGCCAAATGTGCCTAGAGTAGGAGCAGAGAAAGAAGATGTGAAGTATATATTTTGTTTCTTGATGGCAGAAGGAGCAAACAGCTAATGAAGATGGAATAAGTCTTCATTTACCAAGCTTATCTTTAGTTCTCAGCTTCTTTTCTATTGCTTATATTTTTGCTCAAATGAGGAATGCTAGAAAACACGTCTATCAGTTAGTACGCAGATAGTTTAAATGTAGGTGGCTAGATATATATTGTTATGATTACTCATGAACTCATGACTTTCATGTTAGGACTCCCATATTGGAATCATGGTGACTTGGAAGAGGGACTAGTTTGGCCTGGAAAGCATTAGAAGTTTGGTGTAATTGAGTTTCCTCAAACAACTCGTCCAAACAGTTGTATTTGAGATATGATTCTTTCAGTGAATTCGATGATTAAGCCTTGGTTTTTGTTGTCCTACTTCAGTCTCGTCTTTGTAAGCCTCTCATGTAAGTAGATCACACATGTAAGTAGATCATTGTTGTTTGTCATTTAGACAATAGAAGCAACTGATTTTTTTTGGAAAATTTTACAATGGGTTTTGAATACTTTAGCTTTTTGGTACTACGATTGGTATTTTTATTGAAATTTCCTAGTTCACTCCGTTGCTATTTTGCTGTTGTAAAGGCAGTTGCTGCCCCAGATTCTGCTGTGGAATTGCCCTTGACAGCAGAAAGAATGGAGGTTGCATTGGATGAAATTCGACCATATCTCAGTTGCTAATGACGAGATCAATGGCAATGTTGTGAGGTCGATGCTGCAAGGAGCATGAGGCTCTATCCAAGTTAGGTAACGAGTATGAAGATGAGAATCGGGCATTGATTAATGGAGATTTTTCCTCGAGTAGTTGCAGTGGAACCTAAAGCAGAGGAGGAGACTGGCCTTGAGTTGAATGAAAATAACATAGAGAAGGTAATAATGCATCTCTTTTTGTTACAACTATGATAGCCTTTAAAGCACTTAAGTGTGGTTTTAACATATTTTTGAAGCAGTTGATCCTTTTCTACACTGTGGTGCTGCATTACCATTTTATAAATCATATTTTCTGTTTTCATAGGGGTTTCAGGATACGTATCTGTATTGCTCATACGATCATTTTTTGTCGATATAAGCCAGTACCAGCTGATGTACTGAAATATCAATATCAATATCACAAATCCAAAATCCCTATATGTCGGTTTGTTGGCTGATATGCTACTTTATTTAGAACCCTAGTTTTGAGTCGATAGATGACCAAAATCTTGTGGATTCTGTTGTGTTATTGTTGTTGGAGAGAAGCAATGAGCAAACAGTTACTGATGATAGAATGTCCTCACTAGATTTTGAACATTTCTTTTTTCAGTGTCTCACTCATAGGAGCTTCACTGTTCATAAGATAAAAATTATGTCTTTAAAACTGATATGATGTCCTGAAAATTGATACACGTTGTTCATAGTTCATGAAATTTCATTCCTTGACAACAATGCCATGTTCTGACTCGATACTTGATTTAGTACTTAAAAGAAGCTTCTACAGTTTGCAATGTATTTGATTATATCTATACCCGAGTCACTGACGTAAACTTCTTTTCATTCATTTAGGTCCTTCAAGAAAGAACGGCATACATAGTCGGAGAACCAAGCGAATCTCTTGAACTAGTTGCTATCAAAGAGCCAATCGGGAAAATTCAATTCACTGGGCTAGTTGCAGCTGTAACTACTGTTGTGGTGTTGTCACATGGAAACTACAGGAGAAAATACCAACCATTGCAGCGGTTCACGTTCTATAGTACTCAGACTTTCATGTTTAGCTTGGGGTCTTTCATGATTAAAGAAGGGTGTTCACTTTGTCATAAATGTTGAAGACCCAGAATGGGATTGGGTCGGCCATGATTGTGAACTTCAGTTGACAAATATTACACTTTTTATAGTTTCATAGCAATTCAATTGATTGTATATGATTTTATAAGCGGAACGTCAATATTTACACAGACAATATCTTTTTTATCTTTCTGAAAACCAGGACTTGGAAATCAATGTCTTTTGTGCAAGCTTGTATGTGGTTTTGCAGTGTCTGGAATAGATGGAATTTTGAAGCAAAATGTGTGCTCTCACCATCTAAATATTGGAAGGGCGCCTCATTTCACTACTTTGAAAAGACAAATTGCCTATTTTATCTTTCACATCTCGGGAGGAATACAACCAGGAGGGGCTAATTCAAAATCGGGTAGAAAAGGCTTGGATGTGTTATTGGCACTCTCTGGAATGGATTGGATATTTCTGAAACAAAATTTGTGCTTGGCCACGGCTAATATTGCAATGCGCTTTTTTTTTTCTTCCCTAATTCCAAGATCCACAATTTTATTAGTCCAGAGATGATACTATCGGAGGATCCGGGTCCCTGCTAATGAAGGCCTTTGCCAAATAGTTCCAGCTTTACAAATCAAAATGTATCGTCCCCAAAATTAATCATGAACAGGACAGCTAAAAAAGAACATTCTATACGGGACCATACAATTCTGCAAATTTAATTATTAATGCAAACATACATACTGATCAAGCACGCTCGTTGGAGACTTTCTTGAAGTGTTATTGGGCATGACTTTCTTGGTACATAACACAATTCCTAGAAAGCCTTTGAGAAAGAAAGTGTTTGTTGCCGTTTTAGATGACAAAACTGAATATATCAACTGATACATACTTCAGCTGCCCTCCATCACCAGTGAGATGCTCCTATCACCATTCTGAAATGCTTTTCTTCCACACTTAACCTTAAACGGGTCACTTCTTGAACAGGTCACTTCCTAATATTTAGTGACATTGAAGTCTGATCACTGAACCAGCACTGCCATGAACAACCAGGGTTGCCGAGAATGGAACTTACAGTTCAGCGGATGCGCAATAGAAATTAGTTTGTTTGGGTGTTATGTTGTGAGGTCTTTTAGCGGGTGTAAGGTTTTCACTTTGGTCGTGGGGTCTTGGTTGGCTTCTTGCCATCATTTTTGGTTTGGTTCTTGCTTCGTTCTTTCCGATAATAAGAAATATTACCCCAAGCGTAGGGTTTAATATATCAATTGAAACATAATAATCCGGAAGACCGGGATCGTACCCAAGGGAATAATTATATGGCTTGGATGGATTTGTAGATGCAAGTAAGGATTTCGGCTTTTAGGCAGCCAACTGTGTTTTGCTTTAAAACGGTGGAAATAAAATGGCTAAATTAAGAACGAATTAACTAGATAAAAGATAGGATAGGTCTAGGAATAACTAGCACTCATGACTTGAGCTAAAACACATTTTCACCAATTCACGTAGTTCAAGATACGCAATTCAGGTTCCTAAACCGGAAAATAGAGATTTAATTATCAAGCTAGCTCTAGAATTCATTTGGTAAACACCTCGAGCGACAGAGCTCTAAGCATCATGTGTGGTAGGTAGGCGATGCTCCTACCTACACATGATCAAAGAGGTTAACACCTCGGCAATTTACCAAATGAATCCGAACCCCACATCAATTTTCAAATCCAAAAATTAAAGCTTTATTGGTGAAAAATGCAATTTTCGCCCAAGCCATGGGATGCTAATCATCCCATGACCTAACCCTTGAAACTACTCACAGATATCTAAGAAGATAAGAGCAAGCAAAAATCTACTTAGCATAATTGAAAAGCAAGACTAGAAGAAAATTGGGTTAAACGATAGATCGAGAAAGAAACTACAACTTTAATTAAAGCGACAATATCAAAAACTAACAATTAAAGGCAGAAATTAAAATATTCAAAGCTAGAAATTTAAGAACACTCAAGAACAATTTGAATTGCAATGAAATCTATCCTAGATCTAGAAAAAGTACTACCTAATCTATTCTACTTTTTTTTGGATCCTATTACATCACGCCTTTTATTCCGCGCTTGGAATATTCCCCGGATATGCTCTGAAAATCCCTGCTATGGCCCTCGGCATCGATGGCAATAGGCATAAGCTGGGCCACTAAAGGGCTCGGCATCTATGTAAACCCAAATATCCCATCGCTGCCGAGCTTGATAAGGGACTGGAGCACTAAGAAGCTCGGCATCGATGTAACGTAATAAGTCCCATCGATGCCGAGGTGAGTAAGGGCCTTGCTCGCTGCTTGGGCTGCTAGCTTGCTCGAGCGGTGCCTTGATCTTGCCTTGGCAATTCTGCTTCTGCCTTGGCGTTGCCTTGGCTGGGTAACTGCTCTTGCTTTGGCTCTGCCTTGGCTGCGCCTTGACCGTCGGGTAACTTCTGCCTGGGCTGTCGGGTCATCCTCAGGCCATGATCTGCCTTAGGCCTCAAAAGCTCCTTCTTAGGCGATTCACCTACAAAACAGCACCAGCACACTCTACGAGCGAACACAATTAAAAATAGCTAATTGACAATTAAATTGAACAGAAACTAAACACTAGCGCACCCTTTCATTACATTTCCGGGTGCTTATCAGTTCTCGAGTGGCTTTTTGTCGGTGTGCCCAAGATCCATTTAATCTTTGTATCCCTTCTCAAAGATTAATGAAATCTTTTTTGTCGATCAAAAAATAATAATAATATATGACCCTTAGCCTAGGCCATGTCCAAGAATTAATCACCATGGATTTTAGAGGACATTAACTTTAGCAATAATTTAACATCTAGCTACCCATATTGAGTCTAACCTTGCTTCGAAACTTATAATATTAAGGTCCCAAATCATGCCAATCATCAATCCTAACAGCACAGATTGGCCATCCCCTACCACCCATCTGATCATCAATGGCTGGAAAATAGATCTCAAATTGAACCATTTTCTCACAGGCCAAGGGATTCACAGTAACCCAAAATATAATGGCCAACACTTTTGTCCATCTTCTTCCTCGTAGACATATTTCTGATAAGCTTGTATGGATCCCTAATGCTACTAGTTTACACAAAAATTGGAGTTTGGAAGTAATCGGAGCAAGCTTGCAAAGTTTGGTTAAGATGCGCCCGAGGAGCATTGAGCTGCGCCCGGGGCACATAACATTGCGCCTGAGGCGCATTCGAACTACACAACAAGTCAAATTTCGCAGGCTTGCCAAGAACACTCCCGAATTCTGATTTGCGCATGGTTTGAACTGTTGAAAAGCTTGTTGAGTATACTTTTATAACTCAAGTGGTTTGAATGCAAAATTATTTATCAATTAAATGACATGACAATTTTGCCCTTAACAGGTCGAAAAACAAATCATTTCGGAAAAATCATCGCACCACACATTTTAAATCTGATCAAAATAACGAGGTATTAAACGTATGAACACGTTGTGGAGTCAATCCATAAAATAAATATTATTTCGTTTTAAAAAGTTCATTGAAACCAAACTAATTCAAGGATGGTCGAAACCACGTACTAAGGCTAAAATACATTTTTGTGCCCTTTTACTCATTGGAAGTTTCATTATGTAAGGTGGTGATAAAGTTGAAATATGGTGGTAGTTGTCGTTATGTGAAAGATGTCTATAGGGTGAAGTACTGGTGGTGGAAGGGAGGTGTTACAGTGTTAGTGTTGGTGGTGGAAGGGTGGTAGTGCTCCGAAGATCATCTTTGTAGTTGACGAAGGCTCTCTACCCATTTTCATAAGCGAAATTTTATTATTTGTAAAGTTAGATTCCATCATCTTGTAGCACTTGGAAAAACCTTTTGGACAACATATAATAGACCTTGACCAATTTAAAATGAGCAAAATGTTAGCGTGCATCTTACCAAAATAATTTTTTTTTACCCACTGAGGATAAAAATGGCATTTTTTTAATGTAAAAATAATTTTCAATCCAAACAACTTAGGTTATAAAATACATTCAACAAGGTTTTTAACTGTTCAAACCACACACAACTTGGAGTTTGGGAGTGAACGGATTGTGGTGGAAATAATTCAAAGATGCGCCCGAGGAGCATTGAGCTGCGCCCAGGGCGCATAAGATTATACGCCTGAGGCGCATTCGAACTACACAATGAGTCAAACTTCGCGTGCTGGCCACAAACACTCCCAAACTCCGATTTGCACGTGGTTTGAACCGTTGAAAAGTTTGTTAAGTATACTTTATAAATCAAGTGGTTTGAATCCAAAATTAGTTCTAGGGGACTCGTTCATTCCTTAAGAGGTCGACAAAATTCAAAAAGACTTTTCACATTTCATCAAAGCACACAAAAACTGTTTCACCATCGGGATTTGTCCAAGGCTCTCAAGGCTGGGCTTATACATTGAGCAAATTTGGGTTTCTACAACACCAACACTATCACTTGACAACGACGTCTACCACACCACCATCACCACCACCACCGTTTGATCACCCTCCTTGTCGGTGGTGGATCCAGAAATTTGACATAGTGGGGGCACCAATTTTTTTTGTAACCGTAATATACGAGTTACAGGTAAACACATTTGCTCCAAAATAATTTTAGCATTCATGATAAATTAACAATTTTAAAGTATATATGTATTTTAATAATTAGCTACTTGGGCAAACTTACGCACCTTGACTATATCCATTAAAACAACAGTATTACATGTTCATCATCTATTTTTTTATTACTAACTCTATTATTACAGTTTTGGGGACAAAAAGTATACAAATACAATGTAGGGGTAGACTCAAACCCACGAATAGTATAAAAAAATAAGGTACGCACTACTATTTCTATTGCCTACTAACTCTATTATTACAGTTTTGGGGACAAAAGGTATGCAAATACAATGTGGCAGTAGACTCAAACCCACGAATAGTATAAAAAATAAAGTACGCACTATTATTTTCTACTGCCTTTTGAAAAAAAATACACATTTTCTAGCCTTTTGGGAAAAAGGCAAAAGGGACCTATAGGAGAGCATGGGAAGTCTTGAACCCACCGCCTTTTGGTTAGAGGGACACAACCATACCACTTTAGCACCAAACAACTACATTATATGCATTCAACATAAATAATCTATATACAAAACAGCAAAAAAAAATAAAAAATTTAGAGGGCGTGGGAGCACATGACCTCACATGCCCTATGGTGGGTCCGCCCCTGCTCCTTGCACTAGTTCTGTCGCCACCACCTTGAGCACAAACACTTTACTGTAGTACTACACCTCCACCACCACTCCCATCATTTCAAACTATCACCACCATAACCACCTCTCCATCATTCCACCAACATCCACCGTGATTTTGCCACCGCCTATACAGAAAAATAGTTTACAACGTTCTCAATGTTGGAATCTACTGCAATCGATCAATTCATAGAAACACAATCTCCCTTATCACACAATACATTTTGAATATTTGGCCTCTAAAATTTTGTTGTGTTTCTTTTGAATACTAAGAAAAGTCAAAACCCACGTATCCACCATCAATGCCGGTTGGCTCATATATTTTGGAGGTCCGAAATGAATTCTCTATTTTGAGGCATTTACATATTCCTGAATTTCTTAAAGAAATTATAAAAGCACAACAAATTTCACCCGACAATTTTGATTTTTAAGTGCCCTCCGCAGATGTCACCCGCCAATTTCATGTAATTGCTTGCTAGTTTAGCATCAAATCAAAATCGCATCACTGCCACTGTTAGATCAGCTTGAAGATCACCATGTGACCGCGGTTTTGATTAGCAGGGGCAGAATTCATAGAGTTGTTGTCTTGAATTCTCACACAAGGGTCTTAGTTTTCGAGGATGCGCCCTGGCGCACTGAGATGCTCTCGGGCGCAAGAAATTTTGCGCCTAGGGCGCATGGAAACTTCAAAATATGTCAAACTTCGCGGGCTTGCCACGGATACTCCCGAACTTCGATTTGCATATATGGTTTGAACCGTTATAAAGCTTGTTAAGCCTACTTTATAACCCAAAGTGATTTGCATCCAAATTATTTCTGCATTAAAAGACATGATGGTTTTACCCTTAACAGGTCGAAAAACAAATCAAATTTGGAAAATCATCGCATCACACCCATTTTAAATCAGATAAATACCTATTTTATATCAACAAAGAGGGTATTCAAAGTAACAAACTATTGTGGACTCAAATTAACCATAAAAATAATAAATTTTTGTGTTTGAAAAATTGTTCGAAAGCAAACTGATTCAAAGATCATCGGAGCTCGATCTTAAAGCTAAAATAAGTTTCCGGGCCCTTAAATCCCTAGTTCTAGGGTATTCGTTAAGAGTTCCACAAAGCTTATAGCTAGGGCCTTCACAATTCATCAAAGCATACAAAAACTGTTTCACTAATTATTAGGATTCGTCCACGGCGCACAAGGCGGAGCTTTTACATTTACGGAGCCAAATTTGGATTTCTACACCACCAACACTATCACATGACCACTGCAACTACCACGTCACCACCACTGCCATTGTTTGAGCACCCTACCGGATTAGAACTATCACCACCACCTTGACCACAAACACTTCACCACTGCACCTTCATCACCACCACCGATCCATCATTTCTCACTATCACCAACACAATCACCTCTCCAACGTCCACCGTGATTTCACCACCATCCATGCCCCAAAATAGTTCAAAATGTTCTTAATGTTTGAATCTACCGCAATGACTTCATAAAAACACAATCTCCACTGTCAGTCTGTCACAGAATATATTTAGAATATTTGGCACATAAATTTCTTTTGTTCGTTTCTTTTGACTATTGAGATATTTCAGTATATTCACGAGGATAATCACTGCTTCCATTTCAACCACATCAAGAAGAAAAAGATGGAGAATCAAAGTGCAAATCTTTTCCATTTGAACTTCTATTTCCTTGGAGAATTTCCAGTGGAACAATAGAGGCTTCTGATTCAATAGGGATAAACCACACCATCAGAGCATGATGCAAATAGAGGACAAGAACGATGAAAGGCCACATTAGTACTCGTAGTATCTTTTGGTTGGCACCTAAATATATACAGACCATATCAGAGCAACTACACCAAATCTCAAACTAAAATAGGGACAGATAAGAAACACAGGCACATTAAAGACTGCCGGTCATAAAGTTCAATCTAAAGCACCAACCTTTCTACAAACTACATTTTCGCATATGTACAAGCGTTTTTGCTCCTCTTGGTCGTAGACTCGTAATCATATCAATATGCTACCCTCATAATCACAACAGAAGGATGAAGGTTTTTGCTAATCTACGTTCTTGTTAGTGCATATCTACTATGGATGGAATTCAGCTAAACATACCAATTTCAGCGTACTTCTACGGAAGCTACTGGTATCTAGAAAACGGAAGAGGTATCTGAACATAAGTCTCCATGATCTAACAAATCACGGTAAACCTTCAAATATAACATCTTGTCTGACCACAAGTGCAGGGGTGGAGGAAAATTTGAAAATGTACTATAGAATTCCATATAAACCAACACATTTTCAGCCAACACCTGCTGGAAAATGCAGAATTCAAACACTTCATCGACTTAGAAAATGCAGTAACAAAGAACTGTTCAAAATTTCAGAAGGAAGCAATTTCATTTTCTAAGCTTCTTGGGTTGTACCACAATGATATCATGTCCACATGAGATAGACAAGAATACAGTTTGGTTAACTGAATACCTTTTTGCAAAGTATTAACCAGCTTGCAAATGGCTCGCGGTCTCCCTTTAAACCAATGTACAGAGCACATGGTGGTTAATAAACCATATATACATGGTCTAGTTTTCCTGCTGCGTAATAAAGACCTACGGATATGATGTCTGGAGGAAATCAAAGTGACGATACTTGCCAAAATGACTCTAAAGCCTACTCTAACCTATGGTAATAGACATATGTAGAATGGCTTCAGCTGGGGAAAACTCTTCCCCGCCAAACCAACAGAAAACTAAACAAGATTATTGTAATTATATTACATGTAATAATTTTCTTCTGCAGTCTCATATGCTACAGATTTGCATATCAGTTCATAAACTAAAACCGGAAGTTGAAGCGACACCACTCATGTTAAGTTTCAGGCACCTGTAGAATTCTTCCTTGGAATCACACTAACTCACTCCTAAACAAGCAGCAGAAGGCATGCTTCAACTCAGACGACACTAAGACAAGTACCATAGAAATTGCAGCGTAACGTCAACTAATCGTAAGAGGGACACCATCGGACTAATTTATGCTTCTAGGATGAATTCGCCGGAATAAATAGCAAGGAATTAGCAATTCCGCATCCATAAGGACTGGGTACGTTTGGTTGAATGGAATGGAATGTGAATAGGAATAGAATTAAGAATGGAATAGAATTGGAGGAATTGAGAATGGAATAATCATTCCCATTCTCATGTTTGGTTGTGTTTAGGAATAGTCATTCTCATCTCCAATGGAATAGTGTGACAATAGCAATTTTTGAAGTAGCAATAGTAATTTTTGGAGTGACAATAGCATTTTTGGAGTGGAAATAGTAATTATTGGTGTGGCAATAGTGAATGTTTGAGTGGCACTAGTAATTTTGTTGTGATAAACAAATGGAATAACAATTCCTTAGTTTTTTGGATGGAATGACAATTCCTTTACTAAGGTGAACAATGATTCCATTTGGAATCATCATTCCATTATTTAATGGTGAACCAAACATTAGAATAGGTAAGTCATTGGAATGACTATTCAATTCCAACCTTGATTCCATCCAACCAAACATACCCTAGAAGTAAACAAATGGATAAGTAATACTGGGAATGACTTCTCATGACATGGGTAATCAGAAATCCAATATCATTATCTAATCCATCCGATCATATAGGCCTGGAAAATCAAGTCTATATAGCCTATTATGATTACCCAATCCATTAGAAAATCTGACCTTTCATCATTCAAGAACCTCATCCTCATGGTATCACACAGTATAACAAGAAGTTCCGAATCCAGTAATTCCATGAACTACACTCACGTTATATATTTTGCCATCGGACTAATGCTAAAACACCACTTGTTTCCACTAAAAATAACAAAAATATCATTCAGGTGTTTTACATGCTTCTTAGACGCAAACAATTACACTTGGCCATAAATAATTACTTTTGGCCGCTTTGAATTACTCATGGCCTTAAGTTATAGAAAGCGTGATTACTTTCACACGATTCTTTTGTGTGTTATATGCTTCTTGGCCGCTAATAATTACACTTGGCCGCTTATAATTACTCTTGGACGCGTCTAATTACTCGTGGCCGCACATTACTGAAAGTTTAATTACTACACACGATTCTCTTAAATTTCTCATGCTTCTTGGCCGCGTCAAATTACACTTGGCCGCGTATAATTACTCTTGGCCGCGTTTAATTACTCATGGCCGCATATTATTGAAAGCGTAATTACTACGCACGATTCTCTTGTATTTTTATGCTTCTTGGCCGCGTCTAATTACACTTGAACGCAATACACTACTGTTGGCCGCGTTTATTTACTCGTGGCCGCTTTTTTTTGCAACCGTGTTCCTCAGTCACGCTTTTGTACTAAAACTCCCAGCCACAAAATTCCTCGTGGAGCTCGCTCGCTCTCTCTCTCTCACACACACACACACACACCAAGTAATCGGTCTAAGAATCAAGCACTCTCTTTGCAATGCAGCAATGGGAACCACAGCAGTAAAGCAAAACCAGGTTCGGTCTCTCTTGAATTCTTTTTTAGGCTGTTTGGCTACACGTTATTACTAATTAAGCAAAAAACAAGCAGCAAGAACAGACAAGAAATTCTGATTAGTAGATATATAGTTTTGTCGCCACAATTCTGTATATATTTATAGATACTCAGCATTTGGAATTCCATTAACGTGACTACAACGACCTAGAAATTATGATTCGTGTGTACTTTAGGTTTATGCCCAACCTCATTTACTGTCCATTTGGTGGAATCGGTGAGAAAAGAAAAGAAATTGTTGTGCTTTGATTAAGAAAAGAAGAGAAATTGTAGTGCTTTGATTTATTTACCGGTTAAAGATGTTGGGATGCTAGTCATTTTTGTAATGTTCATATGGACGCGTACCAAAAACATTTTAAAAGCAAATAGACGTATAAACGAAATGGGTTCTGTATCTATAATGGTGACCCTAGATATCAAAATGGGTTGATTCTTTTTTTTCATATTTCTGGGGTGTGGGTTGTTGGCCTGGTGCTTGAATTTGGTTTTGTAAAACTTTGAAACATCATCATAGTGTGATTTTTTTTCTTGGTTTGTCAAGGTTCTGTATCTATAGTGGTAACCATGGCTATCAAAATGGCTGGTTTATTCATTTTTCCCATTTTTTGAGTTATGTTTTGTGCTTCTGTGTTTTGAATTCTAAAGTGTGCAGACGGTGATATTCTTGCTTTGAGCATTGGTTAACATTTCTAGGTTGAATAGATGCTTGAATGCAAATGATGTTGGTCGGATTGTAAGCAAGTAGAGCCGTTTGAGAATTTAACCAGTTTTGAAAAGTGAGTTCAAGCTTCGTTTGAAAACTTAAAAAGTTTAAAATGTGTATTTTGGCGACCCGAAGTTGAGTAACTTGGTTCATCTGACAGTCCTATATGTTGGGGCCTAGTATTAGGACGGAGCAATGAATATATCTCCCTCATGTTTATGGGCTTATATAGTAAGAAGCCAATAGACACAAATCCTACTCATGATCCAACCGACTCCTTGACTAGATTGTGTTCACTATGTCTATGTCTAAGAGCTTGAATGGGCGGTCTGTCGAGTTAGGTCTGCGCGTTAAAGCACCATCAGGTTCTGTTATCAGACCCATGAGCCTAATTTTGGAATCATCGGTGGAATGCCTACAACTTCGAAATATTATCCTTTTAAAGGACCCTGATTCACAGAAATGTGTAATCAAATGTGAGGGCTTTGGCTGCGTTAGTGTATGTTGCTTACCATTTTACATGACATAAATCTGCTCTCTTTTGTCCACTGTTGATTCAAGCTTTGGGTCTGAATTCTGTCATTTTAAATAAATTAACCATTAGCTCAAAAGCCAAGTACCATTTTTATCTACCATCCTGCCTTATTGTGAAAGACACTTTCCTTAACTTCTTGTGTTCTTAAATTTTTTTGTTTTGTTGAATAGTTTAACTTGAGACTTGTGTGTGCATTACATAGGTTTGCTACCTCCATTAACTCACAAGTACCATGCTTCCCTACCATCTTATCCTTATTGTAGAGGACTAAAACTTAGCCCAGATTTGATGCAGGATTGTGGTGTACACCAGTTGGTAGACAAGAGTGATAAACCCGAAGTTCAACAAGCTTGAAAACGATTTTTTGCATCCATTTATACAATGTCAGAATACCAATCCAAAATAAGGCCTCAAGACATCGCCGATGTTTGGCCAGATTCCAGATTGTTTATTCTAGCATTTCTACCAATATGGCTTCCACGACTCCTCCAGCGACAACATTCAAACACTATCCTTTCTCCTCCAATGTAACCTTCAATACCATGCAACTTGAAAGTTCCAAACTTGTGCAAACTTGCATATTCAGACAACTATAACACTACTGCTACTGAGAATTTGGCACATTAATGAACCTGAGCACAATATGTTTTATAACACCGCTAAACCAACTTTAAACCTGCTTTTGTTCATTCAGGTTGATCCTTAATTTAGGTCTCCAAGTTTCATAAAACTGTATGCTTGGCTCATGTTTCATTTCTGTTTTTCAGTTGTTTTTCGGCAGAACAGCTTGTTTTTCTTTTAACACGGAAGGGTAAGAGAGTAATTCTACTTACCACCTCCACTAGGCAATTGCGTTAAGTGTGTGTGTGTGTTTAAGAGGGTCCTCATAACCCTCCCTAGCCGGCAGAATAACTTGTTGTGTGACTGTTTTGTTTGGTTCGTCTGATCTTTGTTTTGGGGGAGGCTGACACTCAGTATTCCAAAATATTCTACCTGGCTCTGAACTTGTTGCAAGTTAATTATGTCATGAAGAGCTCGTAAACGCTTTAATGGTTAACAGCTTACGCTTTGCTGCTTGGCTAAGTAATTTTTGCAATCCTTGCTGTTGGAGATCGAGAGAGCTCACTTGAATTGCTTCCCTAAAGTTGGAGAGATCAAGGCAGGTGGATTAATGGTATATTGTCATATTGGTAACTTTTCTTTCTGCGGTACTAATAAGATCAATGGGTTATATCCATCAATTGTGCACTTCATCATCTAGTTGCCTCTAGCAGGTGAAGAAAAAATCATTCTTATTCACATTGAAGTGTGTTCTCGGAGGGTTTCTGATAAGTCGGGTTTGTCAGAATCGCTTGCTGCAGAAATCAGGGATCAAACCTCTAATAGTTGCAACATTACTGATTCCCTTAAACATGAAAACAGTTTATCTAGTGCTAACAAGAACAATTTGAGTTGCAGACAAAACAAAAGAGGGACAAAGAGAATTTCCACATCTGAACTCTGTACTTCAATTGGCTTTTGGAAGGGTCCATCTTTCAAAGAAACGCAAGAACTGGAAGAGGGTATAGAAAAATTACTTTCTACATCCTACAGTGGAAGGGCTTGAGCAAAGCCTCGGGGTAGGAAATGAAGGAGATATTGCTACAGAGAAAACTTTTTGCTTCCATTACTAAAGGTGATCAGAATGAGGCGTGAAAATCAAGTGCATTTTCGGAACTGTGTCAGTTTCAGGCATAATGATGAAATACTTTTCTGACTATGATGAGGTGACATTTTGTTCTAATTATACATCTAGAGCTTACAAAAGTCGACATAGAGAGCAAATGACGGCTGCAACAGATGATAATTGCTCCAAAAGCTAGTGCAATGCCACAGTTTACGCCCAAAACACCTCCAAGAAATTTTCCTTCTATGTTGCCTACTGACCTAAGTTGCAAAACCTCGAGGAATAACATTAAGAGACCTGATGTTGGTAAGCATCTTGTTGTGGCCTCAAATAAGCTTGGTATTTCTGCAAGTATGCGAAAATCCGCCACTGCTCTTTGTGGCTGTAGAGATCAAACATTACTGGTGCCCAATGTTAAAGCATCCAACTCCAAACCAATTGGCAAAATGGAGAGGCCGCCCAAGCTCATATACTAGTTTTGGAGGAGATAATTAACCAATGTGGGACAAATCTCAACACTCCCCCGCACGTCCGACTCCTGACTCGCACTTGGAGACGTAAAGCACTTGGAAACAAACAACAGTGCACTTATGGCACAAATAAGGGGAAACAAATTCTCCGAAACCCTAAATCTGATACCATGTTAAAGCATCCAACTCCAATAATGGAGAGGTCGTCCAGGCTCATATACTAGTTTTTGGAGGAGATAATTAACCAATGTGGAATAAATTCCAACACTCCCCCGCACGTGCGATCCCTGACTCGCACGTGGAGAGGTAAACAAAGGATCCACAACACTTGGATCACAACAAACAATGGTGCACTTATGGCACAAACAAGGGGGAACAAATTCTCCGAAACCCTTACTCTGATACCATGTTAAAACATCCAACTCCAAACAAATTGGCAAAGAATGGAGAGGCCATCCAGACTCATATACTAGTTTTGGAGGAGATAATTAACCAATGTGGGACAAATTCCAACACCCAAATTTTCTTTCCTTGTTAGAAGCACTCTCTTTGAAGTCCGTAGTTCTTAACTTCTTATAAGGAGTCTGGAGGCTTCCCACAAAGAACCTTATTGAACTAATTATATGGTGCAGGGGCAGTTGGCTTTGTCCCTGATCATTGAATATTCTTCATCTTGACCTTTTGCTGATGACCTTCCTTAATTAAGATCGCTTCCAAGAGGAGGTAAGAGATTTTCTTGCTGGGTGGGAAACTTTGAACCTTGAGGACTTCTGGACTAAGTCTCCCGTAAATATTTCGTTCAGTTGGAGACTTGAGACCCTTCTCAGGCTCGGCTTTTGGTCTGGGTACCATTCCTGTGCAGTACATTATGCATCAACTGAAGTGTATCGAAAGAATTATTTGTGTGTTGACGATTCCTCTTCGTCTAAATATCATATATCCAATTTAGGATTTTGGTGAGACGAATCAGTTGTTTGGAATGATGCTCTGGGTTGTGTGGGACTTCACCAATCCTATTTCTGTACCATTTTTTCTCTCTTTCAGATTCACTATATCATCTGGTTTTGCGCGGTATAGATGACTGGTGTTTTGTGTTGCTTGAACACTTTTGTTGAGTTTGTGCCTGAAAAATGTAGGTAATGGGGAATGGCACCACGAAGATTTAGAATTTGATCAGGATGTTTCTGTTGGATAAAGTATGAAAGTTTTTCTAGCAGACCTTGTTGGCCAACTTCTTCTTGTGGTGGAAGTTGATTTGTATCATTTTGTCTCTCGCAAATCCTTTTGGAAACTTGTTTTCAAAAAATATTGTTCTTGCAATGCTTGACCTCATTATTATCACCCACAAATACCACGCTGACAAACAACCATGCAATGTTTTAAAAGTCGTTAGGCGCTAGTCGGACGGTCGGCCACTTTCGAGTTTCGAGGCCTAGTAATTGATCCATAGCAATTAGTAATCGGCGATAGGCTCATAACAATTAGTTAGATCTAGTCGGATAGGCCCTGCCAGCAATTAATCGTCAATTAATTTCAGCAATTAATCGCCAATTAATTCCGATTCTTAGAACACTACAACTCTGTTGACCTTATCATTAATAGACACATTCAGACTCAGGTTGGATGACAGGAACGGAGAATCAGGAATAGGTATCTTATTCTAGGAATGTCATTCCTAACGATGTGATTCCCGGATTATCTCATTCAAGTGTTTGATGAAATCCTTTTCAAGCGTTTGGCTTGACCATTGAAAGCATGGGAATGGAATCTTGCCTATTTTCTTTTTCCAAAGCTACCCTTTTACATTTCATTATCATTTCCTGATAAATTAAAATTAATTCAAATACATATATGTAGAAAAACAAATATGCCTTGCATTTCAAATCTCCTTTTACAATCTGTGTCATTTTGCATTGGACAATATGTCTTAAAATAAGATTTAAAATTACAAAAGAAAAAGACTTCAACAAAAAAATTCATCAAAGATCTAACAATAATCTAAAAAAGTGAACTAATGAGTATCAAGCACGCACTTTTAATCCCAAAAGATAGCAAGCACACAGAAAAATACTGATTCAAAAACAATCATGGATTTGAAGCATGAATACAAAAAAAGATTGTATACATTCAAAAATCACGCCAATAAAACTCTACAGCAGGTAGCAAAAAAATGGCGAGGATGATAGAGGGATAGAAGAAATATAGACAACTTGCACGAAAAAAAAAGTGGAGAGAGGGAATGTAATGTGGGTATTGGGGTCATAAGAAGGAAAATTTTGAACATTATATTTTCCCCTTGTAATTAGACCAGTGCTAACCCGTGCCTACGGCACTACGCATCCCTGTTAAAAAAGGATGACAGTTTTGAGATTTAAATGAAAACCATGGGCACTTAATCTGAAAGTAGAAGGATGCACTTTAGCCTTTGGATCAAATGAATCTAAGCCGTTCCAACTTGTCCCTACACCCTTCTGTTTTATAATAGAGATTATCCCATAATCTCAAATTCCCGAGGGATAGTGGAGGGATCAGATTCCTCCTCTATCTAGAAAACTGATTGCTCCTGGATTGGTAGACCAGTAACCATATTCCCATTCCAACTCTACCAAAACATAGGAATCTTAGAGTTAAAGGAATCACATTCCCTCATCCAAACACAGCCTGATCAATGGTTCTTAACCATTTACAGCTTCTTTGACAGATACCTAACACAATTTCTTGACGTGAAACCATTTATAGCTTCTGTTAACGTGCTTTCAATAACAAGTGCCCTTATTTTCGTGTGTTTGTTACAGATGAGACCTAACTGTCTCTTACATAACCCGAAATCTTTTTATTACTTCACGCAGGGTACCATGCATTACGAGTACATCGGTTCAGTTTTGTACATCGAAAGCTTATTCCAATCCACAAGTACTTATGAACAACGTGTATTGTTCATGAAATTATCAAAAAAATAAACATGCACTATTGTTCATGGATATCATTATTTAGGACTCTGTTGGAAGTCCATTCTGGGTCCAAGCAGCATACCCTCCAACAATATCTGTGACCTCTGTAAAGCCCTGCATAGAAGAAACGAACGTTTCTTTTGAAGCCAATTCGAACAAATTAAAATTGGAGCCCTCAGATTCGTGTATGCGAAACTGAAACTGAAGCTGAAACTGAAACAGATTCACAGAACTAAGGAAAACTTTATAACCACAAACACTTCACACACGCACTCACATTTTCACATTTATTTTTGTGTCCCACAAACACTGGAGGTGTAGTGTGTGTGCGTCCCTATGTGAATGTGAGTGAGTTTGTAAAAAGTGTTTGTGTACGCATTTGTGTTTGTAGAAGAATTGCAGAACGAAAGCTATAAAAGAGAAGATAAACTATACAGCTGCGCAAAGATTTTACAAAAAGGGTACAAACAATTCAACTTTTCTTCACCATGAATTCTAGTCAGCAAATCAAAACCGTGGATATCAATCAGGGAATGAGAAAGATGGAAATCATACAGGCCCCAAAGATCTTATGAGTTCAAGTTCATGATTTCATAACCTGAAGATCGTATATCACCCACAAATGGTCAATTTGTGAAGCTAACTAACTAACTAGTTCAACATATCATTATTAGTTTAGACATAGCCAATGGTTCTTAAACTGTTTATAGCTACTTTTAAGAAAGATACTTACAGCTGACACCAGATCTGTAGCTGCCATTAGTGATCTTTTACCGGACAGACAGCCCTGAAATTCAGAAAGTAGAACTCTTTATCAAGTCTGCAGAAGGGATGAAGACAACGTCTTGTTCCTCCGACACATCAATAAATGTTTTGAACAAGCTGCTTGAGCACTGTTATTTGTTAGTAAACCATGTACAAAATCCACTAGTATGTCATTGCCATTGTTGATTTTAATTGCTTACAACCAACATCTTTCGGATTCCTGGCTAACTAATGACAGTTAAACAGGCCTCTTTGAGAGAGAGGAGGGAGAGGAAAAATCAATCGCTGAGATACCCCATGCTTTCTCCCCACTTGGACTGATCGGCTTAAAGACTGAAATGCTTACCTCAACCATTTGAGACCTCTAATGGGATCCATAAACTTTTGCAATGGTGAGCAACCAATCTAAGTAGATTTTGTACTTTGTATGTCTAGAAAATGGTTTAATCAGAATGAAGAACTAACAAGGAAAGCTAGTTTATGATCTTTCCTACTTTCTCATCGTGGGTGACTTCCTTGCTGCTTGCATAAAGATTGGCATTTTGGTGATGATGGATCAACCGTGAACTCGATAATAGATTAACAGAAGGGATCAAGAAAATAAATGCTAAAAATGAGACTGCCGATCAAAAAATAAATAAAATTAAGAGAGACAAAAATTAGTGACTTACAACAACAATTTTATCATCTTTTCCAAATTGTGATGATACTTCCTCCAAAAAATTAGGGTTCTTCGACATGCCTGCAGCGGGTTACCAAGAGAAGAGCAAAACAATTTAGATATACCTTGTAAGTCATGAAAGAAAGCAAATAAATATAATAATCTAGGCCCTGCCATACAACAGATTTTCTGCACTAGTGCCCACAAATAATCACTGTCACACTAGCAAGTTGTGATTGCTAATATAACTATAAATAGAGAGACATTCTTCGATCATCCTCTAGAACGTAAAATTGAGAAACTATGAAGCACGGCACTCCCTAACTACTTGCCAGGGTTGCATTGTAATTCTACTAGAAAATAATATCCATATCAAACACTCCAGGGACAAGTGACACACTTGGAAACATGCAGAGACGCGTACTGGATATGCCAGGTAGTGTGCCAAATAATCTAATTATTTTTAAGCTGGGGACACTTCAGGAACAACCGGGCTCAACTTTAACACAAATGGAAAAAACAGGAACAAAAATATGAAGAAATGAATTTTGACCAAAACTCTCGTTTAACTTGAAATTTTAAAATGAAACAATAACAATTGTCAAGATACCATGCATTAGTTTTGGTTATTTCCAGGTGGAATGTTCATATCAATTACATTTAATATCTGTCCGAGTATATACACATAATTTTTGTCATGTACCCCGTCATGTCCGTGACCCTATTTATTAGAATTATTGTGTCTCGTGTATGAATCCATGTCTGGGTCGATATTTGTGCTTCTTGGCAAGGAAATATATACCCAAGAACCAGAAGAACATAAGTTGTTTTCATAAGTAAATTCAGGTTTCATTACATGAGGCATTAAGGGAATGCCACTCGCTTACATAAAGAAAGGCAAAGCCTATGCAAAACGGCCTGCATACTTCCATGTGCATTGAAAAGATCCATCATATAAAAAAGAAAATTAGTGAAGGAAAAGAAGAAGTCCAAACGGTCACTTGCATGAATCTCAGTTAATACTTCCAATTTCCCTGGCCTATAGAATGGATCAAGTCCATTTCAAAGGTGAAAGAGCAGGAAAGAGTGCCGGTAAATCCAAAGATTCCAAACTTCATTAGATGGTTGCTCACAATTAGAGCTGATGTCCAATGCTTAATGATCAAACCACAATGTATTGTTGCAAAGGTAAATCGAAAGCCAAAAGCAATTACATTAGCGTTTCTCAAACTTCTAATATAACTTCTGGGAAATGAGCTGTACGTTAAATGCAAAGCCAAACACGAAAGCACAGTGAGCACCAATGTCTCATAAAAGTTTGCACTTTGCGAATAATTTTCTTGTATGCAAACTGTAGACTTTGCAGGTGTTGATACCACTTCTAGTACAGGAAACATAGCTATTAATTACCTCAAAAGGGTATAGGTTAGAAGTTGAATCAATCAGTTTAACTACCAATAGCCTACCATGGTCATTTGCTTAAAGAAAATGCTTATAAGTGCACGGAATTGCAATCTGCTCTTATAATAGACATAAACCTGATCCAACTTTGAACAAGTAAGGAACATTGATGGCCCCAATGGCATGCCCAGCAGTAAACTCCTCCGGAGTCCTACACAGTCACAAATCCACCACCACCAAAATACCGTTAGAGCACATCCAGTGCAACAATTCTAGGGACATAGAAACTTGTCACATAACTGGCCACTAAAAGTGCACCTATACCTAGAACTTTACGAGTTGCTTTGGTGGAATCCGCTTCTGAAGAAAATCTTACCTGCCCTTGTACTTTCTAGTTTCTATGAATGGTTTTAGCGTTGTAGAATAAATCCACCCATGAACATATGATATATTTATCAAACCAATCAAGTTAAAAATTTTGGAAAAATTCAAAAAACCTTGCTAAAAAAGAAGGATGACAAGTACCTGACATCCAAATACTGGAATCCAGCCTGGAGAAGTTCGTGGGCTATTTCAACCGGCGCCGATTTTGGAACGGCTGCCGAGTCCACATTCCCTCCCATAGCAGCCATCAGACTGCAAATTCCTCAATAATTATTTAATCACCCAACCGATTGCAAAAAACTTCATAGTTCATGCAGCCAAATTTCCCAGTCAGTGAGTAATTTTTAACCAATCATTAGAGGCTCTGTCCAGATAAATGAGGATTCCAACTAAAGGGATTGGGCGTTGTTACTCAATAAGAATGGCTTGAATTCAGATTTGATAACACATAACTTTGATATTGAGTTTGCGAGCTTTATCATGAATCCATGATAAATTCTTTCTAAAAAACACTTGATTAGCGTTGTATCCAATTTGACCTGGTGGTCACAGGTTGCGACATGCACAAAGAGCATCTCCGTTTGGGGCTAAGGCTACGCACATCCAAATCTTCCCTAGAGTGACTGACCCTACAGTTAGGATTTTAACGAACTGAGCTCTTCACTAGCAGCTCAAATCTCGGCTCGTTATAAACTCAGCTGGTTAGTAAAAAAGTCAAGCTTGACTTTTAAGCTAGTTTAGTGAACGAGCCAAACTCAGTTACTTGTAAATTGGCTTGATTATAAAAGTTCCGCTCATTTTATAGAGGCACGTGTAGTAACCGAACCGAGCTCAAACACCTCGATAATAAACGAGCCGAATTCGAGCTCGAACACATCAAAGCTTGGCTTGACTCGTTTGCAGCCCTACGGCTGCAGTAGCTGGAGTCGTGCCCTGGTATCCATTTCTAGTATTGTGAAATTGTTTGCATTACGAATTATAGGAAATATTATTTGGTGGTCTTGGGTCACCATCACATGGTGCCCCAACTCCTTGTCCACGATACATCTCCATGGGGCCAGTGCTAATTAAGTGCATGAACCCCAAAAAAATGTGAAATGGATAAGGGTATTGGCTCGCACCACATGGCGGTGCCTCAAGACCACCGAATAATTACTCGAATTATAGTGACAAGAATTTCAACAAAGTACATTTCTTCTACCTCTAATCCATTTTCACAACTCCCTTTCATTTCAAATACTACTATCAGAGATTCAGAAGTACCCAAAAAGGAGACCAAATTAAAACACGTACTTGAAGCTCGATTTTCTGAATTGGGTGCCAACGACTTGCCTTTTAGGGAATCCAAACCTCGAAGCCGAAGCCGATGTATGTAGTGATGAAATGGGTATAAACCTACAAGCAGTGAACTCAGATTTGCCAAAAAAAAGAAAAGAAAAAGAATGCTATAAGTAAGCAAATAAGTAGACTCCTTCTATAGAGAGAGAGAGAGAGAGAGAGAGAGAGAGAGAGAGACCTGGGGTTGGTGAGTTGAGTGTGGAGAGGGAGAAGTTGTTGAGGAAGTGAAGATGACAAGGTGGAAACAAAGAGTTTCGCCATTGGCTGACTAGTTTTGCAGGATCAACGCGGTGCGTTTTGTGAACGCGATTTCGTGTCTTTGAGGTTAAAGACTCCGCTTGGATGATGACATATCTAGGATCAACGCGGTGCGTTTTGTGACCGCTATTTCGTGTCTTTGAGGTTAAAGACTCCGCTTGGATGACATGTCTGTAAAAAGTTAGATACAGTTCTAGATTGGAAAATTTTCAAAATACCCCCGACCTTTACTCTAAACTTCAATTAGAGTCTTAACTTTTTACAAAAATCAATTTTACTTCCAATGTTATGTTTCGCTAATCAAAACTCCCTCTTCCGTCCGAATGAATGGCTAACGGATTTCTTTAAAGGCTCCGTTAAATAGTGTCCCGGTCAAACTGCTTAATATATTCAGAACGTGATTTTTAAGGTACTCGCGAGAAATCAACATAAAAAAAATGACCGGGAAAGACTTCATTTTAACAGTTCAATAAAAAATTGCTAAATCAAGTCCTTTCAGGTCTTTTTTTTTTTTTTTGCTGATTTCACGCAATTACCTTTAAAATCACGTTCTGATCACATTGAGTGGCTCGAATCATCGAAATTCAATTGGAACGCTATTTAACAGAGCCTTTAACGAAATCCGTTAGTCATTCAGACGGAAGGGGACGTTTTGATTAACGGAAGATAATGTTGGAAGTAAAATTGATTTTTTAAAAGGTTGAGAGTCTAATTGAAATTTAGAGTAAAAGTTGGGGGTATTTTGAAATTTTCCTTTCAAGATTTGGATAACCTCCTGAGATCAGACCGCAAGAAAAAAATCTCTCTTGTATAGTCTCGGTGATGGTTTGCTTTTAATCTACAGAAAATTGGGCTACAGTCCACAGTCTAGACTTATTGGGCCTTCTGGTCCGGGCTATTCTTTTAACAGGCTGCGGATCCATCGTTCTAGTTTCTATGCAGCGTTAGGTCCATTAACAGACCAAACTACCCTTAGTATATAATGGCAAGATTTAAACTCCAGAAACTGTTCTCGCTGTTCTTTCTGTCGTGAATTTGGGGACGACCAAATCCACGATCAATGCTTCCTCTCTCTCGCTCTCATGGTTTAGGTTTCAATTGCTGAGCTCTCTCTCTCTCTCTCTCTCTCTCTCGTTTGGTTTGGATAGTGAAGTTTGAATTGCTGACGAAGGAATAGCTGACGAAGATTTCTCACTGTGATCTGACGAAGATTTCTCACTATGATCTGACGAAGATTTCTCACTGCGATTGGAAGGTTTCTCTCTCTCTCTCTCTCTCTCTCTCTCTCTCTCTCTCTCGTTTATTATTTTTCTGCAATTTGAACGTCTCTCTCTCTGCATTTGAGTGTGTCTGTATTTGTGCAATTTGTGGATTGAATGGATAGAACAGATCAATGTTGACAATGATATTTTGTTTTTCATTTTTATGGATAGAACAGATCAATATTGACAATGATATTTTGTTTGAGATTTTGTTTTTCATTTTTTTGAAGCAGATTAATAGGACAGATCGACACAGATAATGATATTTGTTTGCATTTGTTGTTTGCAGAGGGTGTTAAATTTTGCAGTATGGAATCATCTATTGTTCTTCTGTGCAAATATGGTTCAAAAACTCTTGTCGTACCAGTTAGAAGAGATTTCTGCTTTGACGATGTTGTCCGTAGTCTGGTTAAGAAGTGGCCAAATTTGGAAACCTCTAGTTTTCAAGTTTTGTATGCTGTAGGTGGACATGACAATTGCATTCTAGATAATGATGCCGATTTTGTAAATATGTTCACATTGGCTGGTGCGTATGGGATTAGTTGCATTGATGTAGTTGTTGAAGTGCTTTCTTCTTGTGCTGATCATAATAATCTCAATAATTGGAGTATTGTTGTTGAAAGTGTTGAATGTCGAAGAAGTTTTGAAGTCGGTCAAAGTAGTACTATGCATGAAGTAGAAGAAGATCCACTTGAGAAGTTTTGTCAGCACCACGAGACTGTCCATCTTTCTGCTGGTTGGGCTAAGTTGATTACTCATGTTGGCCAAGAATTTAGAGGCGGAGTAAAAGAATTTAGGGATTGTCTGGCAATGTATGCTATTGAAGTTGGATTTGAATTTAAGTTTTTGAAGAATGACAAGGCTAGAGTAACGGCGGAGTGTTCAAAAAAACATACAGAATCTGGTTGTCAATGGTTTATTCATGCAACCATTGAGAGATCTAACGGTTTCTTTTGTATTAGGGAGTTTGAGAAGAATCACAGTTGTGTTGGTGTTTTTGCTAGTTCGAAGAATCCTCGGATGATTTCAAAGTTGGTTGCTAAACAGATTAGGGAGGAAGTTCGAACTAAGACAAACTATGCACCAATAGAAGCAGTGAAATTTTTTGAGAAGTACTATGGGAGTAAAATCAGTTATCACCATGCTTGGTTTGGGGTTGAGAAGGCAGGTGATGAGCTGTATGGAGATTATGCATTGTCTTTTGACCTACTGAGGTGGTATGCTGAGGTAGCGAAGGAGAAAAACCCATGAAGTGTGATTGATGTTGAGTATTGTGACAAAACTAATTGTTTTAGAAGGATTTTTGTAGCATTTGATGCGTGTATCAAAGGCTTCAATTACTGCCGTCCTTTGTTGGCGCTTGATGGGACATTTTTGAAGGGGAGGTACATAGGAACCCTTTTCGGAGCTGTAGGAAAAGATGGCGATCAAGGTTAGTTATTTTTATTCGTCTTCTTGTCTGTTCAATATTGGTTTTTCTGTTTATGTTATTTGGAAGATTGGGAGACAAGTTTAATATAGATAACAGCATCTGTTGTTTTCTGTTGATATACAGTCATAGCAGATTTATTAAATAAATACAGATAACGTTATATCTTCCCTTAGATTGTAAGAACAAAGGACTAATTTGCATTGATTGTGTTATACCATGAATAGATTAATGTAGATTAATGTTGCTTGTTGCTTTTTTTTTGGATTAGGACTGTTTCCAGTGGCTTTTGTCATTGCTGATTCTGAAACTGACGAGAATTGGCTATGGTTTTTGAGAAAGTTGTCAACAATTCTGTCATCTCGTCCAATAACATTCATAACAGATCGTCATTCTGGGCTTTTGAAAGGTATTCCAGAGGTTTTCCCGAATGGATATCATGCGTATTGTTTGCAGCATCTGAAGTGTAATTTGAGGGACAAGTTTAAGGGCAGACTGTCTAATGGTTTTAGGGACAGAGTAGTCGAGTTGTTTTCTTATTGTGCATATGCACCATCGATTTCTGATTATGAGGAAGCTTTTGAAGAACTCTGCAATGTTGGTGGTCCAAAAGCTAAGGCTTTTGTTGAATTGTTGCCACTTGACAAGTGGGCAAATGCCTATTTTGAAGGTAGAAGATATGGAGACATGTGTTCAAATCCAGCTGAGTCTTTCAACAAGTGGATTTTGGAAGCCCGTCATTTGCCAATTTTGAATGCGATTGACACAATTAGGGTTAAACTGATGAAGCAAATGTGTGATAGGAGGCAACAGTCATGGAAGTGGAACGGCATCGTATGTCCTGAAATGGATAAGAAGTTAGTCACAAGTTTCAACAAAGGTCGGTCGTGGACTGTGGCAAAGGCAAGTGAAGATATTTTTGAAGTGTTCTCCCTTCCGACAGTTGTAGTTGATGTTCAGAGACGGACGTGCACATGTTGTCGATGGCAATTGAACGTTTTTCCTTGTGTACATGCAGTGACAGCTATTCAAAAGGTTGGCCTACAAGTTTCAAACTACATAGATCCTTTTTACACCGTTGAAGCTTTCCGATTGTCATATGAAGGTATGGTAAATCCTATTCCCACACTTGGAGCTCCAGAAGTTACATAAGAGAACCGTGTAGTTCTTCCTCCTAAGACAAGAAGGCCGCGGGGCAGACCAAAGGTTCAAAGAATTCGATCAAAGGGGGAGAAGGTGAGGCAAATAAGGTGTGGGAGGTGTGGAAAGTTGGGAAACCACAATAGGAAGAGATGTAAAGAGCCAATTGATTGAACTTGTTCTTGGGATATTGCAGAGTATTGTTTGATTTTTTCAATTTGAACTTGTTATTGGGATATTGCAGAGTATTATTTGGATGATAGATAAGATTTTATTTGATTTCTTCTATTTGAACTTATTCTTGGGATATTGTTTGGATAGTATTGTTTGGATGATAATATGTTGGTTTAGTTGGTGCAATAAAGCGTACTAATTTTCATATTTTTTCAGTCCTGCATGTTTTCTTGCCAAAATACAGAGAACAGAATATGACAGATTTTATCATCTGTTTCAGTCCTGCATGTTTTGTTGCCAAAATACAAAGAACAGAATATGACAGATTTGATCATCTGTTTGACAGATTTGATCATCTGTTTGGGTTATGAACACAAATGTACATATTTCAGTTTCCAAATCAGCAGCAGCATAGGTATCCAGCAAATATATCAAGATTAATGTCATTTTTGGAAAGTATGGCAACTCAAGAAGCCAAGCCGAGAAAATGTGCAGCAAACAAGGAAAAAAATTAACAGGGCTTCCTTGCTTTATGGCCTAGCCTGACGCCTTGCGTCTCAAACTAATAAAAATAGCAACAAACAACAGCGTATATCATCCTACTCCGGGCATTTCACAAATAAACCCACGCCGGGACATTTTATCATCACAGCCAACAACCACAATCAACAATCATAGCCAAAATACAAGTTTTATGTAACTATCAAAATCCAGATTGTTACCAGTTACAAACTGTGAAACGAATCACGTACAAGCTGTCAAACCAACAACCTAGACACTATTCTGCCATCTACAAAGTGTTCTGCCAACTACAAACTGTTAAAGCAATCACCTATACAAACTGAGTTCGTAAACAAAAGAGGAAAAACTGTTCCTAAACAAAAGAGAAACACAAACTGTTCTTTTGATCCACTAACACAAATTGTGTTCCTAAACAAAAGAGGAAAATTTGTTCCTAAACCAGTGCTAACACAAATTGTGAGCTAGATTTTTGTCTTGCCACTTTTCTTTCGTCCATGATCTTGGCACATCATGTAAAATCTTGTGGACCAAATGCACTCTAAAAGCTGAAACATCTTCTTTTTCAAGCTTTTGTGGTATTTCTTCATGCTCTGCAATCTTTTTGATGACATAACATACAATGGGTCCACAATCAACCCTGCATATATTCAAGAGATAGAGTTTAGTAGATTGCAATAGATGTCATCATATGTTTAAATATGGAAAGTTTGATTGAAGCTTACGAAGTACTATTCTGTTGTGGTGCTTCTTGCACTGTTCTTAGTTGAGCACCATCTTTAAAGATTGACTCTATGGGAGTTAGCAAGTTGAATTGTGGCTGATTACTCCTTCTTTCTTCCAATTCCTTCATGAATTTCTCAACAGCATCTTTCTATGTTTTCAAAGTAAATTTTTAATGTTAGTTGCAGTCAATGATTAGAAGCACTTAAATAAGCAAATAACAGAGAGGTGAAGGTTTTTTACCACTATTGCAGCATCTTTAAGGTAAGGGTCGCCTGATTTCTCCTTCTTTCTTGGTTTCAATGAATTATAATGCTTCCATTCCTGCTCTTGCATGTCATATACAAGCACAGTCCAATGATATGGACTGTTTTTGGTCGTCTTATTTCCTGAAGAGTTCATCGGGAAAAAAAGGTACCGAAAGTAATCTAAGCCCCTATCATGTAATTCGTCGTAGAGTTGTTCGAGTTTGCTATCAAGGAGGTACTTTTTGGGGGACTGATTCGTCATTTTGATAAGTGTCTGTGGGAATAAAGTAACTTAGATAAACAGAAACATATGTGAAAATCTGTATTTCTGGTATAGCACAGACATGAACAAAACAGTGTGAACATAATAGTGTTTTGTTGTGGGGAAAGGGCAATGTATTTACCCAGCAGCTGGATGTGAAGAACACACTATTTCCATGCATCAGTTGTTTAACTTCCTGCTCCTTTTTCAGCATTGATGTGTACCCGTCGATTACCTCGTTCCCCATGTCTAGTTCATCCAAAAGCTTTGTTATTGACTTGAATGTTATGGTATAACTTGTTTCGTTGTCTGTCCAAATTTCTTCACTGTGATGTCAAAAGGAAAGAATTATACAAAGAGAATGGAATTGGAAATTAATGAAATAAGTGTAGCTTTACTTACTTCGTATGCCCCTGGTTTAGGTCATAAAACAGATTCAGCAACGCTTTGTCTTCTTCTTCCAGCCATTTACCCAATTTTGTTTTTTCAACTTTCCATTTTGGAATCACATTATCCATCTCCTCCTTTTTATTCTTCTTTACCTTCTTCATGTCTTCATAGACAAAACCTTCCTCCCTCTTCTCTATTCTTGTTTCATTTTTCACATTGTGTACAAGAGATGAAGGGTCCACCTATTTCTTCTTTTTTTTGGTTGGTTTTGGACTGTTTTCAGCTAGTACACCCGCGAAAACTTCAATAGTTGTCCTTTCCACTTCTGCATCTGGAACCATTTGATGCTCAGGACCACATTCTTCTTCTTGTTCTTCCTCCTCTTCATCTTTACCCTCTGCCTCTGCATTTTTCTCCACACTTTCACTTGTCTATTTTCCAAATAAAGAAAAAAGATTAGGTTATCTGTGTGGTTCTATGGAAAGATAAAGGGAAAAAAACAGAAAACAGAAACCATATAACCTAGGAGAGATGTGTTTTAGAAATAAGATTAGGTTATATTACCTTGAATTGTTGGGTAATACAATGTGTCTCTATGTCGTCAATGGTTCCCTCCGCTCTTTCTAGCTTTTTAGCTATAATGTCGTTCTCTACGAGAACGTTGCAGATCTCAACTTCCTTATGCACAACCTCTTTCACAAAAAAATCCCTCTCAACATGAGCAGTCTCCACTTCAAAATTGAGTTCAGCAACTGTTTCCTCATATGTCTCATCTTGAAGCTCCGAAATTCTTTTCCGAAGGTGGGCAATTGTAGCATCTTTCTGCTCATTCTCCTCCGTCAACCTTTTGATTTTTTCTCTGAGGATTTCATTTTCTTTTCGAAGCTCTGAATTTGCATCATCATGGTCAGCGTCATCACCATCTTTATCCTGCTCATCTTCTGGCTTCACATGATCATCTTCCGGCACCTCAACAAATCCAAGCAACTCTTTCTCCAATTCTGTTGCCTCCAACTTTGAGTCGTTCACAATTAACGGATCAAGAACATCCAACGGGTTATTTGCCAAACCAACACTAAGGTCCGTAAGCCTCCACTTGACGAACCTTGGGAAGTTTGTTGGATCTGCTTGGCATACCAATGTCACGTGCTCACAGAACCAATACTGTATTTCATGAAAAATATAAATTAGTTTAAATACAAAATAGGCAGAATACCAATGATATCCACATCTTTTAGTATACATGTAGGCAGATTATGAAAGATAACCACATCTTCCAGTATAAGAGGGTAGAATTTACCAGGAGCCCTGATATGCAGCCCTCGGTTGATGCCGGTGTTTCAATATTGTCGTTCAGTTGCCTTATGAGCTCGTCTGTAAAGAATGTTGCCCAATCATAGGAGCTGATCTTATCCAAGTCTTCAATGAAGTCGATTAAATTCCAGCTCACCCTTGACGCTGTGCTTGGGAGAAACACCGTCGAGATAAGATACAATGTTAGCACACGTGCTACATCGTTTGCACTTTCTTCATCCTTTTTCTTCACAGCTATTTGGAAGTACTCTTTCAGACTTGAATTCGTCATTATCCTAGCTCCTCGAACACAGATTTCATTAGCAAACCTTGTTTCTGGCATCCTCGGTTTTGTTGTTGGTTTAATACGGTTGGACCCATACGTGATGCCGAATATAAGTGCAAACTCGTGTGCTGTTATCTTGACTGATTTGGTTCCTAGGTTGAATCTCCCTCATGATCCCTCATATTGTCTTATCAGCGAAAGAGCATGCAGGTCACTTTTCCTCAGGTATGCCTCAGTCATGTTCTCATCAACCACAGCAAATATAAGATTAGCAAATGGTGTTTTTCTTATCTTCTCTTTCTGGAGCTTTGTGAACTTTATGTCCTTCAAGAGTTTCACAAAACTTTGAAAACTCGACCTGCGTGAAATTTGAACAAAATAACAGGAAGATGTTGGTATAATAGGACAGACATGAGCAAATGATAACATGCTCCTCAATAAAATAGACAAATGTGGTTATTTTATATGAATGTTGCCCAACAAAACAGACAAATGTCGCAATTTTTAGGTTACCTGTACTGAATTTGTTTAGGCTTAGGTTGAACCTCTTTCTTGACTTCTTTCTTGACCTTTTTCTTCAGCTTTTTGAATCGTTTCTTCACTGCTGTTCTTTTTGCCATTTGCTTCTGTTGCTTTTGTTTCTGAATACGCTTCCGTAGAATAGGACCGCGCGTCTTTGGACTACACCTGCATAAGTTTCAAATTTTTATTCAGTATATGAATGGATACGTACATGCAAATTATCACAAAGTAACCATTTGCTGTAGTATTTTAGTCATAAATCATACCTAGATTTGTGATGGGCAGCCTTTTTCGTCGGCTTTTGAAGATCTTCTTCTTCTTCTTCTTCTTCTTCTTCTTCAGTATCTTCTTCTTCTTCTTCTTCATTATCTTCTGCTTCATCATCATAATCATCATTATCTTCTGCTTCATCATCATAATCATCAGTATCTTCTTCTTCATCATCATCCTCATCCTCTTCTTCTTCTTCTTCCTCTTCTTGTATCTTTTTCTTCTTCTTGTTGGTCCTTGGACTAGACCTGAATGAATACATATATACAGATTATCACAAAGTAAAGTAACCATATGTTGTAGTATGACAGATGTCATCATTTGTAGTATTCTAGTCATAAACCATACCTAGACTTTGTTGGCTTCTGTACTTGTACTTGCTCTTCTTCTTCCTTTTCCTCATCCTCATCCTCTTCTTTTTCTTCTTCTTCTTCTTCTTCTTCCTCTTCTTGTATCTTCTTCTTCTTGTAGTCCTTCTTGACATTGCTCTTTTTCTTGTTGTTCTTCTTCTTAGGGCTAAGTCGCTTCGTCTTTGGACTAGACCTGAATGAATACATATATACAAATTATCAAAAAGTAAAGTAACCATATGTTGTAGTATGACAGATGTCATCATCTGTAGTATTCTAGTTATAAACCATACCTAGATTTTTTATTGGCTTCCTTTTTTGTTGGCTTCTGTACTTGCACTTGTTCTTCTTCTTCCTTTTCCTCATCCTCATCCTCTTCTTCTTCTATCTTCTTCTTTTTTTCATTCTTCTTCTTGTGATTCTTCTTCTCCTTCTTGTTGATTTTATGAGAATCTTTCTCTTGTTGTATGACAGATCTTGTTGCTCGCTTTGTTGGACTCTGTTAACTTCATCGTCTTCATCTTCTATTGTTCTTGTTCTCTTTCGAAAGGAAGGCACTGTTTTTTCTGCTAATTTTTTTGAACTTTGTACTGCTGTTCTTTTCCTTGGCGATTGCTTCATTCTCATCCTCATTGGAGGCATAATAACTTGTAATGGTTTTGTAGAATCTACAAGTACCAATTCTCTATTAGAATTCTTTGGTTTCACCATTTCCTGTAACAAAACAGCAGAAAATTTGATCAAAATAACTGGATGATGTTGTTATATGAAAGAATCTTCAAATCTGGTATAGCACAGAGATGAACAAATAATGACATCTGTCAACTTTTGTTTCATGTAGAGTACATACACTAAAAATGGACAACAAACGCAGAGTATGCAACAGATGACAACATTTGTCATGTGATCATGCAAATTTACAAAGGAGCTCTAACCAATGGACTACAAACCCTAGATAAACCATAATCAGTAGTAAAGAAACCCTAACCAATGGACTACAAATGCAGAGTATGCAACAGATGACAACATTTGTCATGTGATTTGTAAGAACAAACAAAATGCAGAGTACTGATCTTCCAAATTTACAAAGAAGCTCTAACCAATGGGCTACAAACCCTAGATAAACCATAATCAGTAGTAAAGAAACCCTAACCAATGGACTACAAATGCAGAGTATGCAACAGATGACAATATTTGTCATGTGATTTGTAAGAACAAACAAAATGCAGAGTACTGATCTTCCAAATTTACAAAGAAGCACTAACCAATGGGCTACAAACCCTAGATAAACCATAATCAGTAGTAAAGAAACCCTAACCAATGGACTACAAATGCAGAGTATGTAACAGATGACAACATTTGTCATGTGATTTGTAAGAACAAGCAAAATGCAGAGTACTGATCTTCCAAATTTACAAAGAAGCTCTAACCAATGGACTACAAACCCTAGATAAATCATAATCAGTAGCAAAGAAACCCTAACCAATGGACAACAAATGCTAAACAAACCGTAATCAGTACCAATAGACGGCAAAATGGATTACAAACGTATAATATACAACAGATAACAACATGTGGAACGAAACCTAAATGTTTGGAACAAAAAGCAGTTCGTAGTCCCTAAATGTGTAGAAACAGAGAAACAAAACGTAAATGCGCAGAACGACTTACCAGTTGAACGCAGATGATGAAAACGACGTTGAAGGGGACGACGACGACGACAATGGCAACGACGGCAGCGGCAACGACGGCAACGGCGACTATGGCAGGTGACGAAGGATGGCGACGAACCGCTCTCTCTCTCTCTCCCTCTATTTTCTTCTGGAAACGTATCAAATAGCGTGTAAAAAAGTGTGCCCGCTTTTTCAAAACCAGGGTATATTTGGAAACCGGGTCCAATTGTCCTGGCGGCAGTACCAAAATTATTCATGTCCTTATTACAGTACTAGTCCCTATACTATGGACCTCTGGCCGAAGCTCTCTTTAATCTATTGGGGAGAGAAATAGTCAAGGTATATATTGAAAATGGTCTGGACAGCTAGTTTACCAATGGGTAGGTATACTATATCTTGTAAACAATTCACAATTCTACTTTAGCTATTAATTTTTTCTTTCACAACTACATTACACACTATTTATTTTACCTACCCATCTATTAAAATACTTGTTCACGAAGTGGAAAGGCGAGAAGTTGTTGAGAGAGAGAGAGAGAGGAGAACCAATAAAATATAGAGTACCTTGTGAATAGTCTTAGGTAACAACCATAGCAAAATGGATTTTGCCTTCCTCTTTACCTAATCTACTGCAACCTGATTTTCTTCCTTTGAATAGGTAAAGTAGCTTGTTTCGGAATCAGAGGTTTACAGACTCTAGAGTACTTGCTCGCGTCGAAAGAACAAAGACATTACCGACTCAAGATAGTCAATATGTAGGCATATATAATTATATATATGTACCTTCTTAGGTTTTTGGTACTCTTACCCTCTCGGTCCCAATTTATTAGTCCATTGTTCTACTATTTTTAATGTGTTTATTAATACGTATGCATATATACATTTATGTAAATTGCATATTTATATTGTTACTCTGCCCGTCCTAATTGGTTTACCCTGTGTTCTATTCTAGTCGGAAAAAATTTCGTCTATGTTTGTCAATTAATAATTCTTTTATTATATATGCCGTATGAACACTGTTTGCTTTATCTTATACTGCATTACTCAGTTTCTTGTTTGAATGTCTGCATCATCGGACGGGGACCCACCATTCATGTTCTTTATCTTCGAGTCGCTACTTGCTTTTCAATTTGAGGCCAAATTATTGAATATAGAACATGAAATGTTCAAATTCTGTACCGTCCAGTACTATTTCATGTATTCTATTTTTTTCTGTTTCAATTTTGGGATTGGGGTAAAATTCCCTGATACCCGTTATACTCCTTCCTTTTATTCTCAAAAAAAAATATAGGACTAGAGAGAATATTTGTATGGTGCTCTCATGGTTTAAACCCGTTCTAAAATACACTTTTTCAATAATCAGATGTCTAAGCCAATTTTAAAGATATAATATTGTTGGAATTTTCGAGGAATCCAACGATATGTAAATGACTTTTAATCTGTAGAGTACTGCAAGGTTTTCTAAGTCAATAAAATCAGATAAGACGACCCTTGTTGTCATGTGGCTCTAGCCTAAATCCTTGTGTATTTTATGTATTAAAAATGCACCATATATTTTAATTGTCAGCTATCAATGAAAAAAACTAACTTATTTTGTCTTTGATTTACTCTATGTCACATAATATCATCCAGTGTATTTTATGCAGTAATAAAATGCAGCGTCTTCATTAGCTCGTCTATTTTAATCGCCAAAAATCAATTGGATACTAACTTATTTTGTCTTTGATTTACTGTATGTCGCATAATCATCCAATTGTACCTTTTGCTCTCGTACTCAATCTTCATTAATTCTTATAAGTTTTAATAGTTCGTAATATTTTTTAAACACGCTTCTACATTCGCACTCATACACGCGCATTATGTAACTAAGATTTTACTTTATGTTGCGTGTTTCTCATTGACTTAAGAAAATAAAGTGTGCAAAACATCCCTTATGCTTACTGTGCCTGGACACTTATTTTACATTTGCTGCATGTTGAGGTGAATGAAATATTTCACCGAACCCTTTGATCCACAGATAATAGAGAGTTACGCGTTGGGGCAGCAAACGAGCTAAAAACTTGAGCTCAGGTCATAACGAGTCGAGCGTAGTCATTTACTAAACAAGCCTCTTCAATTGAACCGAGCCTCTCTTAATGAGCCGAGTTTTTTTCGATCGAGCCAAACTCGTGAGTTGCTTGGTTCATTTGTAGCCCTACGCGTTACTGGTACTTCTTAAACGTGGGGAACAAACTGGTAAGAGAGTATACTCCATGGGGTGAAGTGAAGTTTCTCATGACATAGTGTTGTGGAGTCGTATGAAGCATAACCTAAGTAACATAATTCCCGTGCGCATGCGCGAACAGGAGTGCGTGCACAAATATGAAAATGCCTTTGAAATACAGACTAAGCTACTAAAATTTGTGAGAGCAAGAATTAAAGAACACAAGCGCGATGCAAGAGCTCAGAACATTTTGAAGGATTATGTGACTAAGTTCGTAACTATAAACTGCTTAAACCAAGGGTTGGTCAAGTTGTCTTGAAATGAGATACAGGGGTTTGATTTTAGGTTCAATTCTTCTTGCTAATAACTATGGGGTCACCTAATCTTATGCATAAGCTTATCAAACGGCTATGGGTAACACGGGCCAACAAACTTTTGTGGGCGCTCATGAGCCAATTGAACCCACTAGCCCACCTTGATCCATTGAATTGAAGAAGCCCATTTAAAGAAACATAATGCCAAGGCCTGAATTATACTGGGAACCTTGGCAACTAATTTGGATTGGGCCGCCACGCCAGTGCTCTCGTACATGGACAACTTACCCTTCCATAATCCTTTTTTTTTTTTTTTTTTTTGTCAAGCAGAAAATACCTTCCATAACCTTTCAAAATCGTATGCGTTTGTGCTTTCAATTCTCGTTCTATGCTTGCGCTGTCAATCCTTGCACTCACGAATTTTAGTGGAATGAATGAGCGAGATTTTGTTAAAGACGTTTTCACGCTTGTGCGTTGTGTAATGTAGTACTTACCTATTTACTTTGGAATCACAACAACTTTGACAGAGAAAAGCACACGCAAATTTCTAAGACCCCAACTCTCTATAGGACAGAGCACCAATATTCCTTCTTTTCTTTCTTTATTTGTTTTTTTCGAATAACAAATACACAAATGATTAGATAGATCATAGATTCAAGGTGCCAAATGCAAAATCTAGATATGTCCAACTCGGAATGACTCTCAAAACCACTCCTAAACAAAAATCACAAACGTATTGGTTGACTTCTACCATCTACAAAATTCACTTGCGATCACTAAAATATTTGTCCAATTCTTGGTTTTATGTCTCCAAAATTTGTCGACGTGAACATAAATTAGCTTCATAACTCTAAAATTATTTCAAAAATCAAAGATGAACGTAAGTTAACCGGGCCACATAATCATTTACTACAAAACATGAAAGAAAAGCCACTCCTAGACAAACGTAGCGCTACGGTGCTACCCAACAAAGATTGTCTCTACTGGCCAAAAGTTTGTTCCCACTTTGAAGGTTGAGCTCGATTTTTGGATAGGCCTACCAATTAGGAAGTGAAAGTTTATATGAATAGTTTTATGACTGCGTGGTCGTGGCCGTGGTCGTGGTCCTGGCGGCAGTCCATAGGTGGATCAGTTTCATCTAGTTTGGGTGCGAAGAACGTTAAAAAAATGAAAGAAAAAACCGCTAAAAGATTACTACCAGTCTACCAGACCAGTTGGGGAGTATTGCCAGTGGAATTGGGAACATGATTTCGAACTTCCTCAACATGGCGTCATCTCCTCTACCATTCGCTCCCACTCCTCGTCTCTCTTCTGTTCCTCCTCACACTCTCCCTTCCATAACCCAAATCAAGGTAACCTCAAAACCCGTAACCCAATTCACATATCTTGAAAATTCCTCTATATAACACCGGCTTTAACAAGTAATCAACGTTTTTTGTTTTCTATGTTTTGATTGAAGAATCTGTGGGGTCGTCGAGTTCTGATTCAGCTCCGTGTCAAGTGCTTAACGGAACCCAGTAGAGATTTGGAAGCCGAAGCTGAGACGACGACGTCGTCTTCTTCTTCGTCATCACCCTTATCCTCTTCTTCTGATTCTTCAGGCATTTCCACATACAGTTGGTGTGCAGGGTTAGGAGGTATTGGGTTGGTGGAGACCAGTTATTTGACCTACCTCAAGCTCACCAATTCTGATGCCTTTTGCCCTATCGGCGGCGGAACCTGCGGCGACATACTCAACAGTGACTACGCCTCCGTTTACGGTATTCACCTTGTTTAATTTCGCTTCTTATCTTGTTGGTTATGCAGCTCTATGTTTTGATTGTTCATTCAATTGAGGCTGCGAAGATCTTGATCATATATAAAGTGGGGTATGTGGTTATGTGGAATTCTAACTCGGATTATGAATAGTAGCTTTTCCTTTCTTTCTTTTCTTTGATAACTCAGGTGTCCGGCTAGCTTACTTGCACCTCGACTAACCATGGGGCCCAATCCCACTGCCCTTTTGCAGGGAGCCCAATTAAAGCCGGGACAAATCTCTGTATGGACTGGCCCTAAAGGAGTTGATAACACCTCAGAGGTTTCGAACCTGAGACCTTAGGAGGGAGCTAACCCCTAAGTCCTAAGCCTTGACCACTTCCCAAACTGATAAGCAGGCAAGCTAAGGTCTTTCCCCTCTTTTCCGGTCCTGACATGGTATGGCACCAGAACTCGAAGAAACCCCCGCGATGGGTTAACTCAGCTATCTCCAAAAGATGAGGGTGGTCTGGGGTTCAGAGTTCTTAGGGATTGGAATAAAGCTTCCATCCATTCAGTAAATGGCTTATTTAGATCAAGCATGCTCCCCAGACATAGACTACGTACACGGGGTAAAACCTGACTGTGAGAACTGAGAAGGGATGAATGTATTGATTGCACGGTATAGCATAGAAACCCCTTGGTGTTAGTTTTCCCTTTCTTTCTTCATAAGTGAGTACAAAATAGTATGTGTTACAATTCCAGAAGAGTCGCATCCTTTGTACAAAAAGGTGTTGATCCCAATGAATCTGAAAAAGCTCAAAGTAGAAGATTGAGTTGGCCTAGGCAATCAACAAGAGCAAAAGTTGATTCACAAAAACTCGTTTACAAGAAAAAGTGAAAATTATGCATTATAGCTATCGTAATGTCCTGAATATGTTGATCCAAGCCTTCAAAAGTGCATTTATTTATTGTTGTAAGCTTTCAAAAATCACATTTTTCTGACATCATCCATTTACGTCGGAATTCAACAAGAGCAAGCCTTGGCGCAAAGAGTTGCAAAATGGTTTTGACTTTTGAGCAAGTTCAGTCACAAATGAGGTTTTTCCTGAAGTGAGTTTGATCAAATAGCCTCAGGTGTTTGTTTACTATTGGCTTTTTGAGTGTAGCAAATTATAAACGTATCTTGTTTGTGGGATTTCGAATTGGTGTTTAGGAAATATAATGGCATAGGCCTTCAATTTATCGGAAGGGCAAAATAAAACAAAAGATCCAGCTTTTGTTTGTATATGCAGACTTAAACTAGTTTACTTCATCAGAAGTTTCTGCTATGATTTGCCGTTATCTGTAGCATTTGTACTCAAAATCTTCTAGCTTCCTCCATTTTAAAATCTGTTTTGTAATAGTAGTTCAAAAATGGTTCTTGATTACCCTTTTATAAATGACAAGTGGTAATTTTGTTTACTGATGATGCGAGTGAATTGATATGTTTGCCTACTTGGATAGAAGGTCAGGGGTTTAACTCATTTCAGTGCGTTTGAGTGTTGACTAAGCTTGAGGTCTGCAAGAGAGCCTTACGCATAATGGTTGCATTTCCTATTGATTTATTTATCTTATCAGATTCCATAGCTACTTTTATAGGTTTATTTCATCCCGTGGGTTATATTGCGGATTTATATTGTCAATTTAGCTCATATACAGTTGTTAGTTGTGTACTTCTCAAGATATATATACAGCAGCCATATTTCAAGGAAGTTTTTTGACGAACATGAACTGATGGTCTTCTTTCGTTTTCCAGGTGTTCCTCTTCCATTGATTGGGATGTTTGCATATGGATTTGTTACAATATTTGGTATACAGTTGGCAGGAAAGAATTTTCCTTTCAAGATAGAGGAAAATAATGCTCGGTTTATTTTGCTTGGAAGCACTACCTCCATGGCTGCTGCCAGTGCTTACTTCTTGTACATTCTTAGCACAAAATTTGCAGGAGCATCTTGTTCGTACTGTTTATTGTCAGCTTTGTTATCGTTCAGCCTTTTTTTTACCACCTTAAAGGTATACTTAGTTTTCAGATGATTTATTCTCCTTTTGACCGATTGACATTAAATTAACTGTTCACTCTACTTCAACAAGATCTTTATCCTAGTCTTGGGGTTCTATGACAGGCTTTTGGTTTGCAAGAAATTCAAAAGGTGGTGGGTCTACAGCTCTGCTTAGGTGGATTGGTGATTGCTATTTTAAGCACCTCGTATAATACTTCTCAATCTGTCCCAGTAAGGTAACGTAATCCCGTTTTGTGTCCATCTCCCTTATTCTAGAAACCTTATTTCTCTACCGATCCTCATCCTTTAGGATTTTCAAGGCCCCAAAGCCATTTTTTTTAGTACTGTGTAGTTGGGTGTTGGGTCGAGTCTCTCCAAGCCTGGAGCTTTTTGTCACTTTGTAGATTTTCTACCTGTGTAAAATGGCTTGGCTCTCCTGATTGTCTTAGTTTTGTGGGTTGGGGACCTTGAATATGGTTAGCATCTTCAATTGACGCCCTCTCCCTCCTTTTGATATATTCACATTTGCTTATCCCTCGATTGTCTTAGTGCTCGTAAGTCGTATCTTCCTTCATAGCAGGAAGCCTGCACATTCCAAGGCCAAGGGCTGTCTGGTGCCAATCAGTGGTGTAGTATTTCTTTGTTTTCAGCATACCATGAAAACTTGCCCCATGAATGTTGGATTTATTCTTCATTCTTACATGTTAAACCCATTTTATTGGATTATTTTTTATTAAATGCCATTCTTAAGTTAAAGGAGTGACTGAATGAGTAAGATGTCAATACCTCAACTAATTGCTGGACCTGCCCTTATTTACACAAAATATATCTCTATTCGGCTACCACTTAAACTTTCTTTGGTACATATGGTTATTCCTGGTCTGGTTGTGCTTACCACAGATTTACTATTTGAATCTGGTCCTGTGTGTTTTACATTATTCATCTCAGTAATAAGGATGTCGTATTGTTGCCATTTTTTTGCGTTTAATATTGTATGAGGAAGTCAAATTATGTATGCATGCTTGTGGCTTCTTGTAAGAAAACATTTTATGTTGAGATTTTCCTTTATTTATCAGTTCTGCCGAGCTTGATCTGCAACCATTTACAACTGAGATTACAAGAGAATCAAGTCCTTTGACTCTTGCTCTAGCAAAGCATCTAAATTCCATTGGAGCTAAAATGTATGGGGCTTTCTGGTGTTCGCATTGTCAAGAACAAAAGCAGGTACGTCCCTCTTGTTTGCAACTTTGTAGACATCAGAACGTTGACTTGTGTGAAATCACCTAATGTGTAATTTTGTCTTTTCGGAGTTAACATAAGCTTTTTTTATAGTGTGACTCACATGTTCACAGGTGGCATCTCTCTCTCTCTCTCTCTCTCTCTCTCTCTCTCTCTCTCTCCAATGGATTATCTTGAGTCTTGTCATATGTATACCTCGCACCTATTTTGTTAGAAGTCATTCAACTAGTAATGCAAAAACTTAAGGTTCAGGTTTACTTAGGACCTGATCTACGTCAGTCTAATTCTTTCTGGAGAAAGGATTCTTACAGGTTGTTTAGGACTAAAGGAGGGATCTATTCTGATAAGACAGAGTCTGAATCCCTTGAGCAGATTACGTGCAGTCTTATTTATCAATTTAGTTAAACCTGAAGCCGAATAATGGTGCACAAGGTGCAAGACCGTTGTACAATATTGGTCGTGAATAATATTTGTACTCTGCTTAAACGTGCTTTCCCTTAATAATTCTCTGAGCTGTACCTGTTCTGACATTTTGTTTTAACCTTTTTTTTTCTATTCATAAATGATTTTTTCACTGCCATAAGCTTTAAACTGTACAATTTCAGTTATTTGCCCCATTGAGCTTCTCTTTTTTTGATGCAGATGTTTGGACGTGAAGCAGCGAAGTTGTTGGACTATGTCGAATGCTTTCCCGATGGATATAGAAAAGGAATTAAAATGGCCAAGGCATGTGCAGATGCTAGAATTGAAGGGTTTCCAACATGGGTGATTAATGGCGAGGTGAGGAAACTCGATGCAACTTAACTTCTCTCTCGTTTATTTGTTTATATGCGTGAAATAGTTACTCTATCCTTTTGCCAAGCTACCATTCTGCGGGTGCTGCTTTGGCTCATTGCCTTTCTTCAATTATTTCTCTGGAGTTAACACGTTCATTGGAAGAAAAAGGATGTGTGCTGCCCAACACATCGTGTATACTGCCTTTCTGTAAGGATTAGGTAGATAAACCACTATCCTAAGTGAGTAGTTATTGAATGGGTGGTTGACTGCCCATGAAGACAAATAAAAAAGTGATTAACTGGATCGGTTTTTACTGTGGGTTGCATACATGATAATATACTGAAAAAATGGAACAGAAAGTTGATAGAGGTAGCGCCAAGTCTGACGACCGTAATGTCTTTAGTATGTGTCATCTTTTATGTGCAGGTTTTGAGCGGAGAGCAAGAATTGGCGGAGCTTGCCAGAGTATCTGGGCTCAAACTTGACGATTTTGTTCTCAACTAAATTGAAAGATTTATTTAAAAATCATAGTGGATGTACAGCTCCTAGGTAATATACACGGTAACATCCTGGCTTCGGTGTATGTCATAGCCAACAAAAATGTAAGAAAAAACATGAACAATTGTTATCTGCAATTTTTTTTGACAAAAGGATGATGAAAGAGAGGGGAAGGTTTCTGCCTTCCTCTTTGTTAATGAAAGTGCAGGTACATTAGCAAATACAGTATTTCTCTTGTGGTGGAAGAGAGTATCCATTATCCCCCTTTTACCTATGAAGTTTGTTTTCAGAATTGGATGGTTAGAGCTTGGGGACCAAACCAGGTTTGATAATGAGGTGTAAATCCTCATCCTGAAGTTGGTTACTGGTTTATACGATGATTGCCATTTGATTGAGCTTACGAATTTTCAAGGGAAATCACATATTGTGCCCTACTTGTTTTTCGAATCAAACTGCGGGTTTTTAATTTGTAGATTTTGGGAGACCGGCTGCATTTTCTTTTATCCGGTGTCTCTGTTTCTTCATACTCGTCGAAAGCATAAAAGATACTGGATCTTTTATGAATTCTTAAACACGGATGAAGCTTTGCCTACGAGTGTTATTTCAATCAGCTCATCCTCCCACACCACTCTTGGCATTTTGTTTTGGCAGACCAACTGCAGCCCATGTAAATTGTTGAGACGGTAAACCTGGGCATAGCACGCTAAAGTGCTGTTTCGGCGTCTATTTATTCTTACACCGGCGTCTGTAGTGACTGCCCATATTCTCGTGGTATGGTATGGTGGTTGATAGTTTTGTGATGTAAAAGACTAACTTCTTGTATGTGTCCTAACCAAACAGGCCTTGTGACACCATTCTCAATTTTGAACTGAAAGATTGTAGGGCTCAACCCCGTTAGGGGAAACCCTTCCAGAAATTCTCGACGGCCAAGGGGAACCCGAGGCCGAAGAGGGGGTTTGGAAATAGTTTTCAACCAGCAATTGACGCGCCTCGGTTATTACCTCACTAGCTGCGTCATTGCCCCAAGCGCAAAGATGTCTTCTACTGGTTCCTTGCCTTCGGTTTTATACATAGCATTCACTTCCTGTCTTTCTATGCCCTCGATGTGGGATGTAGACTTGTGCCAATAACTCATCCTATTCCAAGTACAACTGGACCTAGGGTTTCTTCAAGGCGGTTCCACTTCTTTTAGCGATGATGGCAAAGTCGGTGATGCGTAGTTTCGTGAAATAATCAAGTTACCGAAGATCAAATTTGAACAAGGTACTAGTTGGCTAGTTTAAAAATGTTCAAGTTAGGCCCGTTAATGATTTGATGAAAACTCGTTTGAAAATAATTTGTTGTCTGGCTTGCCTCAAGCCAGCTCCAACATGTTTTTTAATTTCCTAAGTTATCAAATCAAATTTCAACAATGCACTGTTTGGTTTGTCCAACTCAGTCATGCATTGTCGTGGGTGGTAGTAAACGAAAGCGAGAGCATGAAAGCATCTACAAATTATTCAAAACGACTCAAATTCGCAGGAGGGAGAATAAAAAAAGGGAATGTAGAAGCCACTGCCGGCTTTGGGCTAAGGCCCAAGAGGCGTGGGCCTTAAGCCCCCCAAAAATGTCAAAAAATTTAGGGCCTCCACTTTATTTTAGGACCTATTATATGTGTTGTTTTGGGGACCAATTTTAAATCCAATAAGACACTTTATAACCCCCATGACCCAGAAAAATGGAGCACGGAATACAGGAAAAATAAAAGAAAAAAAAAACAAAAAGGAGGGGGATAGCCAAAAGTCTCTGGGGTCCTTCAAAATTATTCAATGTGGTAAGTGTACGGATGCATTTTTTGCCCCCCTTAAACGCTAAAACTCCGGTACTTCTCATTACAAATAAATACTATATCCGAATCAAAATTATTCAGTGTGATCGACTTATTGATTTTCGTATACAATTATTAAGGGTCTCACTTTCGAAGATCGTCTTAGGCCTCCAAAATCTCAGAGCCAGCCCTATGTAAAACAAAGATTAAGAGCAAAAACGAAGAGTCCTATCTCTAAAGTCCAAAGTCAATCTACTTTTTGTTTTGAGAAAAAACAAAACATGTATTAATAAACAAACTCATAAAAAGGACTCACAAAATACGAGAATTTCTTCATAGTGAAATTAGTTGTCTCACCATTTCTCCATAGTGTAGGCGGATGTTTGAGTCCCACGGGAAACGAATTTGGGGTTCAGGGTTATAGATAACCTCTAAATCCTCTGTTGACTACATACTAATACTCTGCTAACCTTCGCTAATGTATAAAATATTAAAAAAAATAGAAATACAATCAATCAACATACAAAACAAAAAGTAAAAAAAAAAAAAAAAGCTCTCCTAATGGGATCCACTGATTCACCCTTGGATCTGGGTTGAGAAACCATGTCACATCGTTTATTGGATAAAGCTGAAATTTTATACGCAAACTCAAAAAATTATTTAAAAATTAACGAATAAGAAACCTCAAAATGGAGCCCGCACATGATCGATACCCATCTTTACCGCTTTGGTCGGTCCCCTTAGCATTAAAACGGACAATCTATATGGGGGGATAAGAGCAGAAAGAGGGGCGACCCAGTGAACGAGTTTAAACCAGGGTCCACCCGATCCCCGAAGCCAGAACAGTACAAACCCCAGACTAGACTTGGCTCCAAAACGGAACATGCTTCAGAATATTCCCTTATTCCCTATTCCCACTCCCAGCCGCTCCCTTCGTCCAACCAAATCCACCACCTAATAATCCCTGCCCTGGATGGAAAACAAAATCAAATAAATTCTCTTGTCTTGTTCTCCATCAATCTCTCAACTTCAAAAATCACCATCACCAAATCAGAATCAACAAAGAACCAATCCCCCCCTCTCTCTCTCTGACTCTCTCTCTAGGTAGCTGTATTTTAATTTACGAGGATCATCATAGTCAAACGTTATCTTGTTCTTCTTGGACTTGGAAATTTTGCGAACCATGTCTTGTGATTCGTTTCAATTGCATTCAGAAGTGATCCGGAAGCTTGGTGTCTTCAAGATCCAAGGCAGGGATAAACGAGGCCGGAGTATCCTCCGCGTCGTCGGCAAGTTCTTCCCTGGTAAATTTAATTCGCTCCCAATTTGAACTCTGTGCGTGTGTGGGTGTCAGTGTTCTTAAAAATTGCTAGGCGCTAGTTGGCGGAAGAGGGGCCGCTGGTGCCTTGAGGCCGACTAACTGGGGGAAACTAGTCGGCGCATAGGATGATTTTTATCTCATCTACCACCTAGGTGCCAATTAGTTGGCCGCCTAGACCGATTTTTAGAAGAGATCTCTGTGTGTGTGTGGATTTTGGTTGATCTTTCGTGTTGTTTGATGTTGCATTGGTTTAACTCGAAAGTTGAGTGCTAATGATTTGAATTTATCTCAAATTCACTCTTCCCATGTATAGTTTTACAGTTTTATGTGCATGCTGTTTTTTATATCGGCCGACACATACCGAGATTTTAGCTTTCCAATACTTCTATACACCGGTATACCGCTGGTATGGAAAATTTGAAGCACACTGGCCGGTTCCCGTAGTGTATCGGTCCGTTTCCAATTCACAGAGATTCGGGCAAATACTCGACCGTTACGGGAACTGATTTAGGCACTTTGAAGTTTTCTTTTTTGTCGTTGAAAATGATTTTTTTTTTTTAAAGAAATTTGCGAGTGCAATGATCCGATTCCGTTTACCGTTCAATGCTCTTGATACCATTACCCATGACCATTAAAATAACGTGTCCTGCTACCCTTATTTAAAATCTTGCAGATCTTGCAGTGCCCCGCTCGCTCTCTCTATATATCCATACCAAGAAACCTCTGTACCGAGGAATCTCGGACCGTGGGATTGTGTGAGAATTTTTTGACTTTTTAAAATTTGTATGCGACGCAACGGTCCAAGATTCCTCCATTTATATCAGTGTTCTATCAACATACATACGTATGTTTGCGCATCTCTGTGTCGATTTTGAATGATTTTCTTGTCATTTTACGCCGCATTGGTAATGGATCAGGTAGGATACTGAACGTTGATGCACTGAAGAAGTACTTGGAATCGGAGATATTTCCCAAACTGGAGAAAAAGCCGTTTGCTGTGCTGTACGTGCACACCGATGTGGAAAGGAGCGAGAATTTTCCAGGAATCTCAGCCCTGCGATCGGTGTACGATGCGATTCCGGTGAACATCAGGGAGAATCTGGAGGCCGTTTACTTTCTCCACCCGGGCCTGCAAGCCAGGCTCTTCCTCGCCACCTTCGGCCGCCTTATGTTCAGCGGAGGGTAAATCACCTACACCACACAGCGCATTTTATAGTATTGTTTTTGGTTAGTTTTTTTTTTTTTGAATTTGATAAATTGTTTAATTGGTCTCTTCAATTTTTTTTTGTTTAATTGGTTATAAAATTAGAAAATTGGCAAAAAATACTCTAATTGAAGATTGGTACAATACATGAAACCCGGTCCATTTTCTTTCATGAATCTGGACTATTCATTTCCTTTCATGGACCGAATTCCATGTATCTTATCATTCCTCTCTATCCAACTTGAAGATATCTAGGTCAATCAATGATTTTTGGGCTTGTGGGGAAATTTTTATTTCTTTTAAAAATTTATTTTTGGTGGAAGGTGTATTTGGATGAAATTCTTCGTCATTGTAGAACTTCCTTTTTCATCGTTTTTATGTCATTTTCTAAGTAATCATTCCTTTTATTGGGCAGATTCTAAAGTAAAATGTTACAGTTTGATCAAAAGACTCAAAAAGTTCAAAAAAAATGGAAATTTTTTGAAATATAGTAGGAGTATAGTTTTTCAATAGCTTTAGTGTCGTTCCAATTGAACTTTTTCAATTTAGATTCTTATTTTTCAATAATTGACGAAGATTTTGAAAAATTTATGCCACTCCTACTCTCAAGTATGTCGGTAGATCCTAGAAGTTTAAAGCTAAACCAAACAATTACTACTAAAACATTGATAGTATCAAACAATGCCTTGCTTTTTTAGTTCCTAGCTAAAAAATTGGAAATTTTAATCCACTAAAAATTTCATATAAAAAGAAGAAGAGTGTTTTAAATATCGGTCTTGCTATTGTCAGCCCATAAATACATTAGAAAACAAGAAAAACAGGTATTCCTGTGTACTTTACACACCCTTTCATACACATTCACACACTTACTATTGTCAGCCCATTAGGCTGATTTTAGAATTTTCTTTTAAATATAGCCTGACTAGAGTTTTGCGTTATGTTTCAGGCTGTATGGAAAGCTTAGGTATGTGAGCAGGTTGGACTACTTGTGGGACCACGTGAGGAGGACCGAGATCGACGTCCCTGATTTCGTGTACGATCATGACGAGGATCTTGAGTACCGTCCGATGATGGACTATGGATTGGAGAGCGATCACCCGAGGGTGTATGGTGTGCCCGCGGTCGATTCTCCTGCACCCATGTACTCCATGAGGTGCATCTCATAGGAAGATCATTCGTTGCAGGATATAGGTGTGCTTTTTGGTACTAGGGTTTCAATGTTTAGTGGTGAGCTAGTGTACATAATGTGTTCTGTTTTGGTATGACTTACTTGAAGTGCTAAGCTTATCATTTGCGTACCTGTCGTTTTCGTCTCTCATTCGTAGCGACTTGCTCACCAGCTAGCCCACCAATTTAAGAACAGAGTCGTGTGCAGGGGTATCATTTACTTGAGCATTTGCACTCTGGCATTGAACATGGGATGTTACCATCTCTGATTCTTATTTGCAATGTTCTTGTCTCGCTACAAGGTTCTTTCACGTTTCGCCGACCACTGTCACAGAACTCAACCGTATGAGAACAGGATTGTGCTTTGGTGCTAATGGAATGATCTGCTTAGTGTCTGGCTGTGTCCACCAACCTCTCGAATAGGAATTCACAATATGGCTCACGTTCGGGCTTATATTAACTTGTAGGTGATTCATTACCTACCTCTTAGCCAAACTAGATGCTAAGAGTTAGCGCGCCATGCCCACACACCGTACATGAAGTAAACGAGAAGGGCAGCAACAAAGACAATCTATACATGTTTTCTGGGCAATCCCATGGTTTATGGTACATTTTGCGCGAAAAACATTCATACACAACCAAATGAAACAAACTAAATTTTAGTTTTTCTTAACGCATATTCCTGAGGGAAGAAGCATTCATCCTCAAGGAAGCAAAAGAAGGCACCAAGAAGATCAGAACCAGAAGGGCAAAAGATGGAGTAAGCTTTATTGAGCTCTCTTGCACAAAATTCGATTCTCTGTAGCAGAAATGCATCGAAAGAGCTCTTAAACTTTTAACAGGTGTATTTCAGCCGTGCGTTATGCATTTCTTCAACTATTTCCTGCAAAAAAAACATGGCAAATTAGTTATCAGTAGAGAGTAAGTGTTCTACGTAATGAATCTGCTGTACCCCTTTAACGACGTTGACCAATTCAGTATGTTAAGGAAAGGAAACAATGAAAGTCGTACGAATCATGGGTTCACCTCTAAAGATCTTAAAGAGCACGAAATGCAGGTTTTAAGAGAGAGCAAGGTGAAAGTTAGGGGGCATAGCCGCATAGGAGAGCCACGGGTTGAGGACAAAGGGCATGACCAAACTGTCTTCTCGGATGAGTACTTTGCTTCGGGACAGGGCTCTCCAACTTGCACTTCTCGTTTGGATGAGAGAAAAGAGTGAGAAATGATGAGAACGGTGGAGTTCTTTAAAGAAAAGTACGAGCAAATGAAGCCCTTAATTGTCGTCTCGTATTATGTCTTAATTAATTCGAAGTGTCTGAATCAAGGCAACTTGTATGATAACTGAAAAATGAAAAGACAGTCACAAGCGAATTCATATGATCGTAAATAAATACAAACCAGTATAACCCAGTCAATGACCATGTATATGAACCGAAAATGAATAAACCTGGCATAGGGAAAGTTCAGCAGCTCTTTGATTACGCGCAGGATTCATTGACAAAGATTAGTGTACAGTGAAAATCACATGCTTGAGCTTAGCTTGTATACAGAAGAATCTTTTTTCGACACCGACAAAAACAAGTAAACAATGGCTGCAAGTGCATAAAATACGGAATCAAGAAAAGAAGCAACACAAAAATGACCCTTCAACAACTGAAAAATGGCGCTTACTCTTCAGGGTTGAAATGAAGGAGAGCAGGCATTATGTGAGGCAGACCGCCTCTCTGGACCCAATGCAAGCCAGCTTGGGAGAGGCCAAAATAGGTCGGCATAGCCAGGGTAGGCTACGAGTCGGTCAACACTACGATCCCCTGAAAGGTAAAATCTCAGGCTCTTTACCACCCGATCCCCTGAGTGCATCATAGTCGTTGCGATAGTTTTCGTCAAATGTATTACAAGCGTCATTCAAGAAGAAAATGCAATTCCCTTTGCAATTGCCTTCGAAATCTGTAGCAGAAACAGTGAAGGAACAATCTCTACCTGCAAACAATATCCTATCGCCAAGATCCGGCACCTCTACCCATTTGTGTTCTTCCTCGTCCAGTTTAAAGACAAGGAACCAGATCGCGATTTCTTTCCAAGCAAACTTCGCAATCTCCCAAGTTTCAGTCATCAGATCAAACCGATCATCATTACTCGGTGGCACAATCCAACGGCTTTTCAGTAACCAGAGTTCCCTGCATGACTGATGACTCCACCAAATACCTCCTGTTACACGCGGGGGGATCCAAGGGCGATGAATATTCAGTAATGTTCAAGGAGGAATCGATTACGAGGAAGTCTCCCTCGAGACTCAGAGCATAGATTTTCTCTTTGAAGTTAATGAGGTCACTGTAGTTCTTATCTCGGCCTTCAACAAGACTGTGGTATCTTTGATTTCTACAGGTTTAATGTTATCTTTGATTTGGAGCTCCGTCATCCCGAGATGGTGGTATCTAGGTACTAGCTCCATGTTAGCCGGCCATGTTGACGATATGGAGAAGCGAGCGTTTTGACTCTTGCATAGGCGTTAGACACTAGTTTTGTCTCTTAGTCTTTTCTTGTATTGTTTCTCTGTTTCTCAGTATTTGAGTGAAAATCTGTACTTGGCGTATGTCCTGTTTTGTATTTAGAGTTATCTGTACATGCCATGTGGCTTGATTAATGAATTTACTTCCTCCGTTGGGAAAAAAAAAAAGAGGAGGGAAAAAAAAATTATGACAAATTGGTGTAGAAATTTTAATTTTCACTCGTTCAATGAACAATGTTTTGAGGATGATCCGCTATTTTGTCTTCTATACTTGACGGACCAATACCCAGAGGAAAACGTTTTTAAGGCGGAGCTATGAAAACAATTTACGGCGCTTGTTCAAATGTGTTGTGAAAAGTCCAGATTTTGAAAAATCTATTCGCTAGAAGCGTTTAACTATTTGCGCGAATAATTTTTTTAAAAATCTGGACCACTGATTGCCGAAACGGATGACTGAGATTGCAATGAACGTAAATAAGTTTCTCTCCCTATATCCATGTCCTGAAAAGAATAACATTTCATAACCTAGCAAAATGAAAAAAAAAAAAATTGAAGGATGAAATTGATTCATTTATTGGATCTCTAGCTTGACTTCCAGTAGAACACTCCATTCCAATATATTTAATCATTGCTCTATGCTTCCGCTCTTGATCTTCGCTCTGATGGATTGCTCTTGACGAATTTTAACAATTTCATGTTTTCAAAAGACAGTTTTAAGCTCACACACAATTTTGTTTTCAAAAGACCGTTTTTTCGAAAGACGATTTTAAGCTCACACAAGTTTTGTTTTCAAAAGACGGTTTTAAGCTCACACACATTTACGCTCAAAAGCACATTATGTGACTCAACTCCTGAGACCACTCTTACATCTAATAGGGTTCAAATGGCACACAGCCCTGTTCCTTTCTATGTCCAGTTCACTTAGACCTCTTTTTTTTTCAACACGATAGAAGGATCTACTTATACCCTAATACCAACTCAACCAATCACAATGAGCATCGAACTCCTCTCCGTCGAATTTAAACCTGCAAACTCACTACACTCAGTGAGTGCTGCTACACAACCACTACGCCAACTGCCTTGGTATGCTCATTAATACTATTGGATTAGCCAAAAACACATACACACAGACGCCCAAAATTGATCTAAAGCAACCTTGCATTCGGTTTAATTTACGATTAAATTCCAAGGAAGGAGCCTCAAACCAGTCATTTGATCTGCAAAAGGGACAAAGCTTGAACAAACAAAATACAACCCGAAGGCAAAAGAAGCAGTAAGTTATCCCAAGCTCTTGCCACAAAATTTGCTTCTCCATACAAGAAATGTATCTCAAGAGCCTTCCAAAACTTTGAAGAGCACTATTTCCAGGCAATGAGATTCTGCATTTTCTTCACCGTTTTGCTGCGAAAACACAGCCGATCAATAATTAATTAAGTTTTTTCCCCCCTACACAATCAATCTGCTGAATCGTTTTACAAAGGTGACCCATTCCCTTTGTAGCTGCCCTGCCCTAAGGAATGGTCTTGGTCCAACCTTTTCAACAATAAAATGCAGTGAATACTTATTCCGTATTGTAAAATGTCTTGAAACAATCCAAACTTTTAGAATTCATAGGACAAATAAGAAATGTGATACCTTTGCAAAGGCGTTTGTATTGCCCAATCAATAGTTTTCAAACGTAACCATATATCGGTCCCAAAGAGATACCTGTACGGCTGTACCAAACAAGTAACCACTAAAAAAATCAAATTACGTAGATACCACTCCAGACTTCTTCGACTTCGTCCCACTAACATTTTCCAATGTGGTAATAAGTACAACTGCCGGAGAATTAGAGTAATCCACAACGGAGAACACACGTCTTAAGAAAAGCTATTAGAGAAAATAAAAGAGTGTGCTGGTAATATACTCCCCAAAAGTAAGTGACTTTGATCTTACTAACCGGATATGAGAATTTCCCCAAAGTCGCATCCTCGGGAATGGGAATTGAAATTTCGCAACAAAAACTTCACCAGGTTCTTTAGTAGTTTTAATGACGTTCCTATCACTTGCCTTCATTGGAATTTCCTTGGCGCCGGAATTGTCATAACAATGGTCTCTCTGGATGCCCTGTTTTTCAAACAAAGACTTAACAACCAAACCTTTTTGAGATCATGAAGTTGAAAATCCGTTATATCAACCAGATTAGGGAATGGCTCCTATAAGCACATCTAGAAGGAGGCATTTGGTACGGTACGGCCTTCTGTAACTACACTGTAATGATTGGTCACTAACACCACAGAAGGGGGTAGAAGGGTATAACAAACATACCACAAAGCCTAGTAACTTTTTTCACAACAAATACTTATGAAAAAACACCGCAATACATCGTTACTACTAGGACATTTGATTTGCTACATCTGTCAATTAATGGTGGGGGAATCACACACAATGGCGCACCAAAGGTCCACAATGGTTCCTAACCAATGTGAAAAAGCCGTATGCTACGAGGTGACAATGGCTCTACGGTATAACCTCTTTTAACGAATTCAAACGACGCAAGTAAACATCAGCAAAGCAATCAAAATAAGTAATTCATCATCTAATAGAAAACTGGCTGTCGCAGCCGAAATTTCAGGACTCACATGCAGGATTGAACGTGGAAGATGGAACAGGAGCAAGCCAACTTGGGGGAGGCCAAAACAGGTCTGCATACCCGGGGAAACAGACCAGTGGCCCAACACTACTATCCTCTAAATTGAAAACTCCAATCTCCATTTCACCCAATACTCGAAGTTCATCATACTGATCCTGATAGTTCTCATCGAAGAGCATACAATACTCGTCAACGAAGAAAATGCAGTTTCCTCGGCAATCGAACCCATCGAAATCAGTACCGGAAACAGAGAAGCAACAATCTTTACCCACAAACAACATCCTATCCCCTAGGTTTGTCAACTCCACCCATTTATGCTCTTCTTCATCCAACTTATAAACCCTAAACCAACTTTGCATTTCATTACCACCAGAAACCTCTGTTATAGAAACCCCATTCTCCTCATCATACCAGGTTTTGTTGAAAAATCTCTCTACCATAATCAGTTCCCCGGAGGACTCCACCAAGTTTTTCTTCCCGGCAACTTGTCCATTCAACTGAGGCGCAATTAACGAGATGTTCAACAAAGCATCAACTGTGTAACAATTCCCGTACACATCCACAGCGAAGATTTGACCATTAAAGCGTATAATGTCATGGAATTCATTACCTCTGGAATATGCTATTGGCATGAATTCATCCTCTCTTAGCCTAATTGCAGATAAATAACCACCGATGATGTGGTGGTGGCTCTGCAACGCAACTACCACCGTATCGTTGCGGTCTGTATTGGACAAGAAAACAACCTTATCAAAGTGAATTGCCCAATCCTGCTCAATATCGGCCAAAACGCCAAAATCAGCGAGATCCACATAGTTCACCCGATACGATCTCCCGATTTCGTAGATACGAAATCGCGACAAGTTTACAAGTAACGGACTGCATGGGGGCTTGATTTGCACATCAGAGAGGGGATTGAGAAGTCGGGTTTCATGACTGTCTGAAACCCTAACTAGCCAGGGCTTGGGCGGGGGAGAATCGGGCGGGGTGTCGATCGGTCGGAGGCGGTAGATGGTGGTTGCGGTGAGGCGGAGGGAGCCGCGGCCCGTTGGGTAGAGTGAAGCGTTGGATTGGCCATTTCCTGAAGGGACAAATTATTTTTCGATGATCAATAAGAATAATTTTTTTTTGATGATTAGCAAATTTATTAAAAAGCGATCTGCTTCTTTGCAATTGATGTGCGGTTCAATTTCAACCGGTTCATATTGATAATCAATGGTTCAAAACTGTTGAATCTTTTACCAATAAAAGTGTTTTATTACTGGTAGAAGATTGAAAACAAATCCGGACCATTAAAAATATTATCCGATAGGCTGCGATTATTTGGACCGCATCTTTGCAGTTCAAAACCTAGACTACAGAAGACTCTTAAAAAGGCACAGGGATAGCAAAGCAATGATTAAAAGGCCAAAAATAGCAAAGCAATGATTAAAAATTTAAAAGGCCAAAAAAACCAGACAATACCAAGATAAACAAATCATGCACAGAGCTTATGGATCAATCTGAACGCCAAAAATATTACTCCTTCCGTCCCAAATTGGATGTTAATTTTGATATCCGTGTCAATTTCAATTCCTTATATCTTTCAAAATAAATATCAAAAAATATATAATATGAATCTTGTTTGATAGTTCTCGATTAGTTCTATTATGCAAAGTTTTCAAACTCATGAAAAACATTATAAATTAAAATATATAAGCGATGAAAAAATGATATGAGTTTCAAAAATTTTCATCCCTTTTGGGACGGGGAGAGTATCTAACATATCAAGGAATTGATCACCTGAAAGGAGGGATGGAGTTTCGCCACGACGAACAGACGGAACGGAAGCGGAGGACGTCGGTTCGGTTGTCGAGGCGGGTTCCGATCGATTTCAGTAAATCATGCGGGAGTTCCGACCACTGGACCAGAGCCATGCATGTGATGTTTGGTTTTGTGGAAGCTGAATTGGATATAGTTGTAGAAGATGATACAGGCCAGGGGGTTGAAAAGAAGAGAGTGAAAGGGGTTTTTATGATTTTCTTTGCAGAAAAGGGTTGACAAATGGAGATGGTTGCCACGTTGATGCCATGCAGGGCTCCCCTGTTTTTCCCCCCTGCCCAAGTGAGTATTAGCCATGGTTTTAAATCGTGTTATCGGAAAACGAAATGGTATTGGTATTGGTATTAATGATATGGTTATATATCGTCCGATACCGAGATATGGGATGCTATCGAGCGGCATTTTTGTAAAGCGGTGCTAAACAGTCGATCTAGCCGTTCATCTCGGTACAGGCGGTTCAAATTAAATCTAAGCGCATATAAATCTTCTCGGCATGGGTTGCTCGGATTGAATATGAGTGCATATTACAAATCTAAGCCTCGATTGCTTGGCAAAGTTCCGAGCGGTCGATTGCCGAAATAAACGGCCGAATCAGCCACTATGCACCCGTTTTGCAGGAGAGTACTTAGGCCCCGTTCTGGAAACCTTCTTAAAAAATAAGTACTTATTTTGCCACTTCTCATTAAAAAATAAGAAGGTTCATTCCACAAAACCCAAATAAAAAGTTACTTTCACATTTTTAAACTCAAAAATAATATAAATGAAAAAAAAATTAATTTTTTTTTCACCGTATTAAAGATCTCATTGAGATCTATCAAATAAGATCCATAGTGGTAGAAAAATTATTTGTGTACACACATGATTTTTGAGCTTGAAGTTGCGTTATACAAAAAATAAGACTTTTGCTATGATAATGGGCACCGGCGGAGGGAAATCGTACCGGCGGCCGCGCCGGGCCGTTTCCACTACCGGATGGCCGATCCGAGCCGTCCAAAAATTCTAAAAAAAAAAAAACCGAGGGGTTAGCACGGGAATCAATGGCATCCGAGGTGTGTAGGGTGCTTGATCCGAGCACCCCTTTTCCTTGTATATATGCTTGATCATATATACACGGAAAAGGGGTGCTCGGATCAAGCACCCTACACACCTCGGATGCCGTTGATTCCCACGTTGGCCCCCTCGGTTTTTTTTTTATAGAATTTTTGGACGGCTTGAATCGGCCGTCCGGTGGCCGGAGACAGCCCGGCGCGGCCGCCGGTATGATTTTCCTCTTCGGCGCCCATTGGTACCTATATAAATTCTGAAAAATAAACACCTCGTTCTTTTTTTTTAGGGAACAAGCTTTCTTAGTCAACAAAAAAAAAAGTTCTTATTTGGGTTGTGGAACACAGCCTTAACAACATATAAGTAAATAAATAACAGTATCGGAGACCCAAAAATTTCTTTACGCAAACGGTCTTTAATTAAAACACTAGTATTTACTATTTAATAGAGGTGACAATCTTAACCCATATTTTTTTAACCCGCCCAATCCGCCCATATTATATAATGGATTAGTATGGGTTGAACCCATATAAATCTATATTTATATGGGTTTAAATGGGTTCAATATGGGTTAAAATGAAAAGAACCAAATAAAGCCCAAATCTAAAATTCCCGTAGGTCGGCTTTTCAATTTTCACGTACGTACTGGTATTTTACTCCCACCCACCAGCCAATGATCCAAGTGGAGGGGGGCCTCCCACTTTTCCCTCCCTACCGGTTTTTTACTCCAAGGTAAGAAATTTTCCAAAAAAATTTAGAAAATGGGTCCACACTCTACAACTTTACCAGCAGAACTTTTTTTTTTCAAACAGAATGAAACCAGCCATATTTTTACAAATCACGCGGGCACACACACTTATTCAATTATTCTCTTCGCATTTCCTAATTAAAGGCAAAAAAAATTTGTATTTATTAATTTTGCGTCAAACTTTTGTGATATTGAGAATTATTTTAAATAACAAAAAATAAGTCAATAATAATGTCTTTTTAGCAGATTGAGACAAATTAGCAAGTCACAACCATAAAAAAAAAAATTTCACAAAAGCTTAACGCAAAACAAATAAATATCAAAAGTATTGAATAAAGACAAAATTTAAAGTCACCTAACTTATTGAACCAAAACAAAGAGGACTTATTGAATAGAGACAAAAAAAAAAAGTCACTTGACTTTTTAATCCAAACCTAAGCAATAGCTTCGGTGAACGCAACGAAGACCGAAACTATACAATCAGTGCAATCGTCGCCTTCTAAACAATTCTCTGATGTGGTCTTTGACTCCTCGTCGAAGTTACGTTACTGTTTGAAAATGAAAAAAGAAAATAAAAACATGATTTTTTAAAGCTTCTAATTGCTTCATTTTTATTCCAAAAAAATTTGAATTTTAATCTTAAAATTTTAGTTTTCTGAATCCCCTTATTGAGACAAATCAGAGGAGGGGGGAGAAGAGAGGGGAAGGGAAACAAAACACAACAAAAAAAAAAAAAAAAAGGGAGAAAAAGGGTCGGGTCGGGCGGTTTGAGTTTGACTGGACTCATATTCGACCTGATCCGTTTCAACCCATTTACCTTTTGACCGATATTTGACACGTTTCAATCCGCGCAGACTGGCCCGTTTGCCACCTCTACTATTTAGGGTAAATTTTGCTGCAGTAGTAGTACTACGAATCTCCAAAAATATTTATAAAAAAAAAAAAAACCAACACAAATGTCCACACACATATTTAGTCGCAGAAGTGTTCGAAATTGTTTTTTTATTTTTTATTTTTAAAACCCGCAACATAACTTATATTAAGTCAAAGGAAATTGATATTTGCACTCCCAAAATTACTGATGACGGTCCACTTTGTTCATAAAATTAATAATAACTTCACCTTATATTATAAGGTACGTGAGATGCTTAGAACTTGTCAACAAGAAATGCGTACGACTACATAGAAATGATGACCGGTACTTTTACCAAGTCAGGGCCATAGAATCTATTCTTTACCCATGTAAAAAATAGATGGGGTAAAAATTTAAGATAACAAAATGTCAATATCAAATTATTCACTATAGAGAACAACAATTTCTAGAAACATAGAACAATTAATTCTTCTCAATATAAAGTTCATTACTCACACCTTCAACATACTATCACACCACTAAGAACAGCGATGCATTACGACGCCAAAAATCGAATTGGATCGGAAAAGAAAGGAACAAGAGATGACTAAAAATCACACCTTCAAGTATTTAAGATTTTGGTTTGATCCTGCAAAAACGGACTTTGTAGCCACTCAAAGGTTCCTCCTCATGCACAATAGCTTGGAAAGTCTCACGTACGCTGCTTCCATCCATGGCCTCAAAGGTAATATAGTTTACCGAACAACACGACTCCTTGTTCGCCTTGAGGAGCTTGCCAAACGCAAATGTTGCTTTCTACAATTTCAACAAATTCCCCCAATAACACAAAAGATAATTTAGACAGTAAAAGTGGCAATCACGAAAGAACTTCAAAGGACAAACGCAAATAGGTACTTACATAATTCTTGTTGTAGGACTTAACAGCCAATTCTGCGCAATATTTGAGATGGTTCAAAACAGGCTCATCCACCTCAAAGCTCCACTGGAATGGCTTAAGTATACCACAGCCAGCTACATCAGTGGGAACCACGACGTCAAAGCCCTGTTGATATCAACTCAACATGTAGATTAAATCATCAGAACGATATAACTATACTAAGCATACCCAAATAATATGCCACATTTACTAATCACCATGTTCTCGTTTATCTGATTGTTGTAATCCTCGTGCTCTTCTTTTGTCATTTTACGATAGCCATTAGCAACAAAACATCCCTCGACGGAATCTACATCATCATCTTCGTCGGAATCTTCATCTTGTTCTCCAGCGTAGGGTTTCTTTTGGTCCCCTCCAATGCTGTTGCAGTTGACAAGTTTCATCAATTTTAAGACAAAATCCAACTCTATGACTTTTAGGCAAACAGGAAGGCCTATGCTTAGTCCTGGGTCAATAACCCTCAGACCAAACAGAGGACTTAAAAAAATAGACAACATCCTCCCCCACTATCCCACCAACAAAGGACTCAAAATATGTAGAACCGCATGTTCCCTAATCCCATGTTGCCTCCCAATCCCCAATCCCTCATAATACTTAGCCCATGTCCCCCATAATTTCTCATGGGATTGGACTATTTCATAATAGTCTCATCTAGTCCATTGTTCGGTTAGCAACTCCTAGACAAGGAACTAATCCGTACCCAAAAGGGGTTAAAGGTGAGCCTAGGCGTGCACTTGGAACCGAGGTTGCATGCCATAAGAAGGGCAGGACTAGGCAACGTAAAAGATATACACCATAGGCGCTCCAGGCTTGCGCCTCTTGCATCTTTTGCCCTTGCCAGAGGCGCATGCCTCATTCAAGTCTCTTTGACAAATAGAAAGAAGAAGTTAAAAAAAAAAAATTATCCAAGCACATTTCCCAGATATGGGAGGGGAAATTAGGGGCACTTATGTAACCCCATGGTTCACAGTTTGAAGTTTATGGGAATTAGGAACAAAGAGCCAGAGTAGACATGGATGGTGTATTTGTCCACTAACACTTCATACCCCGCATAGAGGATTACATAATATCCCAAGCTTGATTCCCGAATTATTGGAAAGATGGAATTAGTGATGGGGATAGAGGGGAGATGTGTGTCCTAGAGATAATAGATGGGACTGTATGGGGTACCGTAAAATTGTGCTATATTTAATTCGCGTGGGAGATAAAGGACGTGATAAAGAGTGGAGAATCACTTTTGAAAATTGGATTAAAGACAAAATTAATCCAAGAGGTCCGGAGGGATAATTTCTTACACCAATTACTAAGTGGGAGTTTGAGTCCTATAAAGCCACAGATGGGAACTAGCTAATCCTGAGAAAATTTGAAACCGCAGATTTCCTCGTACCATGGAAGTGGGATTGCAACCTCGGCATCAAGTCCCCCACTCTCCGGATTATTCTCCTTCCTCATCTAATTGCAAAAAGAATAATCATGATCTCTTCATTCCAAGTTTATTCAATCTTATCCCCCTCAAACCAAACACAACATAACTAATCTCGGGGCTCCTTATCCCGCAGACCCCACACGTTCCCTATGTCTCCATCATGATACGGATTTCAAACGAACATAGTGCCATTGGGTGATACAACTTTCACATGAATTAAAACTAAACTAGTAAGAAAATAGAGCAAAGGCAGAAACAAAAATCACAAAACATATTAGTACTCGAGAGAAAGAGAGAGCATACTACTTATCATAAGGTCCAAGAGCGAGAGTTGAAAACACTAGACTTTTCAAGATTTCGGCACCACGCAAGTTGCAGTCCTGTAAATTGCCAACTCAAAAGGTTGTTTAACTCATTCAAAATCAGAATACAACGTAGAGCCATTAGGAAAAATAATACAGTTAATTATAGCTTCTACTACTTTATGCTAACCCAAGACAGCGAAGATTCAAAATCAGATTTGGAGTCAGATGGAAAAGAATATCCATATTCTGCATATGCTTCTTTGAGAATTTCCCCCATTTCAGCGATCACATGTTGCAAACGCGATGTTTCCCCACAGCCCCTTGCTAATTCCCCAGCCATATCTCCTTTTGCCTTAAACCCTAAAAACCAAAATTATTATTATTATTATTATTTTTGAGTAAATTAGCTTGAAATTAAAAAAAAAAAATTAACCGAATGTACAGCCTGCAAGGGACATATGCAAGGAATATACCCTAGGAGGAAAAGAAAAGGAAAATGAAGAACAAAGAAAAACGTGCGATAACCATGCACAACCTGCATGGAGGGTAGGGTAGAGTAAGCTAAATATCAAAAGTGCTATGTGTTTTGTCATCATACCCCGTTGCACTATCTATCTATGAGGAAAGATAGCACAACGAGGTATGATACGAAGTGATGCGAGTAGTAAATAACATGAAACTAACTTCATCTTGGCACATCCTGCCAGGCTAGGATATAAGATAGATAGTCACGATCAAATAACGATCAGTTGATGAACCAGCACTGAGAAATTGCAACAAGATAGTAATTCGGCAACGAGAGAAAGCTGATCAGCTACTACAGAGGCGACGAGAAACAAATCAGAGATGACAGCATTCGACAGGGGGCCCAACCCTGCACACCACGCCCAATTCATCCAGACCCTCAGCCAAATTCCCTAGGCTCGCCAAAACCACCCACCCTTCGCCAACTACCAATCACCACTAGTCTCCAGAGATGGGATATGAAAACCAAGATGACAATACTCCATCCTAAACCAGAAGTGATAAGCATAGAGTCCACTTCTAAGGAACAGTTACTACAGAGGAACTAGGCTCCGAGAGAGGCTCGATCAGAAGATGACGGTATCCGACAAGGTTACCCCCAAAGCACCCTGTACACAACGCCCATTCCATCTGGTCTAATACACCATAAACCTAATTTCCTAGGCTCACTAGAACTTAAAAGTGAGCCAGAAAAGGAGCCTCTAATCTGCCACTTGCAATAGTGAATTACCACCGAATCAACTAGTCCCACACAAAACTGCAGAGGACTATAAACTGCTCCGCTCAATCAGTGCATTACCACTCATCTAATAAGAACAGACACAACCACTCATACCACACGAAGAAACAAATAGCTCAGAGCAGCAGAATCTCTTGGGTTGTGAGATGCAGCGCAACAAGTTGCCCGATAGAGAGCCCTCAAGGCTCGAGTGCCCAGTAACTAAACTAGGCCGTGCCCAGTAACTAAACTAGGCGATGCCCATTGTAGAAACTGCATGAGCAATGACTCATGGCTCGAGAAATGAATCACAAAACTTCATTGAAATCAAAATCACTCATCGACTGGTCAGAATGCAGCACCAGCCAGCCCGTGAGCAATTTTTGAGCTTGACAGCTCAATTTAACAATGGCGACCCAGAATCCAGGTCTGCTAAGGTATTACCATCAATTAAGGCAAGTACAAACATGATTTAAACAATAATCCAGGTCTGTTCCGGTGTTGGGTTTCTATTTCCAGGTGAGCCGAGACCCATTTTCTAGATCTAATCGAGATGTTCCAACCGGTGCCGCAAGCGAGCTGAAAAACAGAACTCAATAGATCCCGTGGTCGACGACCCAAATTAAAAGATTGAAGTTGGAAACGAAATCCCATTTGGAATATCGAAATCAGCGGCAATCAAAGTTGTCAATACCGTACCGGTCAGTGTACCGTTTTCACTACTGGAATGGTACGTACCGGTACCGGGATGTATTCCGGTACCGTTCCGGATTTACTGCAATTAATATTATATATATATATATTTAATATATATCTACCATTTTTTAAAATTTTAAGTGTAAACATATACAAAATCTTTAAAAAAAAAAAAAAAAAAAAACGTAATTTTGTACAGGCCGGAACACCGGAAAATGGCCGGAACAGGCCGGTACACCCGGTATCGGCCGGAACAGGCCGGTATTTCAACCGGAACGGAACATGACTTTTTGCGTTCCGTTTAAAGACCGGTACGGTACGTACCGGCCGGTACGCAACGGATTTGATTACTTTGGCGGCAATTGAGACAAAGTCTAGGGGTGGCAAATGGGTGGATTTGGGCAAAATTGGGTAAGTTGTAAGTGGGTTGGATTTTTAATGCATCATTGACCCATTTAAATCCATTAACTATGAGTCTAATTATCCATACCCATACCCAACCAGATCCATTTATTTAAAAGCAAACCCGACCTGCCAATTAGCCCAATTACATATATATACTAAAATTTAAAATGACTAAAATATCAATGTATACTAAAATGACAATGTTACCCCTATAAATTTAATTGACTAAAATATTCATGAACACTAAAATTACCAAATTACCCCTGTACACTTACTGAACAACAAAGACTGTTCTCTTCCATTTGGAGCCTCTCTCTGTTAAAGAACCATGGTTTTTCTCCTTAAGAAACATGAAAGAGAGAATTCTGCTGTTTGAGAAGTGACACAGTAAAACGGTAGGAGTTCCCAAATGAAACCCAGCAACTGCACGATAGACCCAAACAAGCAAAATGATCTCTTTCAATGCACACCAATTGTATCAGGACAATGAGTTAAACTACATTTGACTTTTGAAATAAAAATGGACGATCTTCCTCGCCTTGTATCAGAACAGAGGAACAAGAAAAGATGCATGTTCAGCAAAGGACTCAAAACCAAGGCTGAAATCACTAATCAAGTGCAAACTGTTAAACTGCAGAGTTACATATTAAGCCTAATTCTCAACAGATTTTCAGCCCATAAATCTTGCAGAATCGGATACTAGAACATTCAACCATTAATGCAGAAAAGAGACAAGGCCCAAGAATGCTCTTCCACGTTACATATAAAAAAAAAACATATTCAAGTTTGCTAAAACCAAGCTTAAATACCCCTGTAAAGATTAATACCCCTTTAGCATTTATGAAAAAGTAGGCTTCAATTGTTAGAGAAAACGATAAATGGACAAGAATGTATATATATATGCATACATTCAACAAGCCAAAAGCTAGTCAGTCGAGAAGGGCTAACCCCGGCCCGATCGGAAAAGAGAAAGGTCGACGAACAATGGCCGGGAAGATTGACCATAGGCAGGGGATTCAATCACGAGCACTCACCAGCCAAAAGCTTCGCTATATGACTTCACATGCTAATCTTGGGTCTAGGGTTTCGATAGAGATTAGGGTTTTGTTCAGAAACCCAGATGAGAGAGAGAGAGAGTTCTGAAACCCAGATGAGAGGAGTTCTCTTGGGTTATACTCATGGGGTCATTGGGTGATTTACGGTGACTCAATTAAAATTCAATTAATAAATAGGTTAGATGGATTTGATCCTTTTTGATCTATCCCCTAATAACGGTAAATTGGGCTAGAGCCCATTTTGAAGATGGTTTTGAGTGTTTAATTCAGCCTAATGTATAATAGTGGTGAAGGCTCCCAATTAATAATTGGGCTGGATTGAGTCTATTTTTAATGAATGGGTCTGGGTTGATTAATGGGTTTAGGTCTAATTTGCCATCCCTACGTTATAAATGAAGCACCATCAGTAATTCTGGGAGTACAAATATTTATTTGCTAAGTCAAAAAGGAGTACAAGAGTGATATTTTTTTGCAAAACAAGCAACTACTGTTTCTCCCTGATTATGAGACAAAGCTGATAACAAAAATCAGGAGCAACACTATGCTAAACAAAACCCTCTTGAGATCCTGTTGTATGTTTGGCTAACAAGTCAGCGATATCATTATCAGGAAGGCTAACAAGTCAGCGACATTGTTAACATTCTGATAGCAAAAAGTGTTCAAAATTGTTTGATGGATGTGAACTCCACCCAATGCATAAAGTACCAATATTTTTTTACGGAAAGTCTGTGGACACAGCAAATTTATGCATAGACTGCATTGTGGGGCTCATTATGGATCTCACACAAATAATCCAAGCCATTCATCATATTTAAAACATTTTTTCAAGGGCCCTAAATAAAAAAAAATCTCAATTGGATACCTATAGATGCTCAATTCAATCATCTAATTTTTTGTTATCTTGAAATCGGAATGAAAAATTAGATGATTAAATTAAGCACCTATAAGCATCGGATTGGGCTGATTTTTGGCGAGAGCCATTGAAAAAATGTTTTAAACATGATGAACGGCTTGGATCATTAGTGTGGGACCCGTAATGGACCCCACAACACAATCTTTGCACAGATTTGTTGTGTCAATAGCAAGGTTCATTTTTTTATTTGGGTATCTGGACTCTGGAAAAAAAAAAAATCATTTTTTCGTCCATTTGTATTGTTATCCCCATTTCATCTCTACTATTCGCGAATTATAGGAGTTTCCCTTTCAAAAAATAAAAATTACTGATGAATTTGACTCTAATATTCATGAACAAAAGATGAAATGAAGGTTGCAGTATCATTTCAATTCCAATATTCATTCTACAATCACTCCCAAGTCTCCCTAATCTCCATAAAAATGACAGAGAGGGTAAGAAATTTGAAAAAATCTTCGACAAGTTTTTGTCATCCTAAGTAAAATCCCTACACAAAATGGAACATTGCCCTTCTCGAATACTCACTCTGGTTGGTCACTAGTTTTACAAGATCATCTCGACATCGATCTAGCTTTCTTGTTGTTAACATGAACATCAGATTGGACTATAAAGGTGGTTTCCACCGAATGTTCTCGGCTCATAGTCGTTGCGCAATCTTTTGGTTTCATGGCGATCTTCATTCGTCAGGTACGTAAGTGTACAAGTATGGAGTAAGTTACACGACAAACCACATAATTGCATTGCTGATAGTATACATTTACTTGAAACCATTGCGGGGTCAAAATCCAAGGTGATTGCTACCGTTCGTCATCGTCACTGCTTGAAATCCTATGTTGTTGAATGACTAAAACAGAACCGCTTAAATCGAAATCTGAGGAACCCAAGAGATCTCCCACCGTACCAAGCTCGGGACACTCCTCCCAATCGCTCATCCCAGTGGTTAAAGGTGAATGCCCTCGCCCGCCCTTCCCGACTATGAACAATGAGTACATATCAGCCATGTCCCGCAAAGCAGAAGCTGTTTCTACTCCTGTTTCCACGTACTTCTCCACGTATCCCACCTGACCCGACGTTACATACCTGATAATTATGAACGGAAAAATTGATGAGAATTCGAACATCTTAGTCGACAACATAGCTTGTTAATTCTTCAAAAAAAAAAAAAAAAAAAAAACCAACTAAACTAGCCTGCTAGAAAATTTTGCGTACCGGCCCGTGATAATCTCCATGTTCCATTTTGTCAAAATATGAATGCAAGCACAAATTCAGTCACTGCTTATTTTGGTGTAATGCTTATGCAATGAGCCAGTGAGAAATGATATTCATGAGTAACATAGTTCTAAAATAGAAGTGGATTCCAAAGAGCAAATCAGTGGCATTTGGTATCCCCTTCCTCTGATCAAACATCACTACAGTAAATTTATAACTAAAAATGCCACTTAATTGGTATGAAAATATGTTTGCATGATAGATGTTAAAATGAGCCAAGCTACTTGAGTTTGAGCTCTTGTTCGCTCGGCAAAAGTTTGCTCAAAATTGGCTCGTGACATAAATTAATCAAGCTAGGTTGAATATCTATTGAAGCTCGATAGGTTTTCTAACCAAACTTGAACAAGCTACTATTCGTATTCAACTTGTTTTGTTTATGATGTCACAAAAAATTACGCTACTCGGGATCGACTTAATTAAAGCTCGTTTGAGACATGGGCGAAGGTATGTATTGGAAAGTGGGGTCACTTGACCCCGCTGAGTTGGGAAATGTTTCTAGAGTAGCTATATTTATAGTGCTATTTTCCACATTTTGACCCCATAAACACTACATAGCTGCCCAAAGAACTTGACCCTATTGTTGATAAATCCTGACTTCGCCCATGTTTTGAGATCAACACGATTAAAGCTCATTCGAGATTGACTCAGCTAATTAATAACCCACACTTCAGCTTACTTTTCGAGCACATTAAAATTTTCAAATCAAACTTGAACAATTCTCGTTCGGCTCATTTATCGACCCTATTTTTCAGAGACAAGCTAAGATGACTACTATTAAACTGCTTCTTGCCCAGTGAAACAATGCACAAAGATCAATCATTAGCATACCTGTTGTAGAACTCCGTCAAAATCGCTGTATCGGCTTCACTCTCCGTCTCCTGATCCGAAGAACAAACCGACATCATCAAAACATCGTCCTCCTCCTTGTTATGCGCAACATTCAGCCCAACATTCCTATCCCTATCGGCCGCCGCCAAAAACCTTATAATCGTCAAGTTTATATGGTGGTGCATGCTGAGCCTCCGGCTAAACCCGAGGGCCTCCCGATCGTCGGGCCCGCCGAAGAACAGCGTCGCCACGTGCTGCAGCGACTCTGACCCAGAAACCGAGCCCTGTGCAGGAAAAAAAGACGAGGTGGTCGCGGCCACGGGTGGGAGCCAGAATTTTTGGTTAGTGGGATAAAAATTAAGTTGATATGAAAATAACTTAACTAATCTAAAGAAATTGCTCACTCCATCCCACAATGTGTTCCTTTTAGGCATTTTATTAAAAATTTTAAGGGGGCAAGAATTAATTGCACATCTCTTTTGAAAATGAGCTTTGATTTCCATGGTTGTCCTTTGAATTAAAATTTTTAAAATTATTTTTAGTCATTTATGGAGGTTAAACTTAACTTTTTTACTTGACTTTTTAAATAGGATTAATATTTGCGGACATCCTAAAATAGAATAGAGGACCATATTATTATTATGGACAGAGACCTATTTATTAAATTAAGAGGTTAATCATAAGATAGAGATATATCGATAGAGGGAAATGTAATATTTTCCTAAAGACTTGTTACTAATATTTTGTAAACGATGCATGACCCCATTTTCAACTCTCGACAAAAAAAAAAATTTTGAATGCTTGAAGTTTTCTACGCATTCAAAGCAAATTTAAAAATTTTTTACGGGTTAAAATAGCAAAATTTGGCTACAAGTTGTCAAATGTCATGTGAGAAATCAAAGTGGATGCGGTCAAGTGATCCTATTCGAATTTTTTACGGATTATTAAAATGGCAAAATTTGGCTACAAGTTATCAAATGGCCTGCGAGAAATCAAAGTGGGTGCAGTCAAAGTGACCCTGTACGTACGTTATACCCTCCTCCGCTCCTGGTGGCGGCGACGGAGTTAGTGAGGCCGCGGTCAACGAGGATGGCGACAGAGCATTTGGAGTGGCGGAGGATCTTCTGGTTGGTGGTGCGGATGCCTTCTTTGCCCGGTTCCATCTTGCCGTCGATGCGCTGGTGCTTGTGGAAGTGGAGGAGGATTATGGAGGCTCGGGTTTCTTCGGCTCGAGCGCAAACGTCGTCGTGCATGTTCAGGAATGGTGACACCGCTTTTACCTGGTGCAGCAAGTTTTAATTTTTATTTTTCGACAAAATTTAGTTGTAAAATACAGCAAAAAAACACCAAAAGTAATCCTAGGAGCCCAATCCCTGCACCGAAATTTAGTCGCAAGTTGTAGTTAAAAGTTTTTTCCAATCATTTTTGTTTTTGATAACTTAGGCGCTCGGGCCATCTTACCCGCACCTCGACTAATCCTGAGAGCTCAATGCCACCGCTCATTTGCGGGGAGCCCAATTATAATTAGAACAGAGCTCCGTATGAACTGATCCGACGGAGTTGGTAATGTCTGAGTACCTTCTTTACAACCCTTCTATTCACTCACGAGTGACATTTTTCAAAAATCATCAAACTTCTATTTCTACATTTAGAAAACGACCAATATTATTTTGGAAAATATCAAAATGGAATAGTGGACTGGCTATTAAGAACGGAGGGAGTACTAAAATTCACAAATCACAACAATACTACTGCAGTAATAAGTAACCATCACCTGGTGAACCACCACCCCGGTCTCGGCGGTGAAGGCGTCCACCGCCTCATTGATCTCCACCACCTCGTTGCCGCCGTAGTTATCCTCATCACTCAGCTCATCATCTTCCCGCTGGTGGTACATGAGACTGTTATCCTTGCTCTTCTGATCAGGCAGCTCTATCAAGTGCATCAAGTAAGGAGTTATTGGGCCTCTTTCGGACCCTCTCAGGGCTGCAATGAGCCCAACAATGGTGGACACGTGGCGCGGGTTGTGGACGCAGGCCAGCATTCGTAGCTCGACTTCCGGGTCTTGCCATTCCAGCGCCACGTGTCTGTAGCCCAGTGATTCATTTTCTCTTCTCACAATATAGACTATGATTGGGCCCACTATCAGTGTGTTAGTCACTATAGTTGCCAACATTAATCCATAGAATTGTGTGCTCGTCACCACCTGCATCACTCCAGATAGAATGAAATAAACGGTTCCGATCATTTATTTGAGACACAAAAATAGACCCTACACATTGATCTGTGCACAATTAGCCGTTTCCATGCATAAATAACTCAAGAATCCAATGTGCAATCATGGGGTTATGGGGTTTTTGTGTACACATTTTTGACAAAAACTTTGGGTCGAAACCATTTTCTAGATTTTATACGGAGGGGAAAATGTAAAGACTTCAAGTTTTCATGCAAAAAGATACATCTACGACGATAAGAAGCACAAAAATAAGTCATTGGCTACATTTTTGGTTACACTCATAACGAAATAGAACAAAATTTCCCACAGCCTGAGGATACTGCCAAATGGGAGTTCTTGGCAGCAGTGCCTAGCGGCCGATCCGGTCCTTCATCTCGGTAATCGATGGCTCGGATCTTAATTTGAGCAATAGACGGTTCAAATTTTTATGCGTTTGGATTAGATCTGAGCCATCCATGCAGATATGAATGATCGGATTGGCCGCTCGATGCCGCTGCCAAGCACTAAGGTGCAGCTAAATTTCTAGAGAGAGAAATTAGATACCTAATGAACTTAATTCATCAGGTTGGTATGTATGTTGATCTTAGAGCAATGTTCTTGCTAGTCGGACAAAAAAGGGGCACCTAGCACCTGACTAGTCGGCTGTCTAATCTAGACATCGACCAATGCCTAGGCGGGGATTAATCGGCCTAGGCGGCCCACCTTTAAGAACACTGCATTAGAGAGAGGGGGGAAAAAAAAAACTTACGTTACTTTGGAGGCCGACAGAAATGGAAACAAGATCGACATGGCCTTTGACATTCATCAAGAAAGCAAAAAGAACACCTTCGTTCATCGGAATCCTCAGGTAATAGCAAGCAGCAAGGGTCCCACTGATCTTCCCTCCAAGGCTCAGCAACAGAACAACAGCAACCACCCCTAGACTTGCAAGGCTGTTTATGGTAGTCATGTCAGCTTGAAAACCCATGTACCCCAAGTAAATAGGGAAGATGAAGTTGTGGACAGAGTAATTCAGCTTCGGCAGCAGGGTCCGGCCTGTCTTCCCGCCTTTCGGGAACATTGACCCGATCAGAAAGCAGGCCACGATGCTGTTGAATCCCATCGACTCGATGGTCATGGCGGTCACGACGAGGACGGACAGTATCCCGAAGGCTTCGGCGTTCTTGAGGTGCTTCTGGTTTCTGTTTCGCCTGTTTAGCCAGTTTGCCAGGTACATGTTGAGGATTATGACCGCGACTACCAGGAGGAAAGCGAGGCATCCGAACAGGACCCAGTGCATGAATTTCTTCTCGGCTCTGCTTTCCGAGCTCACGACCAGTAAGACGACGGAGTACATGTCGCTGATGAGGGAGGAGGAGATCACCAGGCGGCCAAAATCCGTGGTGGCGAACTTCAGCTCGGCCGCCAGGCGGATCACGATGGGGGAAGCAGCGTTTGAGAAGATCACAGCGATGGTCAGGGCCATCGTGAACATGGGGCCGTGGGCCCCCGTCTGGTGGTAGATGAAGGGTGTGATTGCTGCCGCGAAGACCGTGCACGTTACGCAACCCCCGCAAGCCAGTATGCTTGCGGGGCGCAGGTTGCGCACCAAGTAAGGGATGTCGGTTTCGAGGCCGATTAGGAACATGATGATTATGCGAGAGAACAATGCCATGGTTTCATAGTAATCGCCGGTTAAATCTTGGAAGAATATCTTTTTTACGGCTGAAAGGTGAGATAAGCCCGAGGGACCTAGCACGAATCCGGACTGCAACAAAGACATAGAAACAAACATAAGAAGGCTACATATTTTGTTCCCATTTTTGCCCGGACGGGTGTTTCGATGCATTTCCAGCTATTGGATCACGTGAACTTTTTTGGAAAAAAACGAAAAAGATTGATTATTTCGAACTTCATAAAATAATGTCCGCCAAAAGTGATGAAATTCGGCTACAGGTGTTATATTTTTTAGAAGAAATAGTATTCACCCGTGCCTACGGCACTACACATCCCTGTTGAAAGGGGATGACAGTTGTGTGCTTTAAAATATGGGCTCTTTAATGAGATGAGGAGAATGTCTCTCAGCCCTTAGATCAAACCAATCCTAACCATTCCAACAACTTGTCCCCACACCCTTCTGTTTTATAATAGAGATTATTGGAAATTGTTCTGCAAAATGGATACAGTAACCAAGCATGGATTGAGAGTAATCCAATATAAAAACATGCTCATTTTTTAGATTACATACCAAAATCAATTTCAAATTCTAAAAAATGCTGCAACAAGAAAAACATATGTTTCGATGCGTGTGTGTTAGAGACGTACTTACGAGAATTTGAGCAATGGGTCCGGGTTGACCCAACGGCTTCAATACAAGTTGAAAGCAATGCGAGAGAACCAAGATGAAAGCAACTTGCATCCCCATTGTCGAAACCGGGTTAAACATCTCCCGGTTGCACGCCACCCGCTTCGTGGCATCCATTTTGCTGCTTCTTTCGCCAAATTAACCAATCACAAGAAAAATTACTTCAACCAGAAACCTATTTCTACAAATTTCTACCTACGTGATATATTTACGAAACCATCGAGAAAGCCTGAGAAAAAGGGTCAGGATGGGAGGAGGGGACGGTAAGAGAAAGGTCGATGCGAAAACCCTTCTCTCTCCTCTGTTCCTGACCCTCGTGTGAAACTCTCTCTCTATATCTCTAGTTCTCTCTCTTGCTTTCATTGGTGAAAGTGGCAAAGTGAAAAAGGAAGAGAGGAGAGGTTGGGAGTTTTGCTTAATTTAGCTTTTAGCATGGCCTTGTTTAGGGATGGAGGGCCGTGTTTAGCGGATGCTGTCAGGGGAAAGGCGTTAAGATATCACTGTTTGTTTAGAAAATTACTGAATATTTAGTAAGAGACAAATTCCACAATGCCCACTTATTATTGCGACATCAACATCCTATTCAAACAATTTATTTTTTTTTAAACTAGGGAAAGATTTTCGTTCAATAAAGTCATCCGGCACTTACAAAGGAATTACATTGAAATAACATAGAAATGAATCCAAACAAATTTCAACAAAATAGGAGAATTTTCTTTTGTATATCGACACAAGCCTCGTGATCTTAACACGTACTGTAAAAACAGACTGAAATGAATTCAGCAGTAGTGCAAGTCAAAGATAAAAACAAATAACCCTAAGGATGGAATATATTCAGATCAAAGAAAGCATTGAAGAACCACGTAATTCCAACACAGAAAACCACCAAAAACGAGAAAAAGTAAAAAAAAAAAAAAAATTACTACAAAACCCAACAATCGACGACTCCTCCCATAACTGATGAATGTCATAGGGATAGAGAAAGAATTGGCCGACAGGCCCGGCTTCCCCTGCCGGAATCACAGGCAACACAGACCGTGGGTTCTCTTGAGGGACCGTGGACTTTGGAGGAAGATCCATGATCTAAAGTAAGACAAAGACTTTTAAAACTGGAGTGAATACATGAACACTTCTTTTCTGGAAACTTGTGTACAAGTACTAATCCACCTTTTCTGGCAAGTCTACTGGTATTAAAATGATAAATGACCTGGGGCAGACCAATATTGTTTAGGTATCCAACCATTGACAAGCTAAAAGTCCTAGGTCTAAGGGAATCCCAATTTTCTTCTAACATAGGGTAATCAAATAAGACGCAAAACCTCAGACAAAAAAAATCATGTCCTTCCAACAGAGAATTCACCTATAATTCTAATGAAATAAACTAGTAACAATAAATTGGAAAACACAAAGAAAGGGAAAACTAGGGCTCAACTAATCGACCACGAGGGAACAGGCCAACCTGTATACAGGCAAAAAAATGAACAATGATCCAAGGGTATTATTTTCTTCTAGTCTTCAATTTTTGATGGTTAATTTCCTTCTGGGAGGGTTCAGCCGTGTAACCCAGGATTGGCAACTTGATTCTGACTGTTGTGATACTCTTCATCTGTCGCTGGCTTTACCTTGAATTCACCTCTAGCAAAACCTCTAGGAACCTACAACCACCAAAGCATCAAAACAACAATTACCCCGGCATTCCATATGGTAAATAGTATGCAGGAGAAATTTCTTGGTTACCTTTGATAAATCTTGTTTTGCTCAACTTGATTCTGGCTGCTGAGATAACTACTCATCTGTCAATAGTCTCACCTTGAATTTACCTCTAGTAAGACCTGTACCCATCTAAACCAAACAAAGCATAAAACAACAATTACCCGCCATTCCAAATAGCAAATAGCATGCAGGACTTTAGACAGAAAAAATCTTTTTTGTTTGTCCTTGGAGTCTTAAAGCGATGATCCAAGCCATTCATTTTGTTGGTCTATATGGATATGCAGAAAACCAGGTTAATCGGTCATCAACAAGTGCCTTGTTCATACGAATATGATTTGTTCTGCCATGGATATCTGGTTAAGCTGAGAGATTTACACATTGGAGCTTACAAGATGAACGACTCGTATCATCAGGATGAGTGGAACCCATTTTGAATCACGAGGTTATCACATAAGCAGATCCTGATCCGATTATATGTTACCTTGAACGCGGATTGGTCTGGTATGAGGAACGAGAATGGGAACGTGGTACACCACATGCTTAAATTGTGGTACGCTAGGGGTAAGCTTCTATAGATAACAAAACTAGAACTTACTATTCCAAGCGATAAACATCTAGTGAAACTAGGTATTGTTTGTCCAGTTATTCATACAAAACACATTTCCAGGAGCATAACGATGGAACGTTTTACATTTTCTCCTACCGAAATTCCATTATCTCTCTACCATAATATGTTGACAGTTTGGGGAAAACTCATGATCGCTAAATTTACCGTGTTGGGCCGGTAGTGTACCAAGTTTTGGAACATCCGTTCCAAAACGTAATTCACTAGGGTAGTAGCGTTCCCAGGTAACAGAGATCCGATTTACCTGGGCAACATAATTCCAAACCATCCTACAAATATAAAGAGCTTATAAACACATCAATTTAAGGTACCAGGTTTTACTCCTCTGAGTTACAGCTCAAAATACACAGTTAAGGTTGACTAAGTCCATATAAATCGGATAAAAGTCCATGCCAAAATACACAATCAATTTACTTTATATTAGACAAGGAAGTGCTAAAGTATTTCACATGTTCAAAGAATACAAAAATAAAATAAGCAAGGAGAGAGATTGCCTATTTTAGTTACATGATACCAAGTCTTAAGGACTGAAGGGAATAGGATGACCTCATGAGTATAGGATTGTCATAGTTGAAGGGCAAACTAGAGGGCCTGACCGAAGGGCAACCCATCCCTAAAGCTGACGGCTCATACTTGGGTTGGCGGCAAGTCCTGTTGGGATTTGTCCCACATTGGTTAATTATCCCCTCCAAAATTAGTATATGAACCTGAGTGGCCTCTCCCCTCTTTGCCAATTGGTTTGGACTTGGATGCTTTAACATAGTATCAGAGCTAAACTTTCGGAGGCTTTTCCCCTTTGTTTGTGCCATAATTGCACTTTGTTTCATTGTAATCCGTGTGTTCCGGATCCTTTATTTACCTCTCCACGTGCGAGTCGGGGGTCGCACGTGCGGAGGAGTGTTGGGATTTGTCCCACATCGTTTAATTATCTTCTACAAAACTAGTATACGAACCTGGACAGCCTCTCTACTCTTTGCCAATTGGTTTGGAGTTGGATGCTTTAACATGGTATTAGAACTAAGCTTTCGGAGGCTTTTCCCCTTTTCTTTGTGGCACAGTTGCACTTTGTTTCATTGTGATCCGTGTGTTCCAGATCCTTTGTTGACCTCTCCACGTGCGAATCGGGGGTCGCATGTGCGGGGTAGTGTTGGGATTTGTCTCACATCGGTTAATTATCCCCTCCAAAACTAGTATATGAACCTGGGCGGCCTCTCCACTCTTTGCCAATTGGTTTGGAGTTGGATGCTTTAACATGGACGTTGCTCGGGACCGAAGGCAGATCGTGGAATGGAAACTTGAGCTCAAGGGTTCATCTGAAGGTCTAAGCCTCCTTCACGGTTCAGCGATAGACTAGTCTTAGAGAGAGGGATACTAGAGAGACAGGGATACTCGTTGACTGAATGATCTTCAGTCTTCACATCATAGCTGCCACTGGCATCCACGAGGCCCCCAAGGTCTCATGTTCTGGAACCCAACATATCATTGACCTCTAGACCTTGGGTCCTTCAGATTTAGTGCCTAGACGTCATCGGTTTGTACCCTCCACCTAGCTAGTCACTAAAGGTGCGATATGTGTCCTCTGCAAATCGAGCTTCAGCCCCAATAGATCACACTTGGTAAGAAATTCAGCATGGGTCTCTTCAGCAATCCCTCAAGTAGTTACTCCCTACCTGGTTAACCATCAATTTCTCAATTGAGGGAGCCTATGAAAAGCAGGCAAGAACCTCAGTAAAACGACGCGAGCTTCAGGGCGTCAACCTTCAACACCTTGTTTTCAATCACCTTCAGGACTACGATTTCAAGGATCCTCAGCATCCCATTCTTAAGACACCTTTATGGTGTACTTCTCAACAAAGCCGCCCCTCAAGACCATGAGGGTGATGGAAAAACAAGAGATTTCAAGAATCAACACCCCTTCCCCTCTATTGAAGAAGTGAAAGATCTTCTTGAAGCATGTATTGCAGAAGGGAAGGTCCCCCCTCCCAGGATTTTCACGATCATGGCCTTCAGCCTTGATTTGACTTGAGCAGCATGGCTATGCTCAATTCCATAGCTAAGGAATCACTCATCTGGAAACTTCAGCCTTGTGAGGGTGATTCAACCTTGGCTAAGGAATCACCCATCTGGAACTTTGCGGTTATGGTTGAGCCATGATCCAACTGAGCAGCTGAGGAATCATCCTCGAGGGTCTTCGCAACCAACAAAACTCTAGTTGCTCCAATCAACGGTTTAGAAGCCAGCCTTCTGATGTAATCGAACCAAACGACCCTTCAGCAGGATGACAATGCTCAATTCCTTGGCTCAAGAATCACCCCTTTGAGAACTTCACGGTAACGGTCTACAGCCATGATTAAACTTCAGTAGCATGGCTATGCTCAATTCCTTTGCTATGGAATCATCCTCTGGGGGACTTCGCAAGTAGAAGAACTGCAATTGCTCTAAATTAGAGGTTTAGAGACTAGCCTCATGAGATGGTACTCGAACCAAACAACTCTTCGGCAGCATGGCAATGCCCAATTCCTTGGCAGAACCACTCATCCAGGGGACTTCATGATCATGGCCTTTTGCCGCAATTTGACTTCAGCAGCCTGGCTATGCACAATTCCTTGGCGAAGGAATGATTCCTCAGGGGGACATCGCGGTCATATGATTTGACTTTAGAGCATGGCTATGCTCAATTCCTTGGCGAAGGATCATTTCCCTGGGAGACTTCACAATCATAGCTTTCAGCCACAATCTCGAGTTAAACAACCACTTTCAAGATGGGATCACCTCAAACCCAATTATTGCATCTATGATCACCTCAATTCTTGAATGTTGGGCTTTTAGGATTCTTGTGCATAGAACATTTGATTGCGATGATCTTGACCACCTGGTGGTAGCTTGCATCCTCAAAGACCCTGCACCTTACTACAACATCAACCCAAAGTTGAAGGTCATGATGTTTTCCCATGTAAAGAGCACGAAAAACCAAACAAGGTTAGGAGGTTAAGCTGAAGATCAAGTTCAAGCAATCCTTTGATCAATTTGGGGTATCACTCGTAACTCGATGCAAGGCCACCTCAAAGCTGAAGGTCACGATCTTAGAGAGAAAAAGACACTCGTTAACTGAAGGACAACTCCTCAGTCTTCGCATCATACCTACCACATGACATCCACGCGGCCCCAGAGGTCTTGTGGTACGAAACCCAACATACCACTGACCTTTTCATACTTCGGGCCTAGACCTTATAGGTCTGTACCCTCCACCTAGTCAGCCACTAAAGGCACAAAACTGTCCTCTGTACATCGGGCTTTAGTCCTAATATATAAGGGTGATACTGGTCCAATTTGGTCCGATTTTGGGCAATTTATGGGACCAAACCAGATATTTGGTTTGGAAGATTTGTAAACCGGAACCGGTTGAAATAAAACCGGTCTAGTTTCAATCGGTTCGACCGGTTTTCCGGTTTGGTCGATTTAAGAGCTGAGTCAATTGGGACGAAGAGATAGATCTGGGTTTCTTGGGATGTTGAAGTTTGCGACTACAGGCAAAACATAAAAAAAAATCGGATGATTTATAGAGTATTTGAGTCAATAAATTGAATGAATTTAAGGAAAACAATGTTGGGTTTTCTCAAAATCAACACAAACACTACCCAACAGTGTGCAATTGAAAATGGGGGTATCATAACAAAATGTTTTGCATCTTACTATTACAGTGCCCTTATTTGCATCAAGTCGATCACCATATTGCAGAATCTAAACATGAAACTAACCCACAGTTACACGAGAGAGAGAGGAACCTATTCTAATCTTGCGAGAGAGAGAGAGAGAGAGAGAGAGTTGGAGATCAGCGCTCAGAGGAAGAGAAGGGGAAAGTGATGAATCTGACTTAGACTTCAGGGTTTATATGTAAACACGTGTATGTAGTAAAAAAATAATAATCTTCATGAATAAAATAAACAGATGGGTAGCCTAGCGGGAAAGTGACGCACTAACATGCTTTAGGTCTCGGGTTCGAGATTCCCGAACCTTAATTTTTATATGCGCGTGTAATACTGGTTCAGTTCGGCGTCTATGTCCACAAAACCGAAACCACACCGAATTAAAAATTTGAAATTATGACAAACCGGACCAGACCGGTTCTATCTTAAAACCAAACCAACCGCTGGTTCGGTCCGATTTTCTGGTTTAAAGTAACACCCCTACCAATATACCACACTTCCCTAGTAGTTTGATCTCAGAGGTCTGACCTATAGCCTCATAGGCATGCGACCTTCAGACCACCAGCCATTCAGGACCTTCCACATATCCTCAATCCAGCTGTATCTCAGGTCATCTCACACCCATATAAAAGATCCTTGCCATTGTGGTCCTAGACATTACACAACACTGCTCTTGGTTCAAGCCATTACTATAACATCATTTGGTTTCTCCACTGCCACCCTCTCTCTCTCTCTGTAGGATCTGCCTTGGGCTCTATCCACCTCCACCTTCGACACCCTGAGCCTTCAACCTCTCTTTGATCATCCCGGATCACCTTCATGGCTCCTCTAGCCCTTCGGTTTAGCTCACACGTATTAATTCAACTCACTTGAGAAGTATGTTTGGGAAATAAACCCAGGCTTTTTTCCAATCTGGATCATAATCTATTCATCAATACGCTACCGATACTTCCTTACCAATTATTGCAACCTGTTGAGAGTATAATTCATAAAGTTGCCCCTCTTTCTAACAGCTTAAGCTTTTAGATGAGTTGGTGGTCAACAATCTAATATAGTATCAGCGCAGGCAATAGATCTCGTGTTTGAATCTCACCACCTACCTAATAATTAAAATTTACACTTGTTTAGCCAGCTTATGGAGGATAGCCTGGCTGGCTACACATGAGGGGGCGTGTTGAGAGTATAATTCATAAAGTTGCCACTTCTCTAATAGCTTAAGCTTTTAGATGAGTTGGTGGTCAACAATCTAATATAACCTTCAAAATTAGGAGATGCCCAAAGATCAATATCAACTATATTAAAGGATAAAGTCTATAAAAAAATGAGGTTGATCGCGAAGAGATGACCCTCCATTCCCCAGCCAAGAAAGTTCCACAACTATATATAAAGGTTGAACATGCATACCTTTAAGAAAACCCTAACTTTGAGAGCACTGCTCAAGACTGCCAGTCTTTTTTGATTCCCTGAAGTTAAGTAGTTTAACATACTGCGATCAACCAGTACTTCAAATCTCGGATAGGATTGAGCATTTTCAGGCTCTGCTATACCATCCATCCTTGCCTGACACAAATAGGTGACTATGAGATCACAACGAAGTCACAAAACTAGGAATAAATATGAAAGAGAAGTGATGTGCCTTATTATTCTTACGCGAGCATGTGCACTCACGCGCGCGAACACACACACACAAAAACTAAAATTTCCAAGCATGCACTCATGAAAAAAACTTAACGTCACTATAACGTCAAAAATTTTAGCACTCCGATGCTTTGTACTTATTCCAAAGCACTTCTACAAATACAAATGCACTTTTGACATATATACCGAGGTTACTGATCACCCCTAGGGCAGTGGTTAGCATATCCCTAACAAAATTACATCTGAAGTGCAATATGAATCAAATACGAAATAGTTCCCTTCACCTTCTTCAGTTTAGCCTTTGCACTTAAGCTTTTAGAGGCATATGACAAACAAAGTAGTAATAAAATCTATGAAGCCAGAGATGAATACTCACAAGATTCCGGCAAATTTCACGCTCAATTTTGGAAAATGAGGTCTCCAAAGATTCCACTCTTCCAGTGGCTTTACAGTAAGAGCATGGTTCACTAATCAAAAATGTCACACTAGATCTAACCTGTCAAGCATATCAGCAACTTGGTTAGAAAAGTAAATACCGCGATGAAGTCATCAATCTTGCTTAGCAAAGTTTTCCATTTTACTCTTGGTGATATATTGCTAAAGCTAAATTTGAAAGTATAACAGATACCTAACCCCAAGGGGTTGGCCCAGTGGCCAAGGCTTTAACACTTAGGTGTTTGCTCCTTCCTAGGTCTTAAGTTGAAAACCTCTTAGGTGCTATCAACTCTTGGGGACCAGCCCTTACAGGACTTTGTCCCGATTTTAATTGGGCCTACCGCCAGTGGACGGTGGATTTGGTCCCCAGAGATTAATCAAGGAGCATGCTGGCCCGCACACTCTGAGTTAACAGAGAAAACAAAATTATAACATATACTTTTTGTTAAGATCTCACAAATGCAAAAGGTTAGATAGCTTGTAGAGACTATTTGTAATACTCTCTTGAGAGCTTCCTGAATTTAAAAGCAAGACAAGCAACAGAGAAATATATTACTATGAAACAACCAACATACCCTCTTTCGGGTGATTTCCATAATCCCATTCATAGACAATTCAGATATGTTCACTGTTGATCGGTCTCTCTTCACTGCCTCTTTAATTTCATCATAGACCAGTCTCTTATATACTGAAATAGGTGCCAGAAGAAAACTAATTAGCAGAAGCGATCTAGTTAAACTTAAATTCCAGATCCTTTAATGTTTAATTACAATGCCCAAAGCATTAATTTTATTAGTAGAAGTTAAAGGTAGACAACAGATGGGAAAATCTCAAAATCTCATACATGCGGAAAACTTGTTTAGCTGTACCCAGTTCAATATGTAAGTTTAGACGCACAAAAAAAAAAAAAAAAAAAAATCAAACATGTTGGATCAAATTGTCATATGTATGTCTTAACACAGTACACGTTATGTTTCGAAAACCCATGTGAGGAAGCAGCACACATTAAATGTTTTTTTGGAATATTGACTTTTATTAAGAAACCAAACAAAACAGATCAAGGAGATAAACTTGAAATTACAAACAAGAAACCCAAGATAGACAAAACAAACAAAAACCAGAGACCCTATACAAGGGATACACCACATCCTCTAGAAGACAAAACCTTAACACCAAAGCCTAAAACTGGAGCACATACAGAGGAATACCCCAATCCCCACAAAGATGCACATTTTCAGAAGATTTAGGGAACTTCTGCCAAGAAAGCATGCATTACGTATCCATATTGATGTCTGTTCTTATGTACTTGTTGTCATGGCATCATGGGTCAATCTTTTATGGGTTTAGAAAAGGTTTGATGCTATCATAAGTATACACGAAAGATGAAAATAGAATGGCCTTCTTCAAAAACAAAGAAATAATAGGACTTGCGGCACGTTAAGTGTATTTTACAGGTGGTATTAACTTTTAAATGCTACTTTCTAACTTCTAAGATTCCAATTACATTTATTTTCAGAACACTACAAATGCTTCCATACACAGCGGCTATAACATCGACAAATGTATCCTATCAATCCACATCCTCGATCTTGTGTGGCTGGGAGTGGGACTAGCCATGTGAGCGAAGGACCGTTGCTTCCTCAACCAACAAGAGCCAATTGAAAAAAAAATACCATATTGAACATAGCATGACATGCAAAATCATGCACTAGCAAAAGTATTTGAGTTTACTTTAACATAAACTGATACCCTCCAGGTGGGTACTGGCGTCTATATAGTCGCACTCAATGTTCTAAAAGTCGCTAGGCGCTAGTCGGGCGGTCGGCCACCTTTGAGCTATTAATCGGGCAATTAATCGCTGCATATTCATTAGTAATCGGCGATTAATGGTTAGTCGGACATAATCGGATAGGCCCTACAGGCGATTAATCGCCAACTAATCGCCGATTAATTCCTTGTTTTAGAACACTGGTCGCAATTATGGATAGGGCAAAGAGTCAGCAAACACAAATTGGACAAAAAGTATTTTTCATTTTCCCTAATAAAGCACATTATTATTTACATATGAAAAAGAAGTGACTACAGCTAACCTATTAACTGATCAATGGAACAAGCTTGAAGTGGTTGTATTGCCTATTGGGTTTAGCTTCATGTCACTGTCACGGTTTCAACATTAACTCTTGGTGTTCCATTCTTTTGTGGTCTAGAATATTTTCCCCTTAGAAAAGGGGATAATCGTATGACAGGAACCCTTACTAAAATGTTCATAGAAACCCAGAACCACAATTTGGAAAAGCAACCAAGAGGCTGTGTCAAAGACTGAAATATCAAGATTCCGGAGAATGGACAAACGGAGCCGAAGAGCTAAAACCACGTTTGACATAAACCACAAATTTGAAATCCAAAGATAGTACCCAAGAGCACCCTTAGAATAATCATTTTGGATTGATATTCTGGTAAGCCTTCTGAAATTATCAAAATTTCACAAAGATCACTGATAACCAGTATAACCACCATTGAGATAAATACACACACACACACACACACATATTTATAGAGCGAGAGAGATCTATCTTACTATGATCCTCCATTTTAAGGAAATCCACAACAATAATGCCTCCAATATCTCTCAGGCGTAATTCTCTAGCAATCTGAAAGAGTTGATTTCGTTAATGAATATGAGCAACCACAAAATGTACGATAAACAGCATGACTAGCTATTCTGTTGAAATAAGTAGAGGGGAGAATCAATTCATAGAACTAATCCATGAGCTTTCGTGTGTGTAGCTATTGAATAACGCAGAAGCAAAGCCAAGAGGGGCAAGACTAGCATCGTATGAGCTTTTGTGGACCTATCCCTAACTAAATGAAAGAGAAAAGAAAAAATTCTTATGACATGGATATTAGAAAACAGAAGAGTTATCAGAGATTCAATTGATTGATTTCATGTATTACCTATAAAACAAGAGAAAGTTACCTAACATGATCATATGCAACTGAAGATTTATGTATGCATGAGGAGAACAATAAATCAAAGTCCCCTGATGAATACACAATATGCCATACAAAGAGATATAACTTGGTTTAAAGTACATGTTTGGCAGCATCACGGTTGACACTGAGAATAGCTTCCTCTTGCATGTTGGTCATATATTTCCCACTATTCACATCAATAGAGACTAATGCTTCAGTTTGCTCAATCACTAGATAAGCTCCATTAGGAAGATCAACCCTGCAATACATGAGACATAATCAGCACCAAAGAGTAAATGATATTGAAGTCAACACGTCAACTTCAGCAAGAACAGAGATGAGTGGTGGACAAATCATTGTGAGTGTCATTTACAAGTTGCATGCATGCATCTCAGGGGAAAAGTAAGGGGAAATTGCTGTCAAATATCACATAGAAATATATGGAGAGGTGAATAGAAACTGTTGTTAAATACCCCAGCATTTATGGTTGATTACCTTTGGAGAGACGGAATATATGGGAACCCTTACCAATGGGAAGCTAATAAGATTGCTTTTATGGTTGATTACTGTTCACACCCAATTTTGGCCAAAATTTAGAGACATAGATTAATCAAAAAATTAATGGTTAAAGAACCATTATTTTCCATCATTAGAGGAGTTGTGCAATGGACCTCTCATTCTTGGGGACATATGGAAGATCAATGGGCCACACCAAAGTTCCACGGGAATGAGCTAGTTTGATGCTCAAGGAGTTCCATCAACTAAGGCTCAATCCAAATTTGTCTTGGGCCAAAGTTTTCAGAAGGCCTTAAAATCTAAGAGCTTACTTCCCGGGCATGGGCCTGTTTGTGGGCCTTATAATAGGTCCAAATCAATTAAAGTTTTCATTCCAGGCCTAGGTTAAGAAGACCTGAACGTTTAGAGGCCCAGTTTCACACTCCATGTTCTTTCCATACTCTAGAATGTACTTGAACCAATTAGAACGTGGTCCATGGGAATATGGTGAGGAAGGGAACATAGAATAATTGTTTAATGGCCAGGAGAGTCTGTGAGCGGCAGAATAGACTGCCTTGGAATACAAGCAGCTCAAGGCCTTTCTTCATAATGAAGAAAGGCCAAAGGTGCTTGGCATACATGCAGGCTGCCAGCGCAAGCAGCTCAGCCAGGCCAAGGACACATGGCGTCCATGCAAGAAGGTGATTCAAGCAGCTCAAGGCCTTTCTTCTTGATGAAGGAAGGCCAGGGGCACTTGGAATGTATGCAAGCTGTCAACACAAGCAGCTTGCAAGCAGCTCAAGCAGTTGTGCTCCATGTTCCTGCGTACTTGGATGCTGGGAATAGCAAGTGGACCCCCGGAAGCACCTCAAAAGCCAATAAGGAGGCCGAGAAGCCTGAATGTTCTGCAACAACTGAAAATGCCTTTTGCTTTTATCAGTTTTTGTGCAGAGAAGGAAGTTTTTTCAGGTCAAAACCAATTTCTTGGAGTGAAAAGCAAGTTACAGGCAGGTGGCAGCTTCCCATTGTTGCATTTTGAAGTAGCTCAAGGCCTGGAACCTCTAGCTATAAATACCAGAATTTCAGGCCTTGGCAAAGGTCCAGCACCATCAAGCCCTGCACTTATTAAACTTATCTGTCATTTACTTTCAGCAAAATATTGTACTTCCCTTCCATCTAGCCCAGCTTAGGTCTTGTTATTTACTTCCTTGCACCAACTTCATTATACCGTTAATGGAGTTCTTTTAATTTCATCGCACCTCGTTTCTTTTCCTTTTATCCATTTTCTAACAACGGTTCGGAAATATTTAAGTCCTTATCTAGCAAAGGCAAACAACGAACCATCACGAGGCCTTACCCTTTGGGCCTAGCACAATCGTTCGAAAGAAGTCAGATTTTTGAGGCACGAAGGCCTTGAAATACAGTTTGGACTGCATTCCAGTCTTGGCATGCCCGCAATATTAGCCAATTTAGTTTTGCACTTTTTGTGGAAAACAATTAACTTCAGAGAGACAAAACATGAAGTGGTGTAAGGAGATGCTGAATTGGGAGGTCGATGAATGGATACTCAGATGGAAGACTATATGGTTTTGCCAAGCTTAGGGACACAAGAAGATTCATTCAAATGGAGTCTAGCTTTTTCGAGGTTCAATCCTTCTCGTCCATGGAAGACTATTTCCCGACAACTTCCCACAGCAGACAATAATATAGGGTGCGTTCGATTAGAGTGAAAATGAAAACAAACGCAAGAAAAAGAAAATGACACTTTTTTTGGTGCTTGATTAGCATTCAAATAGTAGGAAGTGCTAGAAAGTGGATTTTCTTGTACAACTCATTTAAGCATGATTACATAACTTATACTTTCTTGCTAAAAACACAAGAAAATTCTATTTCCTAGTGAAAGTTGACATCTCTTATGATACTTCCCATCATGCCCATAATGTATTATGTATAGCATGGATACAAACAGGTACGTGGACATGGGATTTCTAAAGAAAATGGGGACATGGACACGGCAAGGAACACAACAAAAATAAATTAAAACATAAATAGTATTTATATGATATGATACCGATGGAAACATAGTAGTTCTTTTTTTAAAATAACTTAGGCGTCCGGGCGAGCTTATGCGCACCTCGAGTGGAAACATAGTTAAGAATGAAGCATCATATATAGATCATATTACAATTATAAATTTTAACCAAAAATATTTGAAGTAATACAAATCCCCCCCCCCCCCCCCCCCCCCCCCCCCCCCCCCCCCCCCCGCCCCCAAAAAAAAAAAAAAAAAAAAAATTAAAACATAAATAGTATTTATATGATATGATACCGATGGAAACATAGTTCTTCTTTTAAAATAACTTAGGCATCCGGGCGAGCTTATGTGCACCTCGAGTGGAAACATAGTTAAGAATGAAGCATCATATATAGATCATATTACAATTTTAAATTTTAACCAAAAATATTTGAAGTAATACAAATCCCCCCCCCCCCCCCCCCCCCCCCACCCCACAAATTAAATTTTAAAAATTGCATATTAACCCTTGTCCTGTGTCCCCCTTACTTAAATTTAAAGGCACGCCAAGTGGTGTGTCCCATACATTTTTTTGTCGTGTCCCCAGCCTGTCCCTGTGTTTCCATATCGAAGATGGGGACACAGCAACCTCTAGGAGGTCAGCGCTTTTCATAGCTTTCCCATCATGATCCATAATGTATGTTAAGAGTAAATTAGTAGATGTAAATAGGGAAAATTTCTTATATATCCCTTTGACTTTGACCGAAAATTCAATTTAGTCCTTCACCTTTCAATTTAGACATAAAATTACTATGACTTTCGAATTGGTTCCAATGTCAACCTTTAGATCAATGGTGTTACGTTTTTGGACGGAAAAAGCCACGTGCTTGCTGGGCATGTGACCTTTTTTGAGGGCTATTATTGCCCATTCACCTCCTTTCTCTTCCCCCCCAGCTCTCGTCCAAAGACCAAACCAAAACCCAAAAAATCCCCGTTGACTACTGGTCCAAGAACCCATTTCACAAATCCCTCTATCTCTACGCCCTAAACCCCTCCAAAACCTCACTCATTTCCAAACCAAAAAACATTAAAAAAAAAAAAAAACCCAATCTTCTTTCCACCTCTCTCTCTAAACACTTCCCAGATGGCCCTCCACCTCCTCACTACCTTCACCCTTTCCATTCTCCTCGCCAATGTAGGCCCTTCAGCCTCCAAATCAACCACTAACGCCTGCACCGCCCTCCTCAACTACACCCTCCCCACCTCCCTCAAGGTCTCCCAGGTCTCCTCCTCCCTCTTCCTAATCGACCCCATTTCCCTCCTCATCGCTAACTCGATTTCCTATGCAGACGTCGAGAACCACATCCCCCCCTCCCTCCCATCAAAATCCCTATAACCTACTCCTTCGTTGACGGCATTCGAAAATCTGTCTCCACCGAATACACCACCTGCCCCTCCGACACGCTCTCCTCCATAGCCAATGTGGTGTACAGCGGCCTCGTGTCCGCTGACCAACTTAAAGTTGCCAACTCGATTTCGGACTCCCGCCGATGTATATCCCTTAAAAAAAAGTAGCTTCGGCAATCTGAGAATCCCTTTGAGAATCGACCCATTTAGATAGTTATATCCATTCAGAGTCGACTTAGTGACTCAAGTTGCCACCTTACAAAGCAAATTGGCCACAAAATCAGAAAATTCTAGATTGAACAAAGAGAAATTCAGTACTTATAAGCTATACATGAAACAGAGAAAGACCCATTTAATCCTTTGAATTTAGCCCTACTGTGAGATTTGTTTTTTGTTTTTTTGTTTTTAAATCTAGGGCACACTGAATCTTTTTCATCTACCAAATAGGCAGGTAAGGAATCCACCTTCGTGGGCAGGCGATGGCAATGACGATGTGGGCGAATAAGGTCTCAGGAGGTGCTGATGATGGCAGCAGCAAAGAAATGTTGTCGGTGTTGGTGTTGAACAAAAGGCGGGAGAGAGAAGGGGTGGTGGTCGGGGAGAAGTTTGAATGCAAAATGAAGAAGAATGGGCCCCCTTTATTTTTCCACCTCAAAAGGGCAATAATACCCCCTCGAAAGGGGTCACGTGCTAGCCACATGGTCTTTTTCCGCCAAAAAACATAACACCGTCCATCTAAAGGTTGACATTGGAACCAATTGGAACGTCGAAGTATTTTTATGTCCAAATTAAAAGATGAAGGACCAAATTGAATTTTTGGTCAAAGTTGAAGGGATATATATAAGAAATTTTCCCATGTAAATATATCCTTCCAAGATTCTTACAACCTTTTCATTAATCAAATGCATAGAAGAAAATAAATTTTCCTTTCACTTTCTTTTCCTTAACTTTCTCTCATTTTCACTTTCCAGTATAATTTTCTTACTAATAAAATGAACCCATGGGTAATTGGTGTCGCATGTCCCACAAGGATAGGAAGTCGGTGGCACATTCTCTGATGCATTACTGGATTACTAGGGACTTTGGTCCTTTCATGGTGTGGGTACACAGTACCAAGTATCAAAGTGTGAAGGGAACAAGGCAACGTCAGGAGGCAAAGTTTAGTCCGGCCGAAGGAGACCTCTGCGACATGGCTAGGGGTGTAAACGAAACGAATCGAACCGAACCTTGTGATATTCGGGATCAGTTCGGTAAGGTGTAGGTCAGACTCGAGTTCGGCTAGGGTTCGATTCGTGCTTGGACAATGGAGTTTGAGTTCGGCTTGTTAAAAATTTTCAAAGCTCTGGTTCAGCTCGTCTGGGCTCGTTAAACGTAACGAGCCAAACCAAGCCGAATTCAAGATCGAATACATTTCCTTTTTCGAATACAGTTCAGGCTCGAATTTGGTTTGTGAGGAATTTTTCCCAGTCGAAATCACTATTCACCATATATGACAAAAAAAATTGGGAAAAAACAACAAAATTATGACCAATATTATCAATAAAAATAACCAAATTTAAAGAAGGAAAACAATCACAAAAACATGACCAAAAAATCAGCCACCAAGCTTTGCTCTGAGTCAGATTAGAACAACTAAAATTAATCAAACTATTCACGCATACCCCTAGTACAATTAGACGGAATCAATCTACACATTGTCTTAAATCGCAATCGCAGATTCGCATTGGTTTCCACTAACTTCAAACAAAATCTTGCGATCTCTACTTTTTCTTCGTCTTCAATCGCGATCAAATATGTATATCAAAGTGGGTCTTCTTCTTCAAGAGAGAGAGAGAGAGCGCGCGCCATGGCCTATCTGTTCTTCGAAGGAAAGGGTGGGAGGCGCTGGGGTTAATTAGTGGGTAAGGGTACTGGGAAGACGAAGATGAGTATCATATTAGGCTAAAGTCATACTTAAATTATACATATACTCCTAAAATATATGATATTCATACAAAGTATTATACCTCCAAAGTATTATTAATTACATTATAACCCCAAGTTTGCAAACCTAACCGAGCTGAATACTATCAGGCTCAGGTTTGGCTCATTTATGGAACAAGCCTAAAATTGAGGTTCAGGTTCATTTAGTAGACGAGTTGAACTCAAACGAGCCTTTAACGATCTAAGCCAAGAACAGCTCGCGAACAGCTCAGTTCATTTACAGCCCTAGGCACGGCTAAAGGAAAACCCACTCCTGTAATCGAAGGCTTATCATTGGGCTAAAGGCAAGGCCCAAGTTGCTTGGACCGAAGGAGGACTGTGGAATGGAGGCTTGAGATTGAAGGGATCATCTGAAAACTGAAAGCCCAAGCTCCCTTTAGGAGTTCACACTTCAGACCAGTCTTAGAGAGAGAGGAAGGGAGGCCTATTGACTGAAGGACAATTCCTCAGTCTCCGCCTCATACTTACCAAATGACACCCTTATATTTGACTTCTGATCGATAGACCTTCAGACATAGGCCTAGACCTCACATATTGCTACCTACCTTCTCCAAGTTTCAGACCCTTTATATCACACATAACTATCAATCTGACTTCATATGTATGACCTCTGGTCTCATAAGCCAGCGACCTTTAGACGACTAGCTATTGAAAACCTTCCATGTGTCCTCAATCTAGCTGAACTTCGGGCCATATCTCTCCTATATAAAGGAACATTGCCTTTGTCCAACACATTATACATTATATCTCTTGGTCGCTCTACTGACACTCTCTCTCTTTAGGATTTGCCTTGGGCTCTCTCCTCCTCTGCCTTCAGCACACCAAGCCTTTAGGATTTTGTTGGTATCTTGGACCAGTGTTCTAAAAATCGAAATTAATCGGCAATTAATCACTGGCAGGGCCTATCCGACTAGATCCAACTAATTGTCGATTAATCGATGATAACTAATTGCTATGCTCTGACCAATCGCCGATTACTAAGCCTTGAAGCTTGAAGGTGGCCGACCACCTGACTAGAGCCTATAGACTTTTAGAACATTGTCCATGAACTACCCTCAAGTACTCAATCTAACACAAACATGGTTTTGTATTGCTTGGGCGTTTCCAACCAGGATAATAGATCTTGTTCAATGCTGATGACAGGTAGGGTGGGAAGGCTGAGCAAGATTTGGATGATGGTTATTGGTTAACAAAGAGACTCCATTGGTGGGAAAGGAACCGATGACATTTTGGTGGCATAAAATGCTGTTTGTATATGCACAAAAGTGCTTGTGTTAGTTTTTTGTATATCTTCGAAGTCTACAAATGTGATCCCTCTCTCGGACAATTCTTAGAATTCATAGAACTTTATAATACACATGGACGGGTAAAGGGCTTTTTACTTATCCCATTAACTCCTTTGGTCAAAGAAGAAAGAAATGCAATAGGAAAGCAATCAATGGGAGGATGCATTATTTATGATATTTACTAGCTCTAGCATTCACATAGTGAATTTTGAGTATAAATATATTCCATGTGGTTGTTTAACATAATTTGCATAACGTTTTCTTGGCCAAGGTATATAATTTCTAAAAGGGAATCAGAGTGGGATGCTAACCATGCACAACAGCAGGTTATAACCTGCATAAAAGATACGTAACTATATCCTTATTGTCGTGCTCTTGTTGTTCATACCCTAATTTTTAAATTTTAGCATGTCAGCATGTGCCGTTTAATGTCATCAAAATGTTCATGTCCTACATCTTTGCCTACAGTCTCTAATTATACTATCTCATTTATTCAGTAGTAGATATCTTGAAATGAACTAATCTGAAAGTACAATCTTCAGTCAAAGACATGATTTGTTACAGCTAAGATAATAAGGCCATCTTGCAGTATGGGCGATGTAACAAACGACAAGAAAAACAACAACTGCAGTTCCTCACCTGTTTATTAGCATGTTGTCCATCTCTTTTTCAATATTGTATTTATCAAAAAGAGGAGTTCTATCTCTGTATAACTCAACTCTGTCACAAAGATCAGGAGCTTTTTCCTCAAGATATGTGATAACCTGAATACATATGTCATATAAGTTAGCACTTGGCCATCAAAAGCTTTCAAATTTACTACAATTCACAACTGGAATCGACATGATTCTTCAAACTAATCAAATTGTTGTCCACTGTTTTATAACCTTCAATCCACCCATTAACTAGAGTTTAACATATCGATGCATGACAATGTACACCATTCACTGGCTCGCAAACTGGGTAATCAATAATATAACTGGAATCACAGTAACTCTCCTGGGTGGTAATTCAAACCAGGCGACCAAAGATGAGCTATTGTGATATTCTAGCCGGAACTCGGCAATCAGTTGCCAGTTCCTACACTGCAGCAAACCAAAAAACGAGATACGACAGCATGACTGTACCTTGGTTGGAAGATATTACAATAAAACTAGAAATCAGTTTGGAAGAGAATACTGTCAGTAAGTTCAATTTCAAAGTATATTCAAGTGGTTATTTTCATTATGCTAGGTTCAGCTCCCATGTTAACCCTTCAGCACGACCATGTAAACAAAAAGTTCCCTGATGGCAAGTGTGATAGTTTTAGCCATTATGTTGCCGGAATTTTCCCTTTGGTTGGTTTCTCTTTTCTTTCTTTCGCTCAATACCTATGTTGATTTATCGATCGAATATCCATGTGCAAAAGCTAGCAGCCTAGCACCATAAAGAAAACTCCTGCTTGACACATAAGTAGTGAGAGAAACAGAGAAAAAATTGTACCTAGTTCACAGGACTCTTGCTTGAAGCAAGGTCTGGGAGTAGTAGGCAGGCAATCTAACCCTGTTTTTTGAGAGAGACTGATGCCTGTGACTCAACATGCATGGCACAAGGGCTGATAGCACTTGCCATCATGCCAGACTACCAAGTCGCGACCTCCACACACACACACACACACAGAAATCAACAACACCCATTATGTGGTCATTGACTGTGATCAATTTTCTACCCTACATTTTCTCAATGCAACACTCATGAGTCGTGACCATCCCAGAGTGTAACACGCTCAAGTATGATTTGACAAACAATTTCTGAAATCTTAACACATAAGTCTCCTTGCTTATTAAAGAATAACTTCATTACCTCATGATATGTCCTTGGTGAATCAACGACCATGCTCTTAACCTGAAGCAAGCAAAGTTAAAGATCTCAATAGAGTACTAGTAAATCACGTTAAATAGCAACTAAGGTAGTTGATTACTGTCTGAAACTCCTCAATCCAATTCAGACGTAAGGCATGGCAGAGTTTACGAAGACCATGGTTAAGTAATGAGCCAACATTCACCTCCTTAGAGAAATAATCCTGGACAATAGAAAGTGTTTGACCCATGGCGCTGTGCAACATTATATAAGGTTCCCCTTCCACGTCTTCATCTGCAGCAAGAGCAGCAGATTTTGCATGCTCCATTATATCTTTCCAAATTGAAAGCAAGCCTTCCAAGTCCTTCGTCAATTCATTGGTTGAGCGATCAGCAGCAAACGTCCTTACAATCAAACCAAGACCTTCAGGCTTCAAATTTGTTGCTATGCCTTTCAAGCGTTTGCGCTCAGCAACAGATTGTATCTTCTTTGAAACACTAATCGAATTTGTACGAGTTTTCAAGACCTGAATGTCAGGTACATCAACAGCAGAGGGGTGATAAGTTTCCAATCATCCAAGAATCTTATGATATTTTTTCTGAAATCCCAATCCAATTGCAATGAGTTAACAAGACCATAAAGTCAGGTACATCAAAAGCAGAAGGGTAATAAGTTTCCAATCATCCCAGAACCTTAAGCTCCTAGGAAATAGGCCCTGATATATCAAGCTACCCAACAACCCCCTCACGTGCAAACCCTTCTTGCACACACAGTTGCAAACTTCCGTACATAGAGCAATATAAAATGGGAATGGGAATGGGAATGGGAACAAATACAAACAAATGGACTTGAACCAACATGACCTGCCGGAAAACAAAGCTCTGAAACTATGTGACTTCACGAAATAGCCCCTATCAAGGTATATCAGGTTACACAACACCAATCCACAACAAACCAAGACAGAAAAAATTCAATTTAAAGATAGAGAAATACCCAGAATCTGCTCCGTAACTGTGGAATAGCAGTCAGTCTTGGGCCTTTATTACCCAATTCCTCTTTAGTGACTTGAACGATGATTTTAGTCCCTGGTTGAACTAGGGCCCACTTGTTTTTAGTCCCTTCCATATTTGTGTTCCTGTACAACAGATCTGAATAGCCATCCACATCAGCTTCCACCTCCACATGACGAGGTAGACTACCATTAACATTTTCCATACGAACTTCTCGAATAGCATAGTCGTCACTAATTTCATGCTCCGCGCACTCAACGTGCAAAGCATCATCATCAATATCAACCCCATCAATCTCATCTTCTACTTCAACAACACTTGAATTGTTTTGAATTTTCTCAGGCATGACAAAGGCAGATCCATTTACTTCTCCTAACTTCGTATGAAGACGAAATGGAGGGAATATGAATGGCTCAATAGCATGATTTATCTCCATAAAAGAGGGTTTACGACCGCCAATGTTTACAAATGCACCACCTTGGGGAGCAGATTCTGTAACTACCCCAAGATATATACTATCGCACAGAATGTTATTTTTAACCGGTTCCAGGAATACCTCAACCAATTTCCCATCTTCCAACACGGCAATCCTTTGCATGGTACACACAGAAGAGTTAATCAGTATGACTCTAGAAACAGAATCCTTCTGAGAAACTGCACTACTCTTTTTTTGATCGGCAAAAATATTCCATTCATCGTAAGGATAAACTGCACTACTCTCATCTTCAGGAACCAATTGCTCTGTTACTTGGCGAAGCGGATCATACGCTTTGGGGTGACTTGGCTCCTCTTTAACACGAGAGCTCAGAAAGATAGAGAAGCCAAATAGCCATGGCTCCTCAACGGGCTGGTTACTTTCATCAGGAATGTATCCCTTATAGTTAGAACTTAATGCGTTAACATTTCTGGAGTTAGGTTGGACATTTAGGATGGATTGCTCAAAAGACTTTGTTTCCAAAGAGTTACTAATATCGTGCTGTTGAAGCTTGTCTTCATCTTCCAAACAAGTTGAAGAATTTGAGTGGGGAGCGTAATGATAGAGGAGAGATGATTGGAGTAGCCAGGGCTCCTCAGTAGGTTGATCTCTCTCAAAGAATGTTCCATCGAAATCTGAGCCCTTATAAATGGCAGTATCCATATCGCTAGTGTATAATCCACTTCTGACTATGAGATCACCAGAGGATTGCTTTGACACCAAAGAGTCACTGTTAAGGCATTTCATAATTGTTTTGGAATCTGTCAAACCACTGGAAGTATTTGAGTGTTCAAAAACTTATCAAGGAAGGATCTTAATGCAAAGAAGTTGAGGCATACAAACAATACCTCTGGCTGGAGATAATTTGAAAGGTCGCAGAAAAAGGCAGGCATCCTCCATCCTTGACCCCAGCATATGAACTGAAGACTTTGTGGCTTGAAATCTCATCCATGAATTCAGCCCCGCAATTCTTCTATACTGTTTTCCAGGTACACGCACTGAAAGGGAAAATTCTGGCCTGAGTCTCCAAAGTGTATCACATGAAGGTGCCATAGCCCCCATATCAACACATTTAAACGTGAAATTCCCCAGATGATGTATCTGCCAAAACCATTGAAGACATGATAAACATAAAGGAGTGTTTTTTTTTTCTTCCTATCAGCAATATGGAGTGTGACAAAAGATATTTAGGAAAGAACACTAAACACAATGGATGATAATCTGTTCTACATTGAATCTTGCAACATATACATAACTATGTTAATTGATATGTGCTTATCTACAGCTAATGATATTACCTTGGCTTCTGAATTCCACAAGTTAGCATGCTCAGTAGGAGACCTGAGAGCAGCCATCTCAGTAGCCATCAACCTAAGTCAAGAATATTTGCATAAAGCAGCCCTCCATTTGTAAGGTCACACCTTTAAATATCAACATGATTCTTCAATAATCTAGACGACAAAGGATTCACAAGGTAACAAAAACTTTAGCCAATCTATAAGGGAAAAAAATTGCAAGCTCAAAATGCAAAACACGTAACCAACTAAACAATACTACTAAGCATAGCAGACATCATAAAAGCATGTAAGAAAAATCACATAGACAAAGAAAAGCCTTTTTTTTTTTTTTAGGTATATCAAATGAAAACCACTTGCACCCTGTGAAGCAATGCCTTGAAAGTTTGAAACTCAAACTCGCCATAGAGGACATAACTCCTCAGCGATGTATACATATAAAACTTATCCATAGTCGCAAAAGCATTCCAACAAATTCGACATGTAAAGTTGTAAGCCATGATATCTCCAACCAAAAAGTGGAAAAGGAGTTCTTTAATCCTACGTAACGCCCTTTTTATTGAAATGGTTCAACACAACAGAATTGCTCAAGACATACTTATACAAGGGCTATTCCTTTTGGTTGAGTTTTGACAAGCCCGAGCAATAAATAAACAAAATGACGTCCAGAGACACACGTATCACCCAATACTTCATAGGAAATCCCACATCCCTTGAATCTAGACAACAAAGAATGCACAAGGTAATGAATCCTTTAGCCAATCTAAAAGAGAGAAAAAAATTGCAAGCATAAAAGCGAAAACACGTAACCAATTAATAATACCATTAAGCATAGCAAACATCCTAAAAGAATGTAAGAAAACATAACAGAGACAAATAAATAAATAAAAAAAAGCCTTTTTCTTTAGGTACATAAAATGAAAATCACTTGCACCCCACGGAGCAATGCCTTGAAAGTTTGAAACTCAAACTCGCCATAGAGGACATAACTCCTCAGTAATGTACACATATAAAACCAATCCATAGTCGCAAAAGCATGCCAACCAATTTGACACGTAAACCGTGATATCTCCAACCAAAACACTGACAAGGATTCTTTAATTGTACGCAATGACCTTTTTATTGAAATGGTTCAACACAACAGAATTGCACAAGCAATGCACTTATACAAGGGCTATTTCTATTGGCTGAGTTTCGACAAGCCCAAGCAATAAATAAACAAAACAACATCCAGAGACACATGTATCTCTCAATATTTCATAAGAAATCCCACATCCCTTCTATCTTTTGCAATTTTTTCAGCCATTTAATCTTACTGAATACCCTTTTTCATTGAAATGACAAAAGCGAATAGAAAATAATTATACTTTCAAGGGTTCAATTGCTTCTGTTAAGTTCTGAAAAAGAACGAGCAACAAATAAACATAATGACGTCCAAAGACACAAGTATCTCTCAATACTTCATAAGAAACTCCATATCCCTTGTATCTTTCGCAATTCTTTCACTTATCTAATCTTACTGAATACCCTTTTCATTGAAATGAATAAAGCGGATAGAAAAGAAATATACTTTCAACTTTCAAGGGTGCAATTGCTTCTGTTGAGTTTTGAAAAAGACCAAGCAATAAATCAAACACATGGGGTTCAAACAAATTGGTCCACCACTCAAGTCATTCCAGCATTTGCACTACAAAACCCAGACACATCACTAAACAACATATGCTGTAAGGGTAAATTTCTCAAGATACTGATTACACAAACGGCAATGAACTTGACAAAGTAACCTCAAACAGAGTGAGCAAGTTTACGAAACCGAGTCGGAGTTCGTTACTTGTGGAAATGTAAACAGAGGAAGAGTAGTCGCTGGAGGTTCGAGTCAGGTTAGGGTTTGGCAGAGGTTTGGTGGAGAACAACGGTTCTCAACTCGACTTCAGCATTGCTGTAGCAGAGAAACGACAGTAGAAACTGAGGAATAGCTCTGGGGGAAGGATAAGGAAGACAAATATTCTGAGTTGTTTTTAAAATGCTGAAGGGCCGAACCTGACACTTACCCCCTTGTACCGTCACAAATTTCGAAATTGCCCCTTCAACTATGAAAGCTGATACTTGACAACCTTAAACTACGCTTAGGATCCAATGAGGGATCCCTTACCAGTCTACTGTGCGGACCTCCCCTTTCCCGATTGAATTGCAACAATTTGAGCCGCTCAATGTGTTCAGAACGTGATTTTAAGGGTACCAGTGAAGAATCAGCAAAAAAAATGGTCGGGAAGAGCTTGATCTGAGCAGTTTTTTATTGAACCGTTCAATCAAAAACTGTTCAAATCAAGCCCTTCCCAATCATTTTTTTTGCTGATTTCTCATTGGTACACTTAAAATCACGTTCTGATCACTTTGAGCAGCTCGGATCGTCACAATTCGATTGGGAAATGGGAGTCCCGCACGGTAAGCCTGTGCGGGTGCAAAAGACAAAGGTATGAGCCTGTACAAGAAGAATGCAAAACTGAAAAAACTAAAGCCTATTAAGTAGAAATATCCCAGGGAGAATTGTGCCGATTCTGGCTTTAGCTGTGAGGCTAAAGAAGTAAGCTTGATATTCCTGCTGTGTGATGCTTTGACCCTTACTTCAAATCTGACCTGCCCAATAACAGCTGAAAGAGGCCTTGAATGCGTCCAAAAACTCTACTATTCCTCTCTTGCCACACAAAATAAATATGAACCTTTTGTTAATGTAATTGGCAATTTCTGGATGTGACAAACCGTTGGAGTCTGTATGTATTCTTTTTCCATTTTGGGTTTGGGAGGTGATTTTATTTTGTCTAGATTAGTTACTCCACCCGTTGGTTCAAGAGTTGATCACGAAGGCCGTGCCGTGCATTTTGCTTGGAAAGGTATATGCATCTCATGTGCATTTAGTTTAATATTTTTCCATGCATCATTAAAGCTATTCGGTGTCTTAATCTTTTATGAAATATCATTTATGCACTAACCTTATATTATTGGCCTTGTTTTATTTGAAGGGAAATTTTGTCTCAGGCTTTTTTAAGTGCTTGTGCCTTAGTAGCGCCTTAGCAGGGCCTTACCAGACTAAGGCCCTTGTACGCGTGGTAAGAGCGCCTTTAGAGGGCTCTCCAGGATTTTTCTTGCTTGACCATATATAAGCTTGTTTTTCATTTTTCTAGGGAAAGAAGAGATACAATAGCCCACTTCAGAGAGAGAAAGCATTATCTTCTTTTCTCTTGTCCCTTCATTTGCATTTTGGATGAGTTGAATCTAGCATTCAATCATCTTTGTTCAATCTAGGGAAATGCTTTGATGATTCATGTATTCTCTCTAGATTGATTCTTTTGCATAAAAATCTTCACTTTACAAAATCCATACTTTCATGCCTACTAATCTACATGGCCGGATGATACCGAAGCCGTTCTAGAGCGGAGATCGAGATGTTGCTGCTCGAGGAGTCCATGGAATCAAGAAGGGGCACGGGGTGCTAGGCAAGAAGCGGAGTTAGGTGTAACTTAGGGTAAAAGTTGGTAATTCCTAACTTCTTGTATTTTGCCTAACCTTTTGATTTATGGAAATTTGAGTAGATTACGCCATGGTTTTATGCTTAGGGTGTTTTTGACCCTAAGTAGTTTCCACGTATATCTCGGTGTTTGTGTTCTTTAGTTTTATCGCTCTTTACTTATATTGTTGAATTGAATTGCGTGGCATGGGGATTGGATAGTTGTTTGAGTTGTTAGTTGCTATAATTTTAAATCGGTCATCCCATTCACCCCCCCTTTGGGACTTTGTAGTGCATTAGATAATTTCAATTGGTATCAGAGCGGGCTGCTCTTTGTTGGCATAATTGCCTGAGTAGATCCTGTTTTTGCACTATGGATAGCGATTCCTTGATGGAGGGTGCTTCTAACTTTCGACCACCTTATTTTGATGGAAGTGACTATGCTCTTTGGAAAACAAAAATGAAAAATCATTTAATATCTCAAGGCATTAGGCTTTGGAGGTCTGTTCTGTATGGTTACGAAGAACCTACAATCGAGGATGCCACCACTAAGGTGATTAGAGCGAAAAAGGAGTCCGAGTGGAATTCCAGTGATAATACGAGTTGTGAGGCTAATGCCCATGCTTTAGGTGCCATCTTTGGTGCTATGTCTAGAAACGAAGTCACGCGTATTTCCTCTTGTGTCACGGCCAAAGAGGCCTGGGAAATTCTTCGTACATCTCATGAGGGAATAGAGACAGTTAGAGTGTCTAAGCTTCAAATGTGCACCACGAAATTTGAGCAACTTAAAATGCATGACGAGGAAAACTTTGATAGTTTCATCTCTAGGCTAACCGAAATTGTTAACACTTTTCATAGTCTAGGTGAACCTCTCTCCGATCTCAAAGTGTGTCGCAAAATCCTTAGGTCTCTTCCCGAGAGGTTTAGGGTTAAGGTCACCGCCATAGAAGAGCGTCCAGATGTTGACAATTTGACCTTTGCCGAGCTTGTAGGAAAACTTCAAATCTTTGAGATTAACCACCTCTCCGATTTCAAACCCTCTAAGTCTAGTACCAGTTTAGCTTTTTTAAGTCCGCCCATGAGGACACCTCGGAGACTTGTGAAGATGATGATGATTTGAGTGATGAAGAGATTACTAAATTTGCTAAAAAATTTAAGAAGTTTTTTAAGAGAAGAAACGACCTAGGTAAGTCCCATAAACCTTCGTCTAATCTTATGAAAAACACTCTAGGAAATGATGATAAGAGGCCATCATTTGACAAGTCTAGAAAGCCACAAGGAATCCAATGTCATGAATGTCATGGTTTTGGGCATATTCAATCCGAGTGCGCTAACACCCTCAAGAAAAAGATGAAAAAGGGTCTTAAAGTTACATGGGATGATGATAGTGGAGCTAATGATAATGAGAGTGGTTTTCAAATAGGAGGTGAATGGAATTCTAGTGCCTCCATGCTAGTGGCTACCGTTGACTCACCCATTTCTCCTAAACTTTTGTCCATTTCCTCCTCTTCTAGTCTTAAGAGCAACGAGAGTGAGAATTCTAGTGCCAAAGTGAAGATAGCTAGAAGTGTTGATAATGAATTAGAGGAATTTGAGATAGAATCTATTCATGAGGCCTATGACCTAATGTATCAAGACTATATGAAACAAGAAAAAAAGAAGAAGGAGTTGGAAACTAGCCTTAAAGTAGCGGAGAAGGAGAAAATGTCTCTTAAGGAAGATTTGATCAATATCTCTCAAGAATTAGATGAGCTTAAGAAGTATAATACCAAATTAGCCAATAAGTTTGCCATCATAGAGAAAGAGAGGTTAGAAGCCTTGAGAGAGATTGAAAAAGCTAAGTCTAGTATTAGTGAGCTTGAGAGAGATCTTAATGAGGCGAGTGAAGCAATTAAGAGGAATGATTGTGGAGCCACGAGGCTTGCCGAGATGACACGCACATTTAGAGACAAGAGTGGTTTAGGGTTCATAGATCCTCTTACCCTTAAATCGGAGTCTAGTGAGCGTAAGAAGAAAATCACGTTTGTGAATGCTAAAACTATAATGAATCCTTCTTCTTCTAGCAACGCTAAGTCTTGTGTAAATGAAACACTCGTGAGTACTAAGGTCGTAGCAAATTCACATTCATCTATCAACTCAAAACCTATAATAAATGAGTTTCTTAAGAAGAGAGTGCTTACGTGTCACCATTGTGGTGTTGAGGGTCACATTCGTCCTAATTGTCATCGTTTGAGGAGAGAGCTTCAAAAGAAAGGTCAAACTCAAAGACCTCAAAAGCATTTTATTCCTTGGAGCCCAGTCCTTGGTCAACCCAATGTGGGAAGACCTCGAAATACCACTCTCATGCAACCTAAGGCTCCGAATAGTAGCTTTCTCACTCAATTAAATCGCCTTGCTACTCAGTCCTCTTATATTATAGAAGAGATCAATAAGTTGACTTTGCTTGCTAAAGACATGAATGGTGCATCTCTTGCTCATAACAAACTTAATCAAGTGTGGAAGAAAGTTGATTGTGATTCCTGTGTTGTTCAACCTTTAGATACTCCTGAGGAGTTTAGGGGTTCTACTCCTCTTGCTTAAATTTGGTTGTAGTTTGCATGTCACTCTTGTGTGCTTCATGTCTTGATTTTATTTAGAGTGCATGTGTCATTTTCACTTTTACTTTTTTGTCTATTTCTCTTTTCTCTCTTTTTCTTGCATTAGATTTTAGATTGCATCATTTTCCATTTTGCCGTTGAGTGTGCTTGCTTGTCCGCATGGTTGCATGCTTGTGTTAAATATTCTCCTCGTATCATGCTTAAGGATGAGCTTGGCTTTTCATGTGTATTGAGCTTTGAACTTTGATGACTCTTCATGAGCCCATAAAACTATGCATAATTGCCTATATTGTGAAGAGTTTCATTATGTCATTTGAATCTCATGCTCTCTACTATTTGTACACTCTCTCTTGGGGCTTGGTCCTTTTGGTGTCTAAGGGTTCTCGATTTGATTCTTGGTTGAATTCTACTTGTCTTGATCTTAGAATGACCAAATGTTTGAGGTTACCTTTAGATGCTTTCCCCCATTGATTCTACTCAAGTGACCGCCTAGGGATTAGTGTGAAAGCTTCCCTTGGTGCATAAAAGAGTGAGATCCTTGCTTACTGTCTTTCATTTGTATTTTAAAATTAAAAAAAAAGGCAAAAGCAATATAAAAAAAAAAAATTTGTGTTGTAGTTCTAGTCTTGGGGTTGTTGCTCTAGTGCACCTCCGTTATTTATGCAATTCTAGACTTGGGGTTGTTGCTCTAGTGCACCTCCTTTCGTTTATGAGATCTCGCACCTCGGGCGAATGGCTACCTAATCATTGCACCATCCTAGGTGTGTGAGTCACTTGGGTCCATAAGAATGCGATATGGGGTTTGTGCGTGAAGTCTTTAGGTCCAAACGACTTATGGTTTGACTTCTTTCATCAAACTTGCGTGAATTCTCCTTGGGTATTATATTGAGTATTCCTTGGCATTTTTAAGGGCCTCGCACCACCCTCACGGAGTTCACTTGATCACTTTGATAGCATAGAGCATGAAATTCTATTGAACCACATGATTCTCTTCAAAATATATTCATGTTATGTTTAAGGTTTATGTTATCATTTTGGTGTCATTACTGTTTCTCTCTCAATTTCCATGAAATTCCATGTTATACTTGAGCATGGTACTTTGGAAATTTCTATTTTCTGTGTGCTTGATTTTTAGAATGCTTTGGATGCTTGCATGATCATGTTTTATTTGGGCATTTCAGCAAGGGGGAGTATTGATGTCAGGGGAGTAATTTGTCTAAGTATTCCCTTTTATTTCTATTCTTTGTGCCTTAGCTAAATTTTGGTCTAGGCATTCATTTTACTCCTGTTGTGTTTGAGAATTCAGAGAGCAGGAGCCTTTAGAAAGCTTTAGTTGGGCGGCTGCCCATCCTAGCAAGTTTTTGGTTCTCTATAATTTTGGGAGATTCAGAGAGTAAGGGCCTCAATAGGGCTTTAGTAGTGTCGTTGCCCTCTTCAGCAGGGAAAAGATTGGACAAGGTTCAGAGAGTAGGGGCGTTTATTGAGTGTTTGCCAGCTTGTAGCATATTTAGCGCTCTAGGTCGGGAATTTATAGGGTGTTCGTGGCTCGTCCAAAATCAGCTTATCACAGCCGTTCAACTTGCGCCACCTGTCTAGTTCCTCCTTCGCGCAGCTGTAGAGGATCAGCCCCATTAGCGCCCTTCCTCGCGTGTTTGTAGAGCGTTAGTGGAGCGGTTGCTTGTCCCTTTGATCTAACCGTGCATCTCTTGACACCTGTCCCAATTGTCCTTCGTGCAGCTGTAGTGGATAACATCTCCTTAGTGGCCTTCCTCGCGTAGTAAACAGCGCCTCAATGGGATTCTCGATGAATTAAGGAGAACAACAATGGCCGCTGTTTTTACTTCTTCTGGGTACCTCATCTAGGACCGCTTTTTCGGCCTTGGTGGTATTTTCCACCTTCAGGTAAGTCATTCTCTCTTCTTTCTCTCACATGGCTGATGGATCTACTAAATGCGCCTTCTAAACCTTGGAAACGACTTTCCGAGTCCTGAGTTAATTTGTTACAAGTTCTTTGTTAATTTTTTTACAGCTCGTTTGCCTTCTATGGACACATTTTTTTTTCTTTCCCCTCAAAAAGCTAAAAATTTGTGTGAACAATGTTAATCTCTCGGATTTGGACTCAATGGGTTTTAATAATTAGTTGATTGCTTGTGGTTGGGATGATTTGTGCTCCGGTTTGCTCTTTGTTATATATCCTTTGTACCTTTGAGTTTAAATGCCCATTTATCGAGCAGTTTCTCACCTTATGCTTGGGTATGCTTGGATTTGATATTTTGGGAATTTGTATTTTGTGCGTGCCCAGTTTATAATGCCTTGTATTGAGTGTGTGTTCATTTTGTGTAGGCATTTAGTGAGGGGGAGTTAATATTTGGCGACATAGAGGGTGTTATGCCTTCGTGGTCCTTTCTTGTGTGTTGGTTTCAAAAAAAAAAAGAGAAGAGAGTATCGTAATTGGATAGTTTTCTCCTTTTAGTCTTCGTTGGCGACTTGGAAACATCCTCTTGCTTTTTATCCATACACTCTTGTCACTCGTATTCTCGTGTTGTTGTTTGAGTGCTCTATTGGCTCTTCTCCACTTTTGTGTGCCCTTTTGCCTTCCCGTGACAAAAAGGGGGAGAGGTTAGTTAGGTTTACTGGGCGTTTGCTATGTTGCTTGTTGGAGCCCGTGGTTAGAGATTATACTTTATGCTAATTTGTGCGTCCTTGTCTAGGGTCACTTTGTCTATGTCTTATATGCATGTATTGCTCTTCCTCTTCCATTAGCATTGCTTCAAATATGATAGCTTCTCTTGTCATTTGACTTCCGTTGCGCTAACGTTTTATTGCTATCATATTGTCATGCTTGGTTGAGTTGTCTCTTGCAGGATTCAAGTGATTTCTGTGGAAGCTTTTAGTATCTAGGTTGTTAGAGTTTTTAGAAGGTTCTCTAGCAAACTAGAATTTGTTTCCTTGTAATGATTTTTTGTTGGAACGGTTTTGTCCCGGAAATGCCAAAGGGGGAGATTGTTAATGTAATTGGCGATTTCCGGATGTGACAAACCGTTGGAGTCTGTATGTATTCTTTTTCCATTTTGGGTTTGGGAGGTGATTTTATTTTGTCTAGATTAGTTATTCCACCCGTTGGTTCAAGAGTTGATCACGAAGGCCGTGCCGTGCATTTTGCTTGGAAAGGTATATGCATCTCATGTGCATTTAGTTTAATATTTTTCCATGCATCATTAAAGCTATTCGGTGTCTTAATCTTTTATGAAATATCATTTATGCACTAACCTTATATTATTGGCCTTGTTTTATTTGAAGGGAAATTTTGTCTCAGGCTTTTTTAAGTGCTTGTGCCTTAGTAGCTCCTTAGCAGGGCCTTACCAGACTAAGGCTCCGTTCCGGAACCCTTCTTATTTTATAAGTACTTATTTTGGAACTTTCTTCCACAAAACTCAAATAAGCAGCTTATTTTCACATTTTCAAACTCAAAAATAATGTAAATGAAAAATAATTTTTCAATTTTTTTTTGCACCGTATTAAAGATCTCAATGAGATCTATCAAACAAGATCCATAGTGATAGGAAAATTATTTGCGTAAGCACGTGATTTTTGAGCTTAAAATTACCTTTTTGAAAAATAAGTACTTATTCACCCTTTTCTGGAACACACCTTATTATTAGACAAAAAATAAGTTCTTATTTCGATTCCGGAACGGAGCCTAAGGCCCTTGTACGCGTGCTAAGAGCGCCTTTAGAGGGCTCTCCAGGATTTTTCTTGCTTGACCATATATAAGCTTGTTTTTCATTTTTCTAGGGAAAGAAGAGATACAATAGCCCACTTTACAGAGAGAAAGCATTATCTTCTTTTCTCTTGTCCCTTCATTTGCATTTTGGATGAGTTGAATCTAGCATTCAATCATCTTTGTTCAATCTAGAGAAATGCTTTGATGATTCATGTATTCTCTCTAGATTGATTCTTTTGCATAAAAATCTTCACTTTACAAAATCCATACTTTCATGCCTACGAATCTACATGGCCGGATGATACCGAAGCCGTTCTAGAGCGGAGATCGAGATGTTGCTGCTCGAGGAGTCCATGGAATCAAGAAGGGGCACGGGGTGCTAGGCAAGAAGCGGAGTTAGGTGTAACTTGGGGTAAAAGTTGGTAATTCCTAACTTCTTGTATTTTGCCTAACCTTTTGATTTATGGAAATTTGAGTAGATTAGGCCGTGGTTTTATGCTTAGGGTGTTTTTGACCCTAAGTAGTTTCCACGTATATCTCGGTGTTTGTGTTCTTTAGTTTTATCGCTCTTTACTTATATTGTTGAATTGAATTGCGTGGCATGGGGATTGGATAGTTGTTTGAGTTGTTAGTTGCTATAATTTTAAATCGGTCGTCCCATTCACCCCCCCTCTGGGACATTGTAGTGCATTAGATAATTTCACCTTTCAACTTGGGCCATGTATTATTCTTAGTGTTTTAAAACAAGGAACTAATCGGCAATTCATTGCCGATTAGTCACTGACGGGGTCTATCTGATTAGATTTGATTAATAATTAATCACCAATTATTAATTAATATGTACCGATTAATCCAATTAATTGCTCGAAGGTGGCCGACCGCTCGACTACCACCTAACGACTTTTAGAACATTGATTATTCTTCTTCTTCTTCTGTTTGATTAGAAATTGAGTTCCTAAAGCTTGTTTTGAAATTATATATATATAGTGACAATATGGTCTTTGTAAACTATTTTTATGTTCATATTGAATACTCTCTAGCTCTTCGTCCATAAATGTGCATTTTAAGCTCATGTTCAGAAGAAAATCACATAAAATCGTTGTATTCTTGTCGATGGTTTGTTGGTTTCTTATCCATACTCAATGATCGTTCTACTAGTCATTTTTAAAGAGAGTTCCCCTTAAAATTTTGATTTTTTTTTTGGGTAAAATTTTGATTGAATGAATTTATGCGACTGTATATATTGTTATCTAGTTGCGGTTTGCATTCATTTGGAACCGAAATTATAGTTATAAATCTACAAACCAAGCATTTAACCAAGTGTTTCACTTTCCAAATCTGGATCAAACAAAACTTTGGGAAAACATAACCAAATTGGCCGGAAATGAGCAGTGCGTGTTTTTTTTTTTTTTTTTTTTTTTCAATTTTGAGATTCTAGTTTTTCAAAATCAGTCTTGAGTGTTTGTCAAAAAATTTAAATAAGGGATTCTCGAATTTTACAGATTCTGAAAAACAAAAAAAAAGAAGGAAATTATCAAAATGTAAAAGCTGGGTTTTGTTAGTCTTTGGGATTCTGCGACACAAATTTTGAATAAATGAATGAAACTCTCATAATCTCTCAGATGTAGCAACCAAGTTTCTCAACTATTAAAATCTACAAGTGACAGTTACCATCGATGGTGGTAACCTGGATGGCAAAAGCCTCCTTCATTCCCAAGCAAGACTCGGGTTCGAGTCTTGTCAATGGCAAGGGAATGGGGGATTTGTTCCCTTGTCATCCTATACCTAGGTGGTGTTGTGGTGAAGATCTGTCCTCACGGGCAGTAGCTATGGCTCGAACTAGACATTCCACAGCGGGTAGGGAGCCCTTATGGTCACGCCAAAGAGGGATTGCTATGCTGGTCACCCCCTCCCACCCTTTTTCTGATAAAAAAAAAGTGGAGTGCAGTTGGTATCTTCTCTTATACTCTTATGCATATGGACAAGGTTCGATTCCCGTAAACACCCCTCCCCCTCCCTAAGTTCCCTATGATAAAGTAGATTAGATTTAATGAATGACAAAAAAAAGAAAACAACTTCTACTAAAATCTATAGCAGAATCTGAAGCCAAAATCTAAAATCTATATCGACAATTAGTACAAACACGCCCGCAAACTGTATTTGGGCAATTGGGCTTAATCCAACAAAACTTTTGGGCTTTTGATAAAAGGCTTACGCACAGAAGATCTGAGAGACCTAGTTGGCTTGGTACAATACTCCAATTCCCCGCTGGTGAAAGAAAAATTGGAAAAGAATTTGTGCACTATTCACCGTACACGTAATGTTATTCCTTTTTCTTTTTATGTGATTTCGGCACTTCACTTTTAGCCAGTGATACTCCACTTTGTCCTTCTATGTGTATAAGATTAAAGGTTAGTTTTGTGATTTTATGTTTGTCGTCAGGACAAAAAAGAAGTGCAAGTGAATAAAAAGGGTTCAAATTCTTTCTCGTCCAAAACTTGGATGATACTGTAAGAGATAGTCCAAATCTGAACGGCCTATTGAGATAATTAATGATTCGGAATTTGCCCAGAGGACTATTGCTACTTGTTACCGCTAAAATTCTCTGAGCAAATTTGAACAAACTCTTAATGGTAAGATTTTCTTTGAGCAAATCAGAATCACTGATTGCAATAATGAACGATGTACAACAGAATCCAATTCAGATTTTGTCTGTCCCATCCAGTCCAAATTAAGTCCGAATAGGATAAATTAAGTACAAGATGTAGATAGCTAACCTTTTAACCTTTCCCAGAGAAACTCCGAGAAAACCCCCCCTCCTTTTTTCCAGATCTGGTCTTTCCTGGGGAGGGGGCCGCCGCCTCCTCTCTCCCCTCCCCCCGAGCTTCACCTCCCCCTTCCCCTCCTCTCCATCTTTTCTCCCTCACTCCCTTCTCTGGGTTTGTTTTTAGATTTCCTTCGGTTTTGGTTTTGGTTCGAGAGTTGCTGAGTTCGTCTCCTGACTCCGGCCGGCGGCTTGTGAGTCTGGTTTGGTCCGGGCTCCTCCTCGACCTCAAGATCTGGTGGCGGATTTGACGATTCAGTGGGCGTCGGTGGTGGGCTGCGAATAACGGCGAGGTGGGGGGCGGCGTTGAGGTTTAGTTTTTTTTGTTTGTTTATTCTGTTTCTTTCTTTCTTTGTCTTTCTTTTTCCGGCCGTTTTGCTCGGATTCTACCGGCTGATTTGGGTTTCCCCCAAATCCGTCCGGTTTGGTACCAGTTTGGGTTCCCCAAATCTGGTGTGGAAGAGGTGGTGGGCGAATAATCGGCGCCTAGTGAGGATCGTCCGAGTTTGGAGTTGTTTGTGGTTGTTGGTGGGTTGTGGTTTGTCCGGGTGCTGTTGTCGATGAGGGGTCTGCTGTGACATTTGCTTCGGTGAACAGCTCTCGCCATCCAGATTTCATATGCGCTTATCGGGTTTGAGTTGGGGTCCGGTCCGTTTGGATTCTCTACGATCTAGGCCTTGATTGGTTCTCATCTGGCGAGTTCGCCGGACTTGCTTTGCAGGGGGTGCCTGTGTCAAAGTCTAGATAGTTTTGACTCATTCTTGTATTTTTTTGATGAAATCTGTATTGCCTTCGGGCATTGTTATGAAATGAATTGACTGTGTTTCAAAAAAAAGTACAAGATGTAGATAAGGTGGTTGTAACATATAATCCAGAAGAGATTTATTATGTGCACACGCGTGGCAGTGTTCCCTTTGAGGTTTGCAACCAGCCATTTTGCAGTAAAGAACAAGATAATGTTTTCAAGAGACATACAGCTAACATGTTCTGTACTTACAGAAACCATACAGTTTTTTTTTTTTTTGTAATGGAGGAACAAAACTACAAATATACCACTAAATATACCACTACATGGACTCGAATATACAACCTAAACTTCTAGGGGAGCTAATGTGGCCACATCAGTCACGACCTTCCACTTACTTCAGGGTGCTCACCCAGTGGGGAATTGAACTCTAGAGTCTAGACCTTGAGTAGTACTCCCAAAGTTTAGGCATCTGCTCAAGTCATGATGTGAAATTTTAATGTACTCGCAAGCGCACGAATCGTACCGAAATATAGCAATGCAAGAGCGAGGTCGAACCCACAGGGACTTGGTGATTTTTTTTTTTTTGTAGGAAAACTAAATAAACTTAAATCAATTGAACCCCAACCTAGTTGACAAAATTGTGATTGATTTTTAAACTAAGAATTTAAATAAAGCAATGACAAAATAAAAATTAAACTAACACGGGAAAGAGTGAGATTGCCGGTTGAGAAAAGTAACTAAGGTTTTGGAATCCACACCCACAAATATTTATCAATCAATTCTACGCAATGATTTTTTCCTTTGATTTCTACACAATGATTTAGGAGCTAACCTTAACCACTATGGATAATATATCGTTAAGCACTTTTTATTTAAAACAACAATATGTTCCTCCTCTGCTTCGCAAGTTTAAGTCAAAATCATCAACTGTATCCATGTAAAACAAATCACAGTAGATATCCTGTACTTAAATATTAACTATTACAAACCAAGCAATTCGATTAATATGGTGATATCAAATCATGGAAAAAACCATTCCCGATTGAATCCATATCCGAGTTTCAACCAAATTAATTAATGAGATCAGAACAATAAACTATGAAAGCACGTAGGAAAAATCAAGTGCATAAAATCAATCAATAAAATTCATGGGGTTTCATCCTCAACCCTAGCTGAGGATTTTAGCCTCTCATAGATGAAAACAAATCAAGCATTCGACTAGAATCCATAAAAATAGTACGCTTACAATAATTTCTTTTGCTCCTCTGTTTTTCTCCCCGAGCCGTGCTCACTCGAGTTCTCTGAGATGACGAAGCTGCTGCTGCGTGCCGCTTCTGTTCCTGGAAAAAGTGATACCCTTCAAAAACCCCACTGCCTTCTTTAAATAGGCTGCCGAAAATTCTCCTACAAGTGGAATTCCCTAGAATTCCCTTCCCTAATCAAATCCTATATTTTAGGCAAAGATTTAGATTGCCTAATCAGGCTCCAATTTTCCTTGGCCATTGGCCATAGTAAATAAAAGCAACGGGTAAGCTGGTCCCATGACTTGGAACTATTTCAACCATCATTTGCCTTGAAGTTATATACTTCCAGCTCCAATGCCAACAATGTACTCTATTTCCGGACCGTTCCATACTTGTAATTTCAACGGCTGTAAAAGTTATTATTCTCATATTTTCCTGCAAATTAAACAATGTAACATAAATTATCCAAAAGATAATAGTAGTACTCAATTAAGCACATTTAATAACTAGCGACATATGATATTGGGGCCTCTTAGTATCAATATTATGTGCTCATCAAATACCCCCAAACCTATGTTTTGCTAGTCCTCGAGCAAAAGAAATAAAATAAAGCAAAGAAAATGAAATTTATCAAACTAATCCTTTTTCGGAGGAGTCCAATTGCATTTAGCATATGCAACAAGCCTTTAAACCCCTAGGTTGCCCTAGTGGATGAGTTATAGAATCGTGAGGGTTTGCTGTAAATATACCCACAAAATTCTTAAGAAGATGACACTTGATTCGAATCCCAGAGTACTCATTGGCCTCTCAAAGTAACTAGTGTGAGTATAGCGCAAATTAGAGGCAAGATGCTTCATTCATTAACAAAGTTAAACAAGTGAACATTCTAATCCAAATTAACACTAAAATGGTTCATCGCACATATATCTAGATAGAAAGAAATCACATGGCATGCGTGTAAGTGAAAAATCACACAAAGATGTTCATTAACCTCGAAAACAATACACGCACCTTCAATGCCTCAATACTCATCAAAATGCTTATATCAATTTATAGCCCCTCCCTTTATTCATATCTTTTTCTTTTTTTTGCTATATTTTTTTCTTGTGGTCGTGCAATGCCTTGGTCCCTTAAGCTTTCTAATTGACCCTTGTAGCGAGCTTTAGGCCAGTGACACCCAAACCAAACGGCTTTAGGGCACTAGATGTAGAGAACACCCCAACGGACTTAATCACTCGAGTCAAAAAGGCTACGAACCCCAGCTAACCACACATAACAATCGCGGAACTCTCCACCGTTTGACGCGAACAGCTAACCACACATAACAATCGCGGAACTCTCCACCGTTTGACGCGAACACTCACTGCTTACTGAGGCAAGAGGCCCGGTTACTAAGTGAAAAGCCCGAAAAAGCATGCATTTTATTCTTTTTTTCTTTTCTTTTCTTTGGTGAAAGGACATTAAGCATTCTAATAAGACATTTGACTCATACTGAGGCATCAAAAATATATGTACGGCACTCGAGGTCAAATCCAACTCTAAGTGTGATGGTGCTCATGCAAAGGCATGTATACGAGTGATTAATCGCTATCCAAACATAAGTGATATGAACCAACTAAGTGTCTCTTATCAATGTTTATGTTCACAAGTTTAACTTTATCAATAAAATCATATCAAGACTCCAACTTGAGCAATAATCAAACTAGAACTGATCAAAAACCAACAGCCACGTCGAAGTCATAATCAAGTATCCACAACTTCAAATTTTTTTTTAAAATTTGACACAAAGAAAAATGCAGTACAAAAAAAATAATAATAAAATCACAATTGCAGCAAATAATTTTTTGTTCAAAAATAATAGTCTCACCCCCAAACCCAAATGATGCATTGTCCTCAATGTAGCAAAGAGAAAATAGAACAGGAGAAGATTAGGGGTTACCTCATATGGTGAAAAAGTTTCTTTTTTTATTTCCTGCAATTGGTTAGTGCCACAAACGAAAAAAAAAAGGAATAATAATAATAAAAAAAACAATAGGCGTAGCAGAAAATTAGAATAATTAGCTCTCTTTTTTTTCCGCTGCTTATAATTAATAATACACGGATCTTCCCAACAAAAATCATTTGACACACTCAAAATTAAGTTAGCGAATTGGTAATTCACGTGTGTCAAGGATAGAGCAATAATAGAAACAACATCAGAGTACCATGGAAATATGTGCTTGAACAACGATGATTCTAAACAAAACTTTTGCGTAGGAAGTAAAAGATCAACTCCAAAGATAAAATCCCACTCAAATTCATAGTGGCAATAAGCGTCGATTACCATTTCCTCTCTACTTTGATCATCCTGTGATGGAAAGATGTTGGGATTGACCTTTACCGGCATTAAAAACTCAACTCTAGGATCGGGTGGTAGAGGTTTCAACTCACAATCAAATGACTCTATAACACATGGGAGCACTGGTGATGAAGAAAGTTGAGGACACTCCCCATTCGATATCCACTCCTCGATACTTGACCAGGGCGCTGAGTCTACCAAAGTAACTGCTTGCTTAGTCACATTAGTATCAAAGTTGTAATCAAAATTAGCTAAGTCAGACTCTAGTGGATCTTCACAATCAAATTGGCTGAGCATAGTGTTGTCAAGACTATGTATCATACAAAAAGCACTTACATCTTCCTCTAAGGGTTTTTCGCCAGTGTCAAAGATAGTAAGTTCAAAAGTAACATTCCCAAATGACATTTTCATCACCCCGTTCCTACAATTAATTTGAGCATTCGAGGTAGCTAAGAAAGGACGTCCTAAGATTACAGGAATTTGTCCACGTGAGTGATGAACAGGCTGAGTATCTAAAACTATGAGGTCCGCTGGAAAATAGAATTTATCAACCTTAATTAGCACATCCTCAATGACTCCTTTAGGTATTTTAAGAGACCCATCAGCTAATTGCAGTCTTACAGAAGTTGGTTTTAGTTCTCCCAATCCTAATTGCTGGTACACAGAAAATGGCAATAGGTTGACACTAGCTCCCAAATCTAACAAAGCTCGCTCGAGGTGATGATTACCTATTGTGCACGAAATTGTAGGACAACCAGGATCTTTATACTTGATAGGGATTTTATGCTGAATAATAGAGCTAACGTGTTCGGTCAATAATACTTCTTTAGGGGTACTAGTCTTCCTTTTTATGGAGACTAGGTCTTTCAAAAATTTAGCATAAGAAGGCACCTGTCGAATAGCATCTAGGAGTGGAATGTTGATTCTTACTTGCTTAAATGTCTCTAAAATATCTCCATGGTCTACACCTTTCTTAGGGGCTATTAGTCGTTCAGGATATGGAGCTTTAGGGATGATACTCTTACGTTCAGGTTCTTTAGGAGGTCGAGGAGGACTAGATTCCTGATCTTTGGTGGGACTACTCTGCCTTTCTTCTTTCTCTGACTCCTCTAAACTCCTCTCTTTTGGCATACTTACTTGGTTGTCAACCTGTTTTCCTGACCTGAGGGTTACAATGGATTGAACTTGCTCATGCTTATAGGTAGAGTTAGATGGGTTGCTAAGAGCAAATTGTCCTTTTGGGTTAGGTATCGGTTGTTGACTAGGGAATTTTTCTTTCTCTATCTCTACCATTTGACTTGCCAACTGACCCATTTGATTTTTAAGCTCGGCAATGGCTTGTCCAGTCATTTTCACGAATTCCTGGAGAGAGTCTTCTAAGGATGATTTTTGTTGCTGAGGGGCAGCCAGTTGAAAATTAGATTGGGGAGCTTGAGGCTGATTAAAATAATTTTGGGTCTCATATGATTGATTAGAAGGACGAAGGCTTGACAGGAATTGATTTTGTGATTGCAAGGGTTGCTCACACACATTTGAAGAGGACTTATTTTGCCGCCATGGAAAATTAGATTGATTGCTCCAGTTGGGATTGTTTGTCTCTGAGAAAGGGTTTGTAAACGATTTTCCATAGTTGTTGAGTGCATTTACCTGCTCAGCACAATATTCAGAATAACCAACCATGGAAGGACATGTTTGTGTTGTGTGCATGGAACTAGCACAAAGAGAACACACTTCTCTTTGAACTTGATTGGTGGACTCCATAGTCCTACTTAAAGTTAACGCCTCAACCTTTCGAGTAAGATTATCTAACTTTACTCTCATATCTGAATCTTCTTTCACCTCATATAATCCCCCTCTCTTAGGTGTGGAAGTTGGTTTGTCTCGATGAGAAGTAAAATCCCACTGTTGAGATCTCTCAGACAAATTTTCAAGAAACTCATAAGCTGCCTCACCCCTAAGATTTAGAAAACCACCCCCGTTCATTGACTCAAGCATATTGCGGTTAGACTGAGTTATACCGTTATAGAAAAATTGGACAAGTCTCCATGTTTCAAAACCATGAGGGGGGCACTTTAAAATAAGATCTTTAAATCTCTCCCAACTCTCATAAAACTTTTCATGTTCTTCTTGACAAAAATCAGTAATCTCTCTCCTCAAAGCAGTTGTTTTAGACATTGAAAAGAATTTTGAGAGAAACTTTTTAACTAGGATGTCCCATGAAGTGATTGAGCCAGAGGGTAGAGAATTTAACCATGCCTTTGCTTTTTCCTTCAAAGAAAATGGGAATAACCTGAGTCGAGCAGCCTCGTCAGAAAAATTTGGGAATTTAAAGGTAGAGCAAATTTCTAGAAATTCTTTTACGTGCATATAAGGGTCCTCATTTTCCATACCTCGAAATGTAGGCAAAAGTTGAAATATTTGTGGTTTCAGCTCAAATTGTGTGGCGTTGGTTGTGGGTAACACTATGCAGGATGGTGGGTTCATGGTAATGGGCGAGAACAACTCTCTAAGAGTTTTAGTATTTTCGACCACGTCTCCCATTTTTAATATAGTCAACTATTCAATTTTCCAGATGAAATTCGACTCGTTATCACCTACCCAAATGCTCGTGCACAACTAAGAATAATTTTTTATTTTTTTTTGTTTTCTTTTTCAAATGAAGACAGAGAATAAAAATACAAATAGCAAGAGTAAAACAAGAAACTACGCAGGGATGAGACACCAAACTAATTAAAAAAAAATAAATAAATTGACAACTTACTAAAACACAAAAATGCCTAACTAACAAAACTCATTAAGTTAGATTAAACTCAATTAGACAGAAAAAACTAAACAGAAAGAAAAGTGCAAACAACCGTAATCCTAAATGCGAGGCAGGAAGTGATTTTTTTAACGCTACTATAACTAGTAGAAGGGATAAAACCAATTAAAAGCTTTTTTGATTTTCCAAAAAAAAAAAATGAATAAGTCCCCGGCAACGGCGCCAAAAACTTGATGTGAAATTTTAATGTACTCGCAAGCGCACGAATCGTACCGAAATATAGCAATGCAAGAGCGAGGTCGAACCCACAGGGACTTGGTGATTTTTTTTTTTTTGTAGGAAAACTAAATAAACTTAAATCGATTGAACCCTAACCTAGTTGACAAAATTGTGATTGATTTTTAAACTAAGAATTTAAATAAAGCAATGACAAAATAAAAATTAAACTAACACGGGAAAGAGTGAGATTGCCAGTTGAGAAAAGTAACTAAGGTTTTGGAATCCACACCCACAAATATTTATCAATCAATTCTACGCAATGATTTTTTCCTTTGATTTCTACACAATGATTTAGGAGCTAACCTTAACCACTATGGATAATATATCGTTAAGCACTTTTTATTTAAAACAACAATATGTTCCTCCTCTGCTTCGCAAGTTTAAGTCAAAATCATCAACTGTATCCATGTAAAACAAATCACAGTAGATATCCTGTACTTAAATATTAACTATTACAAACCAAGCAATTCGATTAATATGGTGATATCAAATCATGGAAAAAACCATTCCCGATTGAATCCATATCCGAGTTTCAACCAAATTAATTAATGAGATCAGAACAATAAACTATGAAAGCACGTAGGAAAAATCAAGTGCATAAAATCAATCAATAAAATTCATGGGGTTTCATCCTCAACCCTAGTTGAGGATTTTAGCCTCTCATAGATGAAAACAAATCAAGCATTCGACTAGAATCCATAAAAATAGTACGCTTACAATAATTTCTTTTGCTCCTCTGTTTTTCTCCCCGAGCCGTGCTCACTCGAGTTCTCTGAGATGACGAAGCTGCTGCTGCGTGCCGCTTCTGTTCCTGGAAAAAGTGATACCCTTCAAAAACCCCACTGCCTTCTTTAAATAGGCTGCCGAAAATTCTCCTACAAGTGGAATTCCCTAGAATTCCCTTCCCTAATCAAATCCTATATTTTAGGCAAAGATTTAGATTGCCTAATCAGGCTCCAATTTTCCTTGGCCATTGGCCATAGTAAATAAAAGCAACGGGTAAGCTGGTCCCATGACTTGGAACTATTTCAACCATCATTTGCCTTGAAGTTATATACTTCCAGCTCCAATGCCAACAATGTACTCTATTTCCGGACCGTTCCATACTTGTAATTTCAACGGCTGTAAAAGTTATTATTCTCATATTTTCCTGCAAATTAAACAATGTAACATAAATTATCCAAAAGATAATAGTAGTACTCAATTAAGCACATTTAATAACTAGCGACATATGATATTGGGGCCTCTAAGTATCAATATTATGTGCTCATCAAGTCACTCGGGCAACCTTTGAGTGTGTTGACCTTATAGAAACCTACACGCTACAATTGTATTAACCTTTTTTTTTTTTTTTTAATTTTTGGGGGCTAATAGAGGAATAGACCTACAGTTAGGCCACTAAATTGACCCGACTGCACAACACAAACCTCCGAGGGAGCTAAAACAGCTACACTAGTCACCCTCCCCCTCCCCCTCCCCAATTACTTCAGGGTACTCATCCAGTGGGGATCGAAGTTTAGACGTTGAAGAGTACTCCCAAAGCATGGGTATCCGACTGAATCACTGGGGCAACCCTTGAGTGTGTTGACCTTTTTATTTTATATTTTTTATTATCCTACTGCTGCATTGACCTAATATGATGCAAACTTGCAATATGTGGTGTTTACGAATAAAATAAAGAAAGCAAATTTTTTGATTTTAATTTCCAAAAAGGTTGTTGGGAGTATTTGTAAAGAATTATTATAATAAAAAATTGAGCGGGGCGGTTCCGGGAACACCCAAAAAACACCTAAAAAAACACCTCATAGTTCCCGATCAAATATTGATGATCCGAGCCACTCAATGTGATCAGAACGTGATTTTAAGGATACCCATGAGAAATCAGCAAAAAAAAAAAAAAAAGACCTGGAAGAGCTTGATCCGAACATTTTGAACAATTTTTTATTGAACGGTTCAAATAAAAATTGCTCAAATCAAGGCTTTTATAGTCATTTGTTTTGTTAATTTCTCGCGGGCACCCATAAAATCACATTCTGCACACATTGAGCGGTTCGGATCATAAAAATTTGATCGGGAACTATGAGATTGAGATTTGGGGTGTTTTTTTAGGTGTATTTTTGAGTGTCCCTTGAACCATCCCTTATTTCGAGATTCTAGAGATTCCTAGAAGGTTCAAAAGGGTCTACAATATGATTATAGAGAAATTGGATTTGAAGCGGTTGTTAGATCAGATTTTAGACAGTGTTTGTTTTCAGAAAGCTGATTTTCAAGAAAACAAGTTTATCTGCTTCTCTTAGAATGGCGAGATGCTTGCCGATGTGAAAGAAAACAAACCATACACTAAGGTGAGATTTGGATTAAACTATTTTTTGGATTTGTTTCGAACTTTTACTAGCTTTGTGTCATTTTTTATTTGTCTTGATGAGAATAGTCTAGACAATTAATTATTTTCAAGGCGAGGAACGCAAAAATCAATTTAGTATAAATTGAGTAATCAATATTTGAAGGGTTTTAAGTTAAATTATCAAGACGTTGAAGGGGTCAAAGCACCATTATTTATTTACTGTATACTAAAAATAAGATTGAGAAAATGAACAGCTTTTAATAGAACCGGCCAAACTATAAAATATTCCAATGGTCCTTTTCTTGAAGAGTTGTGAGTACGTACGCGTAAGATATGACCTAAAACGTTGCAATTATATATGTTTTTATTGAACATTCGGATGATTAATTTAAAAAATTAGACATGCATGTAGTAGAGTTGTAAATGAATCGAGCAGCTCGCGAGCTCGGCTTATCTCATTTAGTAATTGAGCCGAGCTTGAGTTCGAGTTTTTGGCTCATTTAGTAAACGAGTTGAGTGCAGAGCTCGGCTTGTTCGAAAAAAGTTCGGCTCGATTAAAGAGGCTCGTTTAGTAAATGATTAAGCTTGGCTAAGGGCTCGGCTCATCAAGGCTCGACCCAAGCTCGAGTCCAAGTTTTTGACTTGTTTATTAAACGAGACAAAACTCGTCTCGGCTCGTTTGCAGCCCTAGCACGTAGTAATTAAGAAGCATATTTTCATAAATAAAAAGTTTCAAAATCTTAATTACTACATCATTTACATAGCGTTGTAGGTAAATGGGCAAACATCCATATGTTATTCTTTGAATCTCAGACTATTTTTTCGAGGACTCTCTCTCTCTCTCTCTCTCTCTCTCTCTCTGATTTGCCCACCGATTAGGCATCAATGTTAATCATAGTTAAATTGGAGAGGGACCTAATAATTAGAGATGAGCAATAAGAGTGAATTAAGATAATATGAACAAAATCGGACGCACCCCGGTTGTCTGTTGAAGGTTGCTTGTTTGCATTCCCAAGACAAAGATCGACATGTGAGACAGCTCTAGAAATCTCATCAAAGGTCGAGAAAGCCTTCAATCATGAAAATGAATTTCAACAGCTAGTCTCTAAAAAGAAAATTACAGTAAAAATTAAGAAGCTTGATTTTGTTGTCGCGAACACACATCTGAACTTTTGTAGCACTTTTTATTTACTCACAGATTATGATTCATTTACATGAGTTCTTGAGATAATATATAATTGAAATCCATAACTTTCTCCTAAACATGATCCTCGAAAACTATGCCCGTGCCCATTTCTGTCGGGATTGCACACGAAAGCACACAAGTGTCGAGATTCAAACACAAACACAACCACGTACAATCCAAGAATTTGACTCACGACGTATACCATTGGAAATTCGAACCTTGCCGACAATTATATTTACAAGGACACTATATTCAACAGGGAAGCCCTTGCTTTGATCAACCCTTTAAACAAGCACTCCAAACCATTTTCAATACACTCAATTCTAGCCCCCAATTCCTCCAACCCATCTTGTGCAATTTTCATCTTTTCCCCAACTTCACTTGATCCCCCACATTTCAAGATGTTGTTCAACGCAACATCCACTCTTTGCAACTCATTCCCATTTTCCTTTTTGCCTTGCTGATCACATGCTTCTCCACAATGGTCCAACAATTTGGACCAACATTTCGGCTTCGGCTTCGGCTTCGTAATCGGCTCGGACAGGAACAAGAGGACTAAATCATAAACAGAGATACTGATTGAACCAACTTCTCTTAGAACCCTAATCACCGCCAAGACGTGGCGACTATCATGTTGCTCGAATAGCGGCGTTGATGGAATTTTGTTGTCGATTTGCTTCACGTTTGCGCTCAACTTCTTTGCACCCTTCTTCATCTCCTTCCTCAAGCGAAGGTACTTCGCAGCGCTATTTTGAATCTTCAAATCCCCCTTTCTTCTCCGAATAGTAGATAACAGATCTTTCACATGCTCTTTGGTTTGCGAAGCAAAATCCCGAGTAATACTGCAAACATCAAGAAGCGTTACTAACGTATCTAAGGACTCATTGTTCCATCTCTCGTATTGGTGAGGAGAGAGGGATTTTCGGGTAAGTGGCAAATTAAGAAGCTCATCCAAGCACTTGTACAATTCATTGAGGCCTAGTATACCGTCGCGGATTTTCTCTCCCGTCGTCGTGGTTGATGATGCCTCCCATTTCTTGAGTTTGTGTAGCTCCTCCTCGATTCGAAAAGTGGTCGGGTGCGATCGACTCTGCAGGCTAATCGATCTGATTTGGTAAAGACTCTTGAGTTTTGGAGGACAAACCATTTGGTTTTTTTGAGAGGGTGTTGGCAAAATTTAAAAACTCAAACTGTCGAGGATCGATGTCAAATAAAACTGTACTTGTACTAAATGAAGGCCGGGGGACAAGGTTGATCTACAATTTGATACTAGTTTGTTTAGTCTCCATTCATGTGCAATATTGAGCATGCGTTGTCCTAATCTTGGAGTAGTATTGACTTTTTCTGAAGTACAAAAAAATAAAATAAAAATAGTACGTATTGACTTTTTCTAAGGAAAGCTCTAGAATCTAGATATTCCGAGTCACTGTCATTGATGCATATGCATAACAATGAAATAAATCCCATTGGGATTGCTTTGGTCAAGACTCAGGACTTAGGCTATGTTTCTATTAGGAAAACGGAAATAATTTAACATTTCTCAATAATTTATTCACCATCGAAAATACCTAACAAATTAATTGCTTCAATTTTTTCCTCAAAACTTATTCATTAGTGAAAACCCCATATGAATTTGTTCTCTCCTAAGGCTCAGATTCAAAACCTCTTAGCTAGGTGCTATCAACCTTAGCTTTGTGCCAGTTCACATGCATAACTGGAATAACCCGAAGGGATTGCCTTGGTAGTCAAGGTCTGAGACTTAGGGGTTTGTTCCCTCTTAAGGTTCAGGTTCGAAACCTCTCAGGTACTATATCAACCCTTTGTGCTAGTCTAAACAGAGTAAGGTGGTCCGGACACATGGTTATAAAAAAAATCATTAGGCATATTTATGCATATGACAATAACTTCGAAATATATATGTAGGTGTCAACTATTGAACCCTTCAATTATATATTAGTCCTGCTATGAGCAGGGACAATCCGCAGGGACAACGCGTTTGGCTCCATTTTGGATCCCGAAAAAATCTAGAAAAATATCCATAAATTTTTGAATATTATTTTATGGGACCCTGTGAAAAATCAGCTCCAACGGATATCGGTAAGTATTACTTTTGGATAAGTAGGGGCGAATTGACAGTTTCGCCCCTACTTATCTAAAAGTAATACTTACCGATATCTGCTGGAGCTGATTTTTCACAGGGCCTCATAAAATAATATTCAAAAATTTATAGATATTTTTCTAGATTTTTTCAAAATCCAAAATGGGGCCAAACGACTTGTCCCTGCGGATTGTCCCTGCTCTTAGAATTTTTGATTATATATGGTAGATGAAAGCTAGAAACCCACACCAATTCTACCCTGTTGACAGATGGCACACAAGCCACAACTTACTTGGTCTTCTAGTTTGTTAGACTTGTCCCACATCGCTCATCTAAGCCACCCAAGCTTGGTTAATAAATTTTAGAGGCTACTCCACCTATTGCCAATTGGTTTTAGGTTGGAACCCTCCAAGAAATCTAACATGGTATCAGAGCTAGGTCTTGGGTGGCCTCACCTCTCGTGGGAAAGTCTCTGTCATCTCTGTCGCCCGAGTCAGTCAGCTCCTGGTCAGTCACCTCCACGTGCATCCGGGTTGCACGTGAGGGGGAGTGTTAGACTTGTCCCACATCGCTCATCTAAGCCACCCAAACTTGGTTAATAAATTCTAGAGGCTACTCCACCTATTGCCAATTGGTTTTAGGTTGGAACCCTTACGATTTTATATGATTACGATATAATCTAACATAGTTCTACCGAATCTTACTCGATCTTTTGGCCAAGTATGAAGTCAGTCCGCTGCCATGGACGAAATAATTTCGGAATTTTACATGTTTGTGGTGAATATAATTTGTGAAGTTGTTACCTTTTTTTTTTTTAATAATCAAAACGGGTGGGAGGGGGCGACCAGCGTTGCAACTTTTTTTGGGCGTGACCATAGGGACTCCCTACCCGCCTATGAAATGTCTGGTTCGAGCCATAACTACCGTCCGGGAGGACAGACTGTCACCATGGCACCATTTTAGTACACAGTTGGTGAAAAGTCCCCCCTTTGGTCCACAGACGGATTTCGAGTACCTGCCGGGACTCGAACCTCCGCCTGCGTTAAGGGGAGTGGTGACCCCATCAACTGAGCTACCACCTCGGTGGTAAGTTGTTACCTTTGTTGTTGCGAATTTATTTCACCATTGTCATAATAAACTACTCCCTCTATCCTTATTTAATTGTCTATTATGGTTTTGCGTGCATTTTCAACAGCTTATATCTCTCAAAGTATATTGCTAAAATATGCAATATAAATCTTGTTTGATAGATCTCAATTTTTTTTATAAGACAGTGATTTCAAAAACATAAAACATAATATACGTCGAGAGATATAAGCCATTGAAAATGTACGCAAAATCGTAGTGGACAATTAAATAGGAATGAAAGGAGTATAACAATTAGAATTATATTGTGAAACATTGGCATGTAATTTTTTGTTGTCCTAAAGCCATATTTGCCTCACTGAATGTCTCCCATGTTGCACGATTAAAGGAAGTCGGGCAGAGACGGAACTATGGTGGGCTGTGGGGGCCAATGCCCATGTGTAGTTTCGGTTTTTTATTTTTTAAAAAATTAATTTAATATGGGTACTTCAAGTTCACACGGCCAATATATTAAGAAGTATTTTTAAGAATTGGAAAGTTCAAATAATATTTTAAAGAATGGAGCTTAATCATTTTGAGCATAACGTCGTTCAACATCCGGAATTCGAACAATTGGAAAGTATTTCCAGATTATGTCAATGGTTGATTAAAACTAGAAGGTTAGTAACATGCTACTTACTCTTCATAGTTCGGCCTCGGTTTACGAAATTCTAGTTATGTCCTGAAGTCGAGGGTGTGGAATCTGAATAGGATTACCCAAAATAACGAGGAGAGATGAGAGAACGTAAATATTTTTTTTAAAACAATGTGGGTTGGCAAAAAATCATGTCCGTAGACTTCGTGTCACAAAAAATCATGTCCCCTTAACTTAAAAATCGTGTCTATTGATTCAAAATTGACAGTTAAAAGCTTTAATTTCGATAGTAAAAGATACGTTCTCTAATAAAAATGTCTTTTTCATTTAAAACTAGAAGTCACACATTTTATATAAAAATCATGTCTCTCTGATAACATATATCTTTTAATTTTAAAACTTATCAAAGTTCCAACAGTTGTTCAGCATCAATATTGTCCGTAGACTTCGTGGCACATATAGTATATAGTTTCAGAAAAAAAAAAAAAAAACCTATGGGTATTCCATTTGTTGTACACCAAATGTACAAATGATTGAAGCCCTTCAATTTATTTCAAACATTCTTTTAAGAGTCTTTTTAAAAAAATCAGCTCATTTGGATAACATTAAGTGCTTGATCGATATAATTTGTACCTAGATTCGCAGAGACGAAAATCGAATGAATAGATCAAATACTTACTGATAACTAAATGAGCTGATTTTTTTTTTTTGTAGTTGGACCCTTAAAATAATGTTTTAAATGGCTCTAAATCATTAGTGTGTTACCCAAAATAAGTACCACACAATCTCGTATAGATTTGGTGAACCCATAGTTGGTAGGAAACATGCATGTTAGAAAGATAAAGAATTGTTCGTGTTTACAACACAATGGTTTTTTCTATCTGCGCCAAAGTCAGTATTGTTAGATTAGTTAAATTAGCACATTAACAGAGGACTTGAACTCTGATCTCATTTCTCCTAGCTAGCACTAAGTGCGCGCACTCCTGAAAAATCGTTGGGCCAATGTCCTCCCGGCGTTGCAACACAATGGTTGGCCAAGACGTTAGGTTGGTGATAATTTATAGAAAAATCTCCCCCAAGTGTTAAAGTAATGTTGCTTTGAGAGCAATTTCTTTGGGGTTATATAAATTTGAGAGTTAAGTTCGTAAATCAATCACTTTCTAAACACAACATTTTTCTCCTAATTCCACAGTACTTTATTACCTTGAGTATCCTCTTTGTTGATATAAAATAAGTATTGATCCGATTTAAAATAAGGAAGATGCGATGATTTTCCAAATTTGATTTCTTTTTAGACCCGTTAAGGGTAAAATCATCATGTCCTTTAATGCACAAATAATTTTGGATGCAAATCACTTGGGTTATAAAGTAGACTTAACAAGTTTTCTAATGGTTCAAACCACGCGCAAATCGGAGTTCAGAAGTATTCGTGGCAAGCATGCAAAGTTTGACATTTTTTAAAGTTTTCATGCACCCCGGCGCAATATCTTGCGCCCCGGGTGCATCCTTGAAGTTTCACCATATGCCAATTTTTGTGGGATTGCCCCGGTCACTCCCGAATTCTGATTTGCGCGTGATTTAAACTGTTTAAAAGCTTGTTGAATCTAATTTATAACCCAAGTGTTTTGAATCAAATCCTAATTGTACATCAAATATATGACTATTTTATCCTTAGTGGGTCAAAACTATAAATTATTTTTGTAAAACACTCTCATCTCGCTAATTTTAAACCAGATCACGATCTATTATATATCGTTAAAAAGGGTTTTCAAGTAGTAAAATATGGTGGAATCAAACTACACTAATAATTTAATTTAATTTATGAAATGTGAGTAGAAATTCGTCCACTACAAAGATCATTGGAGCACTACCACCCTTCCACCACCACCTACACCAACACTCTATACCACCCCTGTGGCACCATCACTTTGTTGGAACATTGAAAGATTTTAATAAAAATAAATTAAAATACTTATTACCTATCATACTTTACCGTTACAATATTAGTGCATAAATATTGTCGGTTACAAAAACATAAAAGTGATATTTATTCCTATCATTATATATATATATATATATATATATATATATATATATATTAATAAATGGGTCTTAAATCCAATAACCTCTATATATATGGATTTTGACAAGTGTGAAAAGGAGAGAAAGTGAAGAAAGTATTTGGAGAGTATACACAGATAATAATAAGGGAGAAGGGTTTTTGAATCTTATCTCTCTATAAATCCTAACCATCGATTTGCTCCATAAATCTTACGGCTCTCCCTCTCTCTCTCAAACAATATTAATTGTATGCAAACAATATTAATTATACAATTGCCACTAATTTGATTTCATGTTGCGCTGTGTCTTCAGGCACGGGCAAACCCTAGTACACAGATAATGAAAGAGGGTTTTTAGAATATTCTTACACTATTTTTTGTAGAGTTGGGCAACTCGGTTCGTGACTCGTTCAAACCTCCCGGTGGTCGTGAACATCAGGTGAGGAATGCTTGTGAGCGCTTGGGTTTAATCTTGGGGCTAGTACACTCCGGTGGAACCTTCACGAGGGGAGGAATATTAGCTTTAAGACAGTGACTACACGACTCTCAATCTCATAGGCAACATCTTTCCTATATTCACTACTTTGGTACTCTCATATTTTTCTTATTTGTGTTTCTATGTTCATATGGTCGAATGATTCTAGTTATAAAATGATATTTGTGAACCAAAGTTCTATCACCACGTAGACCACTATCACTTAAGCACCCTCAACCACGCTTCCACTCTATGACCACCATTGCCACCAGACTTCAAGCCCACAACCACCGCCAAAATTTAACCAATACCACCACTTCAACGCCACAACTACCGCACCTCCACATGCACTTTCACCACAACAACTCCACCTCCACCACTGCCATTGTTTTACACCGTACATATCTAGCACCCCTCCTTCCCACCACCAATATTGTTGCCATCAACACAATCACTATTACTTCACCACTATTATCAACATTTTTTTTTTTACCACCACTACCTATGCAACAAGAAATTGAGAATATTTCCATACGAGATTATCCAAAAAGATTGAGAATATTCTTGATGTTTCATTCTACAACCACCACGAATCCTTGCATGTCCCAAGCCTTCTGATGGCATCCTGCAGAAATAAAAGAGTATACACGATTAGCCGAGCAAAAAAGAAAGAAAGAGAATAAACCAGTAACATACGGATCCATACAAGCTTATCAGGAATATGTGAACGAGGAACAAGATGGACAAAAGTGTTAGCCATTAGTTACTGAATCCTTTGGCTTGTGAGGAAATGGTTCAATTTGATATCTATTTGCCAGCCTTTGATGATCAGATGGGTGGTAGCTAGGGAATGCCTAATCAGTGTTGTTATGGCAGGATGATTGGCATGATTTGGGACCTTAGTATTATAAGTTTTGAAGCAGGGTTGTATTCAATATGGGTAGATCTTTGTCTGCTAAAGTTTCCTCTAAAATCCATGGTGATTCTTAATTGGATGTGGCCTAGGCCTAAGGGTGATATATTATTGACCTCATCTCTTAATCCAATCGGATTGCACGTCATATGATACTACATGTCTTTTCATAATTAGTTTCATCAAACAAACGGCCCTTAGAAAATATCAAGGGGAACTGAAAACAAGGTTGCAGCAGATTTATCTCAGGGTAAATTACGCTGAACATGTTGTGAGAGTCAACTGCAAATTTTTATGAGTTTTATGCTTATTTTGATAAGATTTAAAATAGGACTGATGCGATGATTTTCTTAAAAAGATTTGTTTTTGACCTGTTAAGGGCAAATTGTCATGTCTTTTAATCGATATAAATAAATTTGGATTCAAACCAATTGAGTTATAAAGTATACACAACGAGCTTTTCAACGGTTCAAACCATAGGTAAATCGGAGTTCTGGAGTGTTCATGGTAAGCCCGCGAAGTTTAACTTGTGTAGTTCAAATGCGCCTAAGGCGCAATGTCATACGCCTCAGGCGCAGCTCAATGCTCCTCAGGCGCAACTTTGAAAATCCACCATAAATCAAACTTTCCAAGCTTGCTCTGATCACTCCTGAACTCTAATTTGCTTGTGGATTGAACCGTTAAAAAGCATGTTGAATGTATTTTATAACCAAAGTTGTTTGGATTAAAATCTAACCACACAAATAATAAAACTTCAGTTATAAAAAGTGGATAGAGAATCGTCATCAACAACAAAGATCTTCAGAGAACTACCACCCTTCCACCACCAATACTACCCACGTAACACCACCTTAAAACCACCATTACTTCAACCGTAGACATCTTTCGCTTACCCACAACTACTACCATATTTCAACTTTATCACCACCATAGGGATTTGAGTACAAATTGAAACTTACAATGAGTAAAGGGGTGAGAAAATGTACTTTAGCCTTGAATGTTCCGACGATTTTTGAATTGGTTTGGTTTCAATCAAATTTTTAAGATTTTTTAAATTTATTCTATGGTATGACTCCACATCAGTTTGCCATGTTTAATACCCTCTTTATTCTGATTCAATTTAAAATGAGAGTGATGCGAAGATTTTCCCAATTTTCGACCTGTTAAAGGCAAATTGGTCATGTCTGTTAATGGATACATAAATTTGGATTTAAACCACTTGAGTTAGTAAGTATACTGAACAAGGCTTTAAACGGTTCAAACCACGCAACAATTCGAGTTCGGGAGTGTTCTTGGCAAGCCCGCGAAATTTGACTTGTGGGGTAGTTCGAATGCGCCTTAGGCGCAATGTCATGCCCCCCTAGCGCAGCTCAATGCTCTTGACTAGTTGAGTAGTTTGAATGCACCTTAGGTGGAATGTCATGCGCCCTGGGCGCAGCTCAATTCTCCTCTGGCACATCTTTGAAAATCTACCACAAATCAAACTTTCCGAGCTTGATCCGATCACTCATGAACTCCAATTTTTTAGGGGATTGGACCGTTAAAAAGCATGTTGAATGTATTTTGTAACCCAAGTTGTTTGGATTGAAAATTATTTTTACATGAAATAATATGCCACTTTTACGCTCAGTGGGTAAAAAAAAAAAAATTTCGGGAAGATGCTAACATATCGTGCTTATTTTAAATTGGATCAAGGTTTATTATATGTTGTCAAAATGGTTTTTCCATATACTACAAGATGACGAAATCTAACTATACAAATAATAAAACTTCAGTTATAAAAAGTGGGTAGAGAATCGTCATCAACAGCAAAGATCTTTGAAGAACTACCACCCTTCCACCACCAATACTACCACCGTTACACCACCCCAAAACCACCATTACTTCAACTGTAGACATCTTTCGCTTATCCACAACAACTACAATATTTCAACTTTATCACCACCGTAGGGATTTGAGTACAAATTGAAACTTACAGTGAGTAAAGGGGTGCGAAAATGTACTTTAGCCTTAAATGTTCCGACAATTTTTGAATTGGTTTGGTTTCAATCAACTTTTTAAGATTTTTTTAATTTCTTTTATGGTATGACTCCACATCATTTTGCTATGTTTAATACCCTCTTTATTTTGATTTAAAATGAGAGTGATGCGATGATTTTCCCAATTTTCGACCTGTTAAAGGCAAAATTTTCATGTATTTTAACTGATAAATAAATTTGGATTTAAAATTTTTTAGTTATAAAGTATACCCAACAAGCTTTTAAATGGTTCAAGCCACGCACAAATTAAAGTTCGAGTGTTCTTGGCAAGCCCGCGAAATTTGACTTGTTGGGTTGTTCGAATGCGCCTTAGGCGCAATGTCATGCGCCCCAGGCGCAGCTCAATGCTCCTGACTTGTTGTGTAGTCTGAATGCGCCTTAGGCGCAATGTCATGCGCCCCGGGCGTAGCTCAACTCTCCTCAGACGCATCTTTGAAAATCCACCACAAATCAAACTTTGCGGGCTTGCTTCAATCACTCTCGAACTCCCATTTGTTTGGGGATTGAACCATTAAAAAGCATGATGAATGTATTTTATAACCAAAGTTGTTTGGATTGAAAATTATTTTTACACGAAATAATATGCCACGTTTACGCTTAGTGATGCGATGATTTTCCCAATTTTTGACCTGTTAAAGGCAAATTTGTCTTTTCTTCTAACTGGTCCGTAAATTTGGATTTAAACCACTTGAGTTATGAAGTATACTGAACAAGGCATTAAACCGTTCAAACCACGCACAAATTGATGTTCAGGAGTGTTCTTGGCAAGCCCGCGAAATTTGACTAGTTGGGTAGTTCGAATGCGCCTTAGGCGCAATGTCAAGCGCCCCAGGCGCAGCTCAATGCTTTGTACTTGTTGAGTAGTTTGAATGCGCCTTTGGCGGAATGTCATGCGCCCCGGGCGCAGCTCAATTCTCCTTTGGCACATCTTTGAAAATCAGCCACAAATCAAACTTTTCGAGCGCTATCCGATCACTCCCGAACTCTAATTTTTTTAAGGATTGAACCGTTTAAAAGCATGTTGAATGTATTATGTAACTAAAGCTGTTTGGATTGAAAATTATTTTTACATGAAATAATATGCCACTTTTACGCTCAGTGGGTAAAAAAAAAAAAATTTCAGCAAGATGCTAACATATCATGCCTATTTTAAATTGGATCAAGGTTTATTATATGTTGTCAAAATGGTTTTTCCATATACTACAAGATGACGAAATCTAACCATACATATAATAAAACTTCAGTTATAAAAAGTGGGTAGAGAATCGTCATCAGCAAAAAAGATCTTCAGAGAACTACCACCCTTCCACCATCAATACTACCACCGTAACACCACCCCAAAACCACCATTACTTCAACCGTAGACATCTTTCGCTTACCCACAACAACTACAATATGTCAACTTTATCACCACCATAGGGATTTGAGTACAAACTGAAACTTACAATGAGTAAAGGGGTGCGAAAATGTACTTTAGCCTTAAATGTTCCGATGATTTTTGAATTGGTTTGGTTTGAATAACCTTTTAAGATTTTTTTAATTTATTATATGGTGTGACTCCACATCATTTTGCTATGTTTAATACCCTCTTAATTTTGATTCAATTTAAAATGAGAGTGATGCGATAATTTTCCCAATTTTCGACCTGTTAAAGGCAAAATTTTCATGTCTTTTAAGTGATAAATAAATTTGGATTTAAACAACTTCAGTTATAAAGTATACTCAACAAGCTTTTAAATGGTTCAAACGACGCACAAATCGAAGTTCGAGAGTGTTCTTGGCAAGCCCGCGAAATTTGACTTGTTGGGTAGTTCGAATGCGCATTAGGGGCAATGTCATGCGCCCCAGGTGCAGCTCAAAGCTCCTGACTTGTTATGTAGTATGAATGCGCCTTAGGCGCAATGTCATGCCCCCCGGGCGCAGCTCAACTCTCCTCAGACGCATCTTTGAAAATCCACCACAAATCAAAATTTGCGACCTTGCTTTGATCGCTCTCGAACTCCAATTTGTTTGGGGATTGAACCATTAAAAAGCATGATGAATTTATTTTATAACCAAAGTTGTTTGGATTGAAAATTATTTTTACACGAAATAATATGCCACTTTTACGCTTAGTGATGCGATGATTTTCCCAATTTTCGACCTGTTAAAGCAAATTTGTCTTTTCTTCTAACTGGTCAATAAATTTTGATTTAAACCACTTGAGTCGTTATGAAGTATACTGAACAAGGCTTTAAATAGTTCAAACCACACACAAATCGATGTTCGGTAGTGTTCTTGGCAAGCCCGCAAAATTTGACTTGTTGGGTACTTCGAATGCCCCATAGGCGCAATGTCATGCGCCCCAGGCGCAGTTCAATGCTTCTGACTTATTAAGTAGTTTGAATGCGCCTTAGGCGGAATGTCATGCGCCCCGGGCGCAGCTCATTTCTCCTCTGGCACATCTTTGAAATCCATTACAAATCAAACTTTCCGAGCTTGATCCATTCAAATCAATCCCGAACTCAATTTTTTTTGGGGATTGAACCGTTGAAAAGCTTGGTTAATGTATTTTGTAACCAAAGTTGTTTGGATTGAAAATTATTTTTACATGAAATAATATGCCACTTTTACGCTCAGTGGGCAAAAATTTTTTTTTCGGCAAGATGCTAACATATCGTGCTTATTTTAAATTGGATCAAGGTTTATTATATGTTGTCAAAATGGTTTTTCGATATACTACAAGATGACGAAATCTAACCATACAACTAATAAAACTTCAGTAATAAAAAGTGGGTAGAGAATCGTCATCAACTGCAAAGATTTTTGGAGAACTAGCACCCTTCCACCACCAATACTACCACCGTAACACCACCCCAAAACAATCATTACTTCAACCGTAGACATCTTTCACTTACCCACAACTACTTCCATATTGCAACTTTATCACCACTGCAGGAATTTGAGTACAAATTGAAACTTACAATGAGAAAGGCGTGCGAAAATGTATTTTAGCCTTAAAGGTTCCGACGATTTTTTAATTGGTTTGGTTTCAATCAACTTTTTAAGATTTTTTAAATTTATTCTACGGTATGACTCCATACCATTTTGCTATGTTTAATACCCTATTTATTTTGATTCAATTTGAAATGAGAGTGATGCGATGATTTTCCCAATTTTCGACCTGTTAAAGGCAAATTTGTCTTTTCTTCTAACTGGTCAATAAATTTGGATTTAAACTACTTGAGTCGTTATGAAGTATGCTGAACAAGGCTTTAAACGGTTCAAACCACGCACAAATCGATGTTCGGGAGTGTTCTTGGCAGGCCCACAAAATTTGACTAGTTGGGTAGTTCGAATGAGCCTTAGGCGCAATGTCATGCGCCCCAGGCGCAGCTCAATGCTCCTGACTTGTTGAGTAGTTTGAATGCGCCTTAGGCGGAATGTCATGCGCCCCGGGCGCAGCTCAATTCTCCTCTGGCACATCTTTGAAAATCCACCACAAATCAAACTTTCCGAGCGCTATCCGATCACTCCCAAACTCAAATTTTTTTGGAGATTGAACCGTTAAAAAGCATGTTGAATGTATTTTGTAACCAATGTTGTTTGGATTGAAAATTATTTTTACAAGAAATAATATACCACTTTTACGCTCGGTGGGTAAAATTTTTTTTTTTTTTTTCCGGCAAGATACTAACATATCGTGCTTATTTTAAATTGGATCAAGGTTTATTATATGTTGTCAAAAAGGTTTTTCCATATACTACAAGATGACGAAATCTAACCATACAACTAATAAAACTTCAATAATAAAAAGTGGGTAGAGAATCGTCATCAACTGCAAAGATTTTTGGAGAACTACCACCCTTCCACCACCAATACTACCACCGTAACACCACCCCAAAACAATCATTACTTCAACCGTAGACATCTTTCGCTTACCCACAACTACTTCCATATTGCAACTTTATCACCACTGCAGGGATTTGAGTACAAATTGAAACTTACAATGAGTAAAGGCGTGCGAAAATGTATTTTAGCCTTAAAGGTTCCGACGATTTTTTAATTGGTTTGGTTTGGTTTCAATCAACTTTTTAAGATTTTTTAAATTTATTCTATGGTATGACTCCACACCATTTTGCTATGTTTAATACCCTATTTATTTTGATTCAATTTAAAATGAGAGTGAATGAAAACCAATCATTATCCTACTTATTTTCCCAATCATTACCCTATTTTTTCAATTATTACTTTCTCATCTCTCTCTATCTCTCTCCAATCATTACCCATATTTTCAATCATTATTCTATTTCTCTCTCCACCCACTACCAAAACTAAACTAAACTAAACTCTCAACCAAACACAATGATTTTCCCAATTTTCGACCTGTTAAAGGCAAATTTGTCTTTTCTTCTAACTGGTCAATAAACTTGGATTTAAACTACTTGTGTCGTTATGAAGCATTCTGAACAAGGCTTTAAACGGTTCAAACCACGCACAAATTGATGTTCGGGAGTGTTCTTGGCAAGCCCGCAAAATTTGACTAGTTGGGTAGTTCAAATGAGCCTTAGGCGCAATGTCATGCGCCCCAGGCGCAGCTCAATGCTCCTGACTTGTTGAGTAGTTTGAATGCGCCTTAGGCGGAATGTCATGCCCCCCGGGCGCAGCTCAATTCTCCTCTGGCACATCTTTGAAAATCCACCACAAATCAAACTTTCCAAGCACTATCCGATCACTCCCGAACTCAAATTTTTTTGGAGATTGAACCGTTAAAAAGCATGTTGAATGTATTTTGTAACCAATGTTGTTTGGATTGAAAATTATTTTTACAAGAAATAATATACCACTTTTAAGCTCGGTGGGTAAATTTTTTTTTTTTTTTTTTCCCGGCAAGATGCTAACATACCGTGCTTATTTTAAATTTGATCAAGGTTTATTATATGTTGTCAAAATGGTTTTTCCATATACTACAAGATGACGAAATCTAACCATACGTATAATAAAACTTCAGTTATAAAAGTTGGGTAGAGAATCGTCATCAACAGCAAAGATCTTCGGATAACTACCACCCTTCCAACACCAATACGTACTACCACCGTAACACCACCCCAAAACCACCATTACTTCAACCGTAGACATCTTATGCTTACCCACAACTACTTCCATATTGCAACTTTATCACCACCGTAGGGATTTGAGTACAAATTGAAACTTACAATGAGTAAAGAGGTGTGAAAATGTACTTTAGCCTTAAAGGTTCCTACGATTTTTGAAATGGTTTGGTTTCAATCAACTTTTTAAAATTTTTTTAATTTATTCTATGGTATGACTTCACATCATTTTTCTATGTTTAATACCCTCTTTATTTTGATTCAATTTAAAATGAGAGTTTTTGATTTAAAATGAGAGTGATGCGATGATTTTCCCAATGTTCGACCTGTTAAAGGCAAAATTTTCATGTCTTTTAACTGATAAATAAATTTGTATTTAAAAATTTTTAGTGATAAAGTATACTCAACAAGCTTCTAAATGGTTCAAACCACGCACAAATCAAAGTTCGAGAGTGTTTTTGGCAAGCCCGTGAAATTTGACTTGTTGGGTAGTTTGAATGTGCCCCAGGCGAAGCTCAATGCTCCTGACTTGTTGAGTAGTTTTAATGCGCCTTAGTCGGAATGTCATGCGCCCCGGGCGTAGCTCAATTCTCCTTTGCACATCTTTGAAAATCCACCACAAATCAAACTTTCCGAGCTTGAACCGATCACTCCCATACTCAAATTTTTTTTGGGATTGAACCGTTAAAAAGCATGTTGAATGTATTTTGTAACCAAAGTTGTTTGGATTGAAAATTATTTTTACAATAAATAATATGCCACTTTTACGCTTAGTGATGCGATAATTTTCCCAATTTTTGACCTGTTAATGGCAAATTTGTCTTTCCTTCTAACTGGTCAATAAATTTTGATTTAAACCACTTGAGTTATGAAGTATACTGAACAAGGCTTTAAACGGTTTAAACCACGCACAAATCGATGTTCGGGGGTGTTCTTGGCAAGCCCGCGAAATTTGACTTGTCGGGTAGTTCGAATGCGCCTTAGGCGCAATGTCATGCGCCCCAGGCGCTGCTCAATGCTCCTGACTTGTTGAGTAGTTTGAATGTGCCTTAGGCGGAATATCATGCACCCCGGGCGCAACTCAATTCTTCTCTGGCACATCTTTGAAAATCGACCACAAATCAAACTTTCCGAGCGCTATCCGATCACTCTCGAACTCCAATTTTTTTGGGGATTGAATTGTTAAAAAGCATGTTGAATGTATTTTGTTGTTGGGAAATCGGAGCCTCGCGCTCGGATTCACAACGAACAAAATACACACATGATCTTGGGATGCTATTGTCACAGAAAACAAACCCGAGAAAAAGGAATAGAAAAACAGAACACACAGATATACGAGGTTCGGCAACTTGCCTATGTCCCCGGGAGCCACACCAGTCCACTATGAACGAAAGAAAACGAAAGATTATAAGTCTTCTCTTTCCTCTCTGAGAAAAGTTTTCTCTTGCACTCTCTTTCTCTCACTAGAAACCCTCTCTAGAAATTCTCTCTCTGTATAGCCTCGCTCGCAAACTGCTCAAAAAATAATGAATACAGCAACTAATATTTATAGGCAAACCCTAAGTGATAGCTGGACCCGTCCAACCAACTTGGGCCGCGGCCCAAAACCCATCTCGGCCATGAGCCTGTCTGTCGCGCGCTACCTGCCGCGAGCCTGACCGAGTGCCTACCTGTCGCGGAACTCTCCACACTGGTCATGGACCTTTGTTGTTGAACTCTGTTGCTGAAAGTTGTCTGCATCCCCAACAATATCCCACTTGAAGATAACTGAAGCAAACCAATATCAACAACCTCAATCAATAGCGGACGTAGTGAACTTCACCCCTCCTGGTGCGACTCCGGCCCTCCAACTCCTCATGTGCGAAGGCCAACTGAAGTTGAGCACAACTTCAGTTTCTCGATGGTGACCGACTTTGTCAACATATCTGCCGAATTTTGACTCCCCAAAATCTTCTCTAGTAATAGTTCCCCTTCTTCCAAAAGCGAGCGAATGAAATGGTACCTCAAATCGATGTGCTTCGTTCTAGCATGAAACACTGGATTTTTCGCAAGGTGTATAGCACTCTGGCTGTCACTGAAAAGAACACTGTTCTTTTGCTTCAAACCTAACTCACCCAGAAAAGCCTTCAACCAAATCATCTCCTTAGCAGCCTCCGTGACTGCTACATACTCAGCTTCTGTCGTGGACAAAGTTACCAACTTCTGCAGACGCGAGACCCAACTCACCGCTATTGATCCCAAAGTGTAGACATATCCTGTGGTGCTTCGCCTTGTATCATGATCACCCGCGAAATCTGCATCCACATATCCTCTCACCACCAAATTTGCTCTCCCAAAACACAATGGCACATCCGCGGTCTCGCGGAGATACCTCAGTATCCACTTGACGGCTTCCTAATGCTGTTTCCCTGGATTGCTCGCAAACCTGCTCACAACTCCCACTGCATGCGCGATGCCCGGCCGCGTGGAGACCATCGCATACACCAGACTACCGATGGCTGAGGCATACGGTACCTTGGCCATGTGCTCCTTCTCAGCATCTGTCTTCGGAGATTGCAAGTCAGAAAGTCTAAACTGACTTCCCAGAGGCGCGCCAACTGCCTTGGCGTTTTGCATATTGAACCTTTCAAGAACACGTTCAATATACTCAGCTTGACTCAACTTCAAGACCCCTTGAGTTCTGTCCCTGTTGATCCTCATCCCAAGTATCTGCTTCGTTGCACCCAGATCTTTCATAGCAAACTCTGCTGCCAACTGTTGCTTCAACCTGTTTATCTCCTGTAAACAGGACCCAGCCATAAGCATATCATCTACGTAAAGTAGTAAAATAATGTAGCTCGCCTTACATTGTTTAAGGTAGCAACAGTGATCCGCGTGGCACCTCGTGTAGCCGCTGCGCTGCATGAAACTGTCAAATTTCTTGTACCACTGTCTAGGAGCCTGTTTTAACCCATATAGACTCTTCTTGAGTCTACACACCATCTCTTCCTTACCTTTCTCAATGAAGCCAACAGGCTGCTTCATATAGATTTCTTCATCCAAATCACCATGAAGAAACGCAGTTTTAACATCCAACTGCTCAAGGTAGAGGTTTTCAGCAGCCACCAAACTCAATACCACTCTAATAGTGGTCAGCTTCACAACTGGGGAAAAAATCTCCGTGAAATCAACCCATTCTTTCTGTTGAAATCCCTTCACAACCAATCTGGCCTTAAACCTCTTGCTGCCGTCGCTCTTCTGCTTGATGCGGTATACCCACTTATTCTGTAGCGCCTTCTTCCCCGCGGGAATCTTCGCTAACTCCCAAGTCACATTCGAGTGAAGAGAATCCATCTCCTCTTGCATAGCACGTTCCCATTTCACAGTGTCACTGACTTGTAAAGCCTCGTCATAGTAAAATGGTTCCCCGTTATCTGTCAAAAGCAAATAATACAACGACGAAAGGTATTTTGGATTAGGTTTGGGTACCCTAGTTGATCTCCTTACCGCTGCAGCCGGTGAGCTAGACCCTGTTTTTGGAACTGCCACAGACTCTGTCCGCGAGACCGCCTCTGTCTGCGAGATTGCCTCATCCATCCGGTCAAATCCCAACTCATCCCCACTGCTTTCTGGAAGATCCTTCAAACTAAAGTACTCAGGTGCCTCTCGATCCTCTCGCGCGACCACCCCCGCGGGACCCTCGCGATTCTGTGTAGAACTCCCACTGCATTGTCTGCTATCCCTGTCCTTGTACAGCACCGACTCATTGAATATGACATCCCGGCTTTTGATTATCTTCCGATTTTTCTCATCCCAGAAACAATAACCAAACTCATCGCCGCCGTACCTAATGAACGTGCACTTCAATGACTTAGCATCTAGCTTGTCTCTGACTTTGTCACTGAGGTGGACATAAGCAACACAACCGAAAACTTTCAAGTGTGAGAGATTTACCTCCTTACCACTCCAAAGCTCCTCCGGTATCCCAAAGTTCAACGGAACTGATGGCCATGGTTGATCAAGTATGCTGCTGTACTGATCGCGTCTGCCCAAAACTGTTTGGACAACCCCGCGTTTATCCGCATGCTCCGCGCACGCTCTGTCAGAGTCCTGTTCATCTGCTCCGCGATGCCATTCTGCTGCAGAGTTCCTGGAAGAGTCTTCTCTAAACGGATCCCGAATAGAGCACAGGCTCTCTTGTACTCTCCCAGTTCATACTCTCCCCCATTGTCTGACCTCAGACACTTCACCTTCAAGTTTGTCTCGTTCTCTACTCTGGCTTTCCACTTCATGAAAATTTCGGATACCTCTGACTTGTGTTTCATGAAGTAGACCCATACTTTCCTCGAGTGATCATCGATGAAAGTAACAAAATACCTCGACCTGCCGAGAGAATGCACCAGCGCAGGACCCCATACGTCTGTATGAACAAGCTCCAGCTTGTTTGGCTTGGGAGGTCTGCCACTTTTCTGGAAACTAACCTGCCTTTGCTTGCCGAAGATACAATCTTCGCACATGTCGAAATCCACTGACTCAACTAGCAGCTTCCCTTGTGTCTGCAGAATCTTCATCCCTTAATCGCTCATATGTCCCAACCTATTGTGCCACAAACTTGAACTCACTTGGCTCTTTGGCCGCGGACCTTCCGCGAGCCTACCCTCGAGTGATACCACTCCCGTGAGACCTTCGCGATCCTCGCATGGGACCACCCCTGCGAGTCCCTCCGCGATAGCAAGTGAATGACTCCCATGTGAAGTTAAATAAAGAGTACCTACTTTCTTTCCGCGCGCTACCACCATGGTACCGTTGGAGACCTTCCACGCGTCTTCTGTGAATGTTGAGGTATATCCCGCTGCTCCCAGTTGCCCAACTGAAATAAGATTCCTCTTCAGCTGCGGGACGTGTCTGACATTCTTCAAACACCATTTAAACCCCTGCGTTTCAATCTGCACATCACCCATTCCCACTATACTACATGGCTTATCATCACCGAAGTATACTTGCCCGAAGTCGCCTGCTAGTAGGGGTGTAAACGAGCCAAGCCGAACCGAGCTTCGGCCAGCTCGAGCTTGGCTTGAGCCTTAACGAGCCGAGCTCAGTCATTTACTAAACATGCCTTTTTAATCGAGTCGAGCCTTTCTTAACAAGCCGAGTTTTGTCGGAGCTCGGCTCATTTAGTAAACAAACTGAAAACTCGAGCTCGAGTTTGGCTTGTTTACTAAATGAGCCGAGCCTTAACAAGCTGAATCGAGCCGAGCTCGCAAGCTATTCGGTTCATTTATAGCCCTAAACCCAAGTAGTAAAAATATTGTAGTGTCCCTAAAATTTGGGATTTTTGAGATGCCAAGGACCAAACCTCTTGGGCCTTGTGCTTAGGCCGGCCCTGATATGGTCGGGAGACACAAATAGCTTTTGCGGGTTTAGAGGGAAAATGGGAAACTATGTAGCGTTTAGAATGTGGGAGAGAACTCGGAGAATTGCATATATGTTAACTTTTACTGTACTTATCCATCAAGGAAGCCAGGGAATATATTTCCCAGTTGTTGCAGTTAGCTGGATACTTGGAGGCTGATCTTTGAAAGAGAAGGATGGGTTTAAATTGTAACGTGGGTCGTTTAGTTGTACTTTTTCTATGTGGTTGCCTCTTTACTTGTACTATTTTTCATTTCATAATTAGGCAACTACTTGCTTGAGCATTTGTTTGGTCACAAAATGGCTCAAGGACTAAGAGCCGGCGTACCAAGACTTGTCGCATCTAATGTAAGGGCTGGGCGTCCCTTTTATGACTTCGTAACTGTACGGCAAAAGTGCTGCAAACCTAAGGGCTAGATTGGAGTGATGGTTCGTGGTTTTGCCACAACGAGTGTGGACTTAGCTATTTCCTAACCGTGTAAGAAAGAGAGCAACGTAAAAGTAAAGAAAAACTTTATTATGTCCGAATAATAAAATTGGGTACAAGGAAAGTAAAATTCAAACTACTTGAAGAAGTAAGTTCGAATGGAGTTTGAGTACGAGGTACTCGATAATATACTTTGCTGAAAGTAGAAAGTAGTTTTAAGCGCTGGATTTGATTGGTGTGGGAACGCTTTTTTATTCTTGAGTTCTTGTATTTATAGGCAGAAATGATGCTCATGATTTTGCATGTGTATTTTCCCGCCTTGCTCTTGTTGCGCCAAGTGTCCCATGATGTAGCTTCTCCACTTGCACATTTCGTAGGATCATGGGTGGTTATTTGGGAGTTCCATATACTCCCTCCGTCCCAATTTAATTGTCACTTTTGGGAGTTTATGCCACTTTTCAATTGATTATATCTTATAATTTATAATGTTTTAGGTGATTTTGAAAACATTGTATTATAGAACAAATCGAGATCTATCAAACAAGATTCATATTAGATATAAAATTTATTACTAATTTAAAAATATAACTAGTTTTTTTATCTGGTTAGAATAGAACTGTAACAAGTAAATTGGAACGGAGGTAGTATTACCCATGTGTCACTAGATCATGGGCAATTATAGGAAGTTAAGAAAGGCCAACCAAGATAATGGGCCTCTTCCACTTCCTATTTTCATGGGATGACAAAAACTATTAGCCATTTGACCTGGTCAAATGGCTCTTTGCAAGATAAAAAATACTTACCCACTTTCCACTTTTCATAAGATTCATGGGTAATGGGCCATTTAATTAAATTAAATGACATATTATGTGTTCAACCCCAAAAAACACTTAATTAACTTACATAGGTCATGGGCCAACTAATTCTTTCTTGCAAATAGGCAGCAAAACCTCTAAGCTCGTGACCAAAATTAATTAAAATTAATCAAGCCCAATCAATATTGTCTTGGCCTGATAATTTTAATCCAACACATCTCTATTTCTTGGCCCAATTTAATTGGATTTCAATTAAATGGCCCTCTAGCGCTAGTCTGGGACTGAGTGCCAAAAACGGGTGTAAACAATGCCCCTCATACCTTGATTCTATACTTTTAGGATCAAGGCATATATAAAAAAGAAAACTGTTTTTGGCATCCAAACAGTCTTCTGTTGTAGCATATCTTATTTTGTTTGCCTTGCCTATGGACTTAGCAGGCGTTAGGCATTTCCCATGTTTCTTTCGGAACTTTGACCAAATTCACTGAATTCAGACCTTGGAAGGAGTCTACCAGTTATCTTTGGATAGGCATTTCAAAGGTCTCTCTTAGAGATAAAAGCCTCAATCTGTATCTTCCAAGGCCATTTAGAGTGATTGGTTGGTGCTCACTCCTATATCAAAACTGAATCTCAAGGGTGTGAATATCGTCTTTCATCAAGCCTATTTAAACCAACAAAGGCCTGTGTTAAAGTCTAATTGTAGAAAAATGATCCAACCATGAAAAGGCCTGGCAAGGACTAAAAATATATGGGAACCTCTGCTTTGAACTTTCAGGCATGCTTAATGAAATAAAAAGGCATCCATCTGTGTGGAAAAGACCTTGTAAAACTCTGATAGGACCTACTCAAGGACAAATAGGCCGTGGCCGAACATTTTAGAGGTGCTTGTTTGGCCTATGAAGGACTTTTCTTTGTTCTTAGCCATTCTTGACACCATTTTGGCTTTTTTGTGTAAGCCAAGTGAATAACACTCATTTTTTATGTGCCCCACAAATCCAATGTGGGTGCAATTCCACAACTTTAAGGCCTACAGTTGGCCTACGCTTGTAATGCCTTTTGGCAGTTTGGACAATGCCAAAAAGGCCTTCATTAACCAGGGGAGGAGGGGGATATCCGATTACAAATGAATTGGGATCAAGCCCTGGAGTGTCGTCGCTTTCCTCTTCTTCATTTAATTCCTTTTGATCTAGAACAGGTGCAACATGCAATTCAGTCCTGCTGATAGGGCTGATGGCAGGTCTGGATCGTTCTTGATTTGTATCTGTTATCTACTCACTGGTCAGGACTGAATCTGGATGAGGTAACTCTTCAGACACTTGAGAAAGCTTTTGAGAGGAAAGAATGGGTTGATCTTGCCTCATAATAGGACTTTCTATGTTCTGGCTTATCTCAGGTCTAAGATCTTGCTCCCTTTATATTGAGATAGACCTATCTTTTCGCTCCTTCATGCATGGAAATAGCTTACCGTCCAAAAGTTTTTGGAACACTCTTGAATGTTGGCTATTACGCTCAGACCTGAGACTGTTGCCCCTTTCATTTTGATGTTTATCATCTAGACCTTGGCACCATTCAGGAAATCTCAAAGGATTGAGCTGAGAACTTTGCCCCCCGAGTTGAAGTCCTTGGCTTCCTTGCCCCCTGAGTGTAGGGTTTTTGGAAGCTAAGGGCTGAGAGAAGCCTGAAGGTCTGATGTGCTTTCTAGAAGCTTGTTTAGACACATTTTGGCCTGAAGTTGAGCCTAAACTACCAAACTATGACAACGGTGGTGGAGTTGGAGTTGACCTCATGTATTCGATGGTGTTTTTGGAGTTGATTACCCATTCTTCAATCTTATGAAAAGATGCATGCAAGGGATCTAGGAACTCCCGTGAGAGTTCTTTGTTGGATGTAACGGTACAGGACTGCGTGCTAATATTTTCTTCAACTTGTCCCCCAAAGGTCTGAGTAGGAAGATCACCAAGTCCACTATTTTAGAATTCATGTTGTTCGGGCAGGTCTGAATACATGACATGTGAATAGCCATGTGACTTGGCACTAAAGAGACAGTTTACCTCATAACGTAATTGACGATCCTCATCTTCAAGCTTGTGAACTTCATCTTCAAGCCTTTGAATTGCATCGTTGTAGTTTTTGCATTGATATACCCATCCTCCATATGATAGAGTCAAAGCCTCTCTATGTCGAGATGGTAGGTTTCATCTTCAAGCTTGTTGACCTTATCATCGCGCCAATGAATTTCTTCTTTAAGACGCTGAATTTCAACATCCAATTCAACGTATTGAATTGCCATGCAAATGAATCGGCGTGATACCCCTTGAAACGATTAGAGTTCCACTGGGCGTGCCAAAAAGATGTTTGGTCACAAAATGGCTCAAGGACTGAGCGCAAGCGTGCCAAGACTTGTCACGTCTAATGTAAGGACTGGGCGTCCCTTTTCTGACTTCATAACTGTACGGCGAAAGTGTTGCAAACCTAAGGGCTTAATTGCAGTGATGGTTCGTGGTTTTACCACAACAAGTGTGGACTTAGCTATTTCCTAACCGTGTAGGAAAGAGTGCAACGTAAAAGTAAAGACAAACTTTATTATGTCGGAATAATGAAGTTGGGTACAAGGAAAGAAAAAATTCAAACTACTTGAAGACGTAAGTTCGAATGGGGTTTGAGTACGAGGTACTCGATAATCTAGCTACTTTGCTGAAAGTAGGAAAGTGTTTTTAAGCACTGGGCTTGATAGGAGTGGGAATGCATTTTTGTTTTGGAGTTCTTGTATTTATAGGCAGAAATGATGCTCAAGATTTTGCATGTGTATTTTCCCACCTTGCTCTTGTTGCGCCAAGTGTCCCATGATGTAGCTTCTCCACTTGCACATTTCGTAGGATCATGGGTGGTTATTTGGGAGTTTCATATATTATCCATGTGTCACTTGATCATGGGTAGTTACAAGAAGTTAAGAAAGGCCAACCAAGATAATGGGCCTCTTCCATTTCCTCTTTTCATGGGATGACAGAAACTATTAGCCATTTGACCTGGTCAAATGGATCTTTGCAAGATAAAAAATACTTACCCACTTTCCACTTTTCATGGGATTCACGGGTAATGGGCCATTTAATTAAATTAAATGGCATATTATGTGTTTAACCCAAAAAAAACACTTATCTAACTTACATAGGCATGGGCCAACTAATTCTTTCTTGCAAATAGGCCCAAAAACCTCTAAGCTCGTGACCAAAATTAATTAAAATTAATCAAGCCCAATCAATAATGTCTTGACCTGATAATTTTAATCCAACACATCTCTATTTTTTGGCCCAATTTAATTGGATTTCAATTAAATGGCCTTCCAGCGCTAGTCCGAGACTGAGTGCCAAAAATGAGTGTAAACAACATTGTTTCATTCGATCCTCCTATGATGGAAAAGACTTGTTTCTGCATTGCCTTGTTAATTACTATATGTGCCGTATTACTTTGCAATTTGCGCTTCGAGAGTTAATTACCTGATATTATTTTCTCTGCTGTACAGAAGGGTTCCAAGGTTTAGGCGGCCAGTGCGGTACAGGCTGTACTAATCGCAGATCTTGTATTTGTGGGTTTGAGGATACACTCTAGCTTTCATAATTTCCTCATTTGTGAACAAGTGAATTGCAGAGTTGAGACATTTTAGGAGACTTGATTTCATAAGAACTTGTACCATGACATGCACACTAGAAAGACTGACCCGCTTTCTTTTCTTTTTGTTCAGTTTTTTGTAGCTTACTATAGGAGTCAATGGATTTAAGTTATTTGGTTGCATGCTTCTTATCTGTTTCGGCAAAATTTGGAATTGGCAAACTGTACTGAGATGTTTCTATATGGTGGATTTTATTATATTGGAATCTGACAAGGTTTAAAATATTTCTGATTTATCGTTCAATGACAATTGCTTTAATAGTTGAGTATGCAGAGATGGTTTTGTCCACCATTAATTGACGAAGTTTTGGTTATAGAACATAAGATTGGCGTTGTTTTCCTAAGCTTTTTGGGCCTTTTTCTTGTTGAGAAAATTTTTTTCCACCACGCATTACGGGCTCCGCTGTGTATTTTTTTTCAGTAATCCATTTATCTTGTAGGGTTCGCATAGTAGTACATTCATACAAATAAAAAATCATATTTATCGGATATCTATAGGTATATTAAAAATTAAATCTTAGTTTATAAAATAGACGCCTATGGATAGTTTAACTTTAATCTTATCTACTGTCGATTTTTTAAACCAAACTTCAATTTTTTATATACATTTCCACATTCAATCAATCTGAAATTTTGTGAAGATGTACTATTTTGCGAGCCCTACAAGATGAACGGTTCAAATTACTATAATATACGCACGGTGGAACCCACAATTGATGGTGGTGGAAAACTTGGGTTTTCCACCTAAGGTGGATGGAATTTACATTCTTTCTTGTTTTGTATTTATTTGAATTTTCCTTCTTTTTCGGAGGACTTGGATCACGCTAGAGGCCAGTGCAACAAATGCACTATAATAGTGCATGTTGGGGTGGCCTTGTAAGATTTGAGATTTCATTAATATGCTTTGAACTGTTCATTGTATTGAATTTGTTGAGCAATTTATTTGTGAAACACAAGACATACATTTATTGAAATGCAAATTTCAAGTGAAACCCCTCTCCCTCACCAATAGGAGCCAGAGACACTTTCCAATCTAGGCTGTTAGAAGTTAGAACTTCTTTTCTTTCTTTTTTTGGAGAGAAAAGTAAAAGGTTCACAACATTCCCTTTGGATTTTTGCACTAAATTCCCGGTGAAATATCTCAAGCAATAGTCGAATTGGAGGGCCGCACACGGAGTCAGGCCGGACTTTGAATATTCCAAAATATACATAGATTAGTCAAGGCACAAGGGGCTTGGACTTGATAGTTCAGTCCGTTTGGAGTAGCTCTAGTCCATACATTCGTAATCAAAACGAACGAACTAATTCCCTAATTTCATTGTAACTCCCACTACACTACAAATCTCAATTTCAATCCCCTCTTCATTGCCAATTCTATTCAACATATGACACGCATCTAGCGGGCCTGAAGTCTTAACCCCTTAAAGAGGCAATTGGGTCCACTTAATTATGTAGCAAATAAATTAATAGTACTAGAAGTGACTGACAACAATGGTTCACAAAATTAATTTTCTTGGAAAGCTATGTGGTGAGGAAAATTTAGGTATACAAGTTTCACGATCAATACTGGATTCCCATTCTTGATGCTTGACGAGCGAATCGATTTTTGGATATTTCATTTGTGGTGAAAATTACGAAAGGAGAAGATAATGGGAGAAGAAGATAACAAACTAATTAAAATGAAATACGGAACTAATTATTATTTCTTCCTCTGGGTGTCGTTGGGAAATTGAGAAGAAAATAACTACGTATTTGTGAATAAAATCCCCTATTTTGCCAATTTTGGTTAATATTTTTATACTTTTTCGATTTCTTTTATCGGAACAATGATTCTTCGTCCTTAAAATTTTGACGAAAAGCTAACACAAATGCACTAAACATTTAAAGTAAAGCTAAGGGGGTTGACCATGAGTTTACCGATAGGGTACCGCCTGGCACACTCTAGATCCTGCACGAATGATCCGGGCCGTTCAATAATTTTTATTAAAAAAAACCTTGTACCATGATATGCACACCAGAAAGACAGACCCGCTTTCTTTTCGTTTTGTTTAATTTTTGTAGCTTACTATAGGAGTCAATGGATTTAAGTTATTTGGTTGCATGCCTCTTATCTGTTTCGGCAAAATTTGGAATTTGCAAACTGTACTGAGATGTTTCTGTGTGGCGGAAGTTATGAAATTGGAATCTGATGAGGTTTAAAATATTTCTGACTTATGGTTCAATGGCAACTGTTTTAATAGATGAGTATGCAGAGATGATTTTGTCCACCATTAATTGACTAAGCTTTGGTTATAGAACATAAGATGGTGTTGTTTTCGTAAGTTTTTTTTGGGCCTTTTTGTTGTTTTGTCCTTATTTGAATTTTTCTTCTTTTTTTGAAGGATTTGGGTCCCGCTAGAGGCCAGTGCAACACAAGACAAATATTTATTGAAATGCAAATTTCAAGTGAAACCCCATCTCTCTCACCAAGGGGAGCCAGAGACACTTTTCAATCTAGCTAGGCTGTCGGAAGTTAGAACTTCACTCGTTTTTTTGTTGAAAAAAGTAAAAAGTTGTTCGTAACATTGTCCTTTGGATTTTTGCACTAAATTTCCGGTGAAATATGATATCTCAAGCAATGGTTAAGGTCCTAGGTCTATTCGAATTGGAGGGCCGCACACGGAGTCCTAGGTCTATTCGAATTGGAGGGCCGCACACGTAATCCGTGTTCGGCCGGACTTTTAATATTCCAAAAATACATAGATTAGTCAAGGCACGGGGAGGGGCTTGGACTTGATAGTCCAATCTATCCAGAGTAGCTCTAGTCCATGATTAGTCAAGGCAAACCGAAAGTTGAAATTAACTTTCAATCCCATCTTCATTGTCAATTCTAATCAACATACGACAAGCATCCAGCAAGCCTGAAGTCGTCTTAACTCCTTAAAGATGCAATTGGGCACATTCAAGGATAGAGCTAGGAATTTCACTACACGAGGGCGACCATGTATGTGAGACAAACAGTAAAAATAAACATGCATAACCGTAACATAAATACATTAGAACTCAAAAAAAAGTACAAAAATAGCAACACTCCATACTTAATTATACTTTTCATAAATTAATATATTGCAAAAGCATTAAAGGAAGTTCCACAAGTAAAGATTACAAAGAGGGAAAATGACGGTCAATGATATGTTTTGATAATTAATACTTACTAAGGACATTTTTAGCATTACACTACTACGATAAACCATAAAGATCACAACTGTGATTGTAAGTTTTTTATCACACTCTTGCTACCGTGATGGATCTGAGTGTGATTGTAAGTCACTCTCTTTTATCACGGTTATAAACCGTGATTGAAAGAGAGAAACAATCATGGCCAAAAAGAGTGATCGTTTCTCTTTCATCACGGTTATAAGCCGTGATTGTTTCTCTTGGGCGTGATCATTTTTCTTTTCTGGGTGTGATTGTATGTCTTTTTAGATCACGGTCTATAACCGTGATAGAAAGTTGAAAATGATCACACCATCATAAACTGAGATGAAAAATCATTGCGTGTGATCTTTTCTTTGTATCTACTAGACCATCTTTTTTTGTAATTGCTAAGTTTCGAACCCACGCACCCTTAGTTGATTTCCTAAACCCTTACCACTAAGCTAGCCAAGAACTTCTGTTAGATTAGGAAAACAAAAATATTTATACTTACTTCCTAAAGTGAGGGAAAAAATTTTCTCTTAAAATTTGCAGAATTTTTTGGAATACAATTAACATGATATTAAAATATAAAAAAATACATATATAAGCATTGTTTAAAAAATTTTTAAAATATGACAAAAGATTTTTTGCCAATCAAAATTAGTTGTTGTCACCAAGAGATTTTTCTTGGGGCGAAAAATTTAGTTTTAGCTAGTAAATTTAGTTGACAATAGAGTTTTTTGTTGTAGTGTGCACTTTGTATTTTTATAAAAATTATCACAACCTGTAGATTGTAACATTATGGACAAACTTTAGATTTTTTTTTTTTATAAACTAACCATTTCACATGGATTTTGTGTTTATATTGAATTTCAATTTCAATGGTGGCTTCTCAATTGGAATTTAATCCTTTTCAGATAAGGCTAAGCCATAATAATTTAATTGCTTTTTTACCTAATGTGTCAAACATATACTTGGAAGACATTCGAATAACTAAATTTCACTACTACAATAAACCATAATGATCACGGCTCGCCCACGTGAAAATCGGGCACTAGTGGAATAGTCCGTCCGTCGTCGAAGAAACAATTGGGCACTGGTGGAACTCTGTTGTGGGATTTGCCTTCTCTTTCTCTCTTGATCTTTTTGGGCATGAAGATGAAGATGAAACGTAGAGATTTTTTGGAATAAGCGCAATGAGAGCTTATCTTCTTATCTTTTGTAAAAAAGAAAAAAAAGAACTTTTCAAAGTTCTTAAACGACATCGTTTTTCTTACATAACTTTTCAAAGTCTGCCTAAATGAGTACCAGCTGCCCACGTGAAAATTCAGACTGCGTGCCTAAATAGGTAGGCTTTTTATCTCCCCGCAAGAGTGAGATCATTTATCTTATTTTTTTCCGCGCTAAAGTTTTTTATCACGCTACAAGGGTGAGGTAATTTCTCTTTTATCTTGTCACAAGAGCAAGATCTTTTATCTCATTCTTTTCCGCCCTAAAATCTTTTATCACACCACAAGGGTGAGATCTTTTCTCTTTTTTATCACGTCACAAGGGTGAGGTCTTTTCTTTTTTATCTCGCCACAAGAGCGAGATCTTTTATCTCCTTTTTTCAGCCCTAAAATCTTTTACCACTCCGCAAGGGTGAGGTTGTTTTTCTTTTATCTCACTGCAAGAGTGAGGTCTATTATTTTGCGCTAAAACCCACTTTTTATCTCAATTTTGGACTTAAACTAAGATAAAAAATTTTAAGCACCATTTTTTATCACGCTTTCACTGAAAACCGTGATCTTTATGAATCTCCTTAGTGTGACGCATATCTATTATTGTAGTAGTGTTAACAAATGTTCTTAGCTTGTCCTTAGCGGATATTAATTATCAAAACATGTCCTAGGCCGTCATTTTCTCTTACAAAGAACATATCTTGGAATTATTTGGAGGTCTTCAACGAGTGACCTCATTCCATATAGATTCAAATACTACTAGTTCATCAAATGCTTCATCAATCTTTTCAGCATTACTTGAAACCTAGCTACATACATAAAAGAACGACCAATAAGGCAAAACAATCAATATTGAAATATTGCCTCTCACCTACAAGCTGGTAAGAATGTCAAAATAGCTATTCCAGTCTATACAACCAGCATAGATCGAGAAAAAGATGGAAAGGGAAACCGAAAATTAAGTTGCAATAACTTGTTACTGAATTCAGATTATAGATTGTATTGGATCATTGATGTTCAAGGTCCTTCAAATGTAAAAGATGCAATCTTACATCATGGGTGCATAGGATTGCCATCAAGAGCTTCTTCTACTCAGAGCCGTAGGAATAAGTTTGCTCGCCTTCCAAACAAACCTCTGCTTGGTCCAAGTAAAGTTGGTGGTAACCATGGTTGTTTTCGCGGGGTTAGCGGCAGCGCAAGGTTTCTCATTCGTTTGCTTCGTGGTGGTGGTGGGGACTAAGGGTTGCTACGGTGGTGGATCTGGTGGTGGTGGTGGGGACTAAGGGTTGCTACAGTGGTGGATCTGTTACGGCCTAGCATTTTTATTTATTTAATTAATTATATTTTCCTTATAATTGGGTGTTATGGATGGGTCACAATTATTGATTTTGAGCGTGTATAGGTATTGTTGACACAATTGTAACCTTTGGAGTATGAGATTTATTGTGGGTAAAATAGTGGTACTAAATGGTAATTCTAAATTTTTGTATTAGGATGGATTGGATTATAAATAAATTTGTTTTGCTATTTATCCATCCAAATTCTATTTAACTAAGAGCGTGTGCATGGTTATTAGTGGGTAGTTTAAAAGGGTTTCACTTGGTTAAGTAATCACAAATTCATTAGGGTTAACATTGGAGATCAGAGGCTGGAGAGAGTAGAGGCCGCATAAGGGTATCAGAGTCGTCTTCGTACTCGTCTTCCGACATGGTAAGTTTCGGTAAAATTCTTGGTTGTTTACTAATTTGAGATCAGTATACCATTCATAGAGGGGCAGGTTTAATTGTGTGTGTGTATGAGAGAAAGAGAGAGAGAGTGGTCGTGCATGCCTGTGAAGTAAAGTGGTGATTTAATTTGGTGCATCCGGAATCAAGTTTTACCTTATGCAAACATAGGGATTATGTGTATTGGAAAAGAACAGATGGGTTTTGGCACTTGGAAGGAATCAAACGACATTGGGCTTTGATTTAATTAGTGTTGTGCGTACGTGTGGTATATACATAGTTTAGGTTTGGACAAAGCTGATTTTTGGAAGAGAAACTGGTGGTATCATGGTTTTGGTCTTGGAGTTCGTGGGTGGATTTTGGTTGCTAATGGGGGCATAGTAAATTAGAGTTTTGGGTTGCTAGTTGTCTAGTAATTTGGGTAATTAGTCTAGGTTAGTAAAATATTCTTTTAGGTGGTCTTTCTTTGCTATTGATATATTGACCCAGTTAGTGATAATTATATTTCTATGATTCTTTGTTCAGGCTAGACTCGTTTTGCATTGTTCGATTGCATTACTTTTGAAATCAGGTGAGTAGTTAAGTATGTTACGTATTTTCGAAAGATCCCTATGTCCCTTAAAAGTATTTATTTCATAAATTTATATGAATGTTATTCGGAGACTCAAAACTGTTTATAAGTTGTTCTATAAATTGGCATGCGATGAATTTTCTGAGATCAATAGTTAATATTCTTTTTGGTAAGAACTTGGTGGATATTAATGGGAATCTTTATTTCGGAAGTTTAGGGAACTTATTCCTTCTCGTGTTGGTGACCCTGGGCATTAGGGAAAAGATCGTGTTAGGCCGGTGACCCTAATGCGAACGGCTTTCTTTCGCCGGATCGTCTTAGGGAAAAGTACCACGGGCTGCCAACCCTGGTGACTCTAAGTTCGATATTGGATCCAATTTTGTTGAGATTTATTTTGGCCATGGTACTGTTTGATTGTGGTTCCCCATTGTTAATGGAGTTATTGTTGTGATCACCACCAAGAATATTTATTGGTTAAATGCTTCATTGATTAATTTATTATTCTGCCGGACACCTCGTATGCCAAATTATGTTTAATGGTAAATTATTTTCATCCCTGCTTTCAACTTTATTTATTATACATACTTGCTATTCACTGAGCTCGTCAGCTGACGGATTTATTCCAACTTCTCTTTCAGGCAAGCTGGGGAGTTAGGCAAGGACTCTGGCGGCATCTCGGAGATTTATTTTGGTTGACCTCCTTAGGGTGTCTCACTTTAGTTTTATTTTAAAAATCGCTTCCGCATTCGAAACAATTGCTAGATAACAAACTCTTTTTATTATTGTTGGATCACTGGATATTGTTTGGTTCATGGGATGGTTGTGCCCCATGTTTATGATGAGACACATTTTGGCTTTTGATTTGATTAATAACGAAAAAGTGATCATTTGATTTACGGTTACCTTGATTTATTCAGGCTGCGTGTTCCATGGATTAGCCTCATGGTTCACGGCCGGCCACTTCTCATTTTTGGGGTGTGACAGGATCTGGTGGTGGTGGTCGCAATTTGGCTGGTGGAGGAGCTTAGAGTGACGTTTGCATGATGTTGGTGGTGGTGATGCGCTAATTGGGGCGGTGGCAGAGACTGATGAGATTAGGGTTAGGTTTTCACTCTTGGTTTGGGCCAAGCCTATGTGGTTTAGGGCTATATTGTTGGGGTATGGCCCTTAGAGTGTGTTTGGGCTTAGTCGCAACACCTTTTTCTTTGTTCATGGGTTGGATTCTCCTCCCCCTTTCGATCCCCAACTCGATGTACTATTTGTCAAGTTTGTAATAATGTTCTATTGCTTATGGAAAAAAAAAAGTTGATCATATACCTTATAGAACAAAGTTGGTCCGCTCAACTCACGATATCAAGTTTGATGTCCATGCCAGCTAGGTTTTTACCATTTTTTTTTAATCAGCAAAAAAATTATTTTATAAATCTGTGAAAAAAATGACAATGATTTAGTGGATCAAGGGCACATAGACGAAAAGCCATCCGAGAACCAAATTCAAAGGTAAGTAAGAAGCCAACCAAAACACAACATCTAAGTTTTACTGTTGACCTGCAATAAAGAGTGTAACACAAATTACACTAAAAAAGCATACCAAACCGGTCAATATCACATATTCTGATTATGAGTTTTCCATAATTCAAGAGTCTAGAATCGCAATTCAGATTCTACATTCCACCAAAACAATCAGCACCAAACACCCCCTTATCAATCCTTTTTCCAATACAATGGAAGTCAAGACCCGGCAAATCAAAAGTCTTAACTATGGACGACGTATGCACTATAAATACCAAACCCACTAATAGCACTGGATACAAATAACCACAAACTGAAAACCAAATTGAGTTGTGTATCTTGCATGTGATCAATCATGGGTTTATCCATGGCTACAAGTGCAGCATTTGCTTTCTTCGTTTGCTTTCTCATCAGCATTGCAACATTCCATGTTTGCTTCTGCAATGGAATTAGCAGCAGCGCCAATCATACTCATAATAATATCACTTGCTTTGAAAATGAGAGAGAAGCCCTTGTTAAGTTCAAGCAAGATTTGAAAGACCCTTCGAATCGGTTATCCTCTTGGGATATCGAGGAGGATTGTTGCCAATGGGCCGGAGTTGTCTGTGACAACTTTACTAGTCATGTCCGCGAGATCCAACTTCAGAGTCCTGATTATACGTATTCTCCTGCCTCAACTTTTGCTGAATATGAAGCTTATATGAGTCATAAATTACGTGGAAAGGTAAATCCCTCTTTGCTCGATTTGAAGCACCTCCAATATCTGGACTTGAGCAATAATGATTTTGAAGGGACTTCCATCCCTAGCTTCATTGGCTCCATTGCAAATTTGAGATACCTCAACCTGTCCTTTGCCGGATTCCACGGAGCCATTCCTCCTCAACTAGGGAATCTCACTAAGATCCATTATATGGGTTTCATGAGTGAATTTGATGATCACAATGAACTGGTGCTACACAGTGATGGAAATTTGCGTTGGCTTTCGGGTCTTGTTTCGCTACAACACCTCGATATGAGTCGTGTAGACCTCAGCAAGGCGTTGGATTGGCTACAGGTGACGAGCAACCTCCCTTCACTGGTAGCATTACACCTGTCTTATTGTCGACTCGAGTATGGCTTCTCTCCTTCTTCAACTAACAAAATTAATTTTACATCACTTGACATCCTTGACCTTTCCTTTAACAATCTTGGATCATCTGTACCAGGTTGGATATTTAGTCTTAATCACCTAGTCTCCCTTAATTTGATGGAATGTGGGTTTTATGGTCCAATTCCTGGTGGTCTTCAAAACATGACTTCTCTCAAAGTTCTTGATTGGTCTGGGAATCCTTCAAATTCTATCATACCAAGTTGGTTGTATAGTTTACCCCATCTTGAGTCACTCATTCTCCAAGGGAATCTTTTGCGTGGTGCGATGTCAATTGCCATTGAAAACTTGACTTCCCTCGTTAGCCTTCGGATTAATAGCAACTCTTTATCAGGTCCCATTCCAGTGTCGATAGGAAGATTATCATCTTTGATAATATTAGATCTTTCCTATAATAAGTTCAATGGGACTCTTCCTAAAAGTCTTTGGCAACTTGGAAAGTTAGAAGGCTTGTTGATAGGCTATAATTTGTTGCAAGGTGTCATCTCTGATGTTCACTTTGCCAATCTCACGAGATTGCGTTACCTATATGCTGGTGGAAACTGTTTAACTTTAAAAGCAAGTGAGAATTGGGTTCCCCCTTTCCAACTTGATTTTTTGAATTTGGACTCTTGGCAATTAGGTACACAGTTTCCTTTGTGGCTTCCATCTCAGAGGAAGTTGAAATATTTGAGCATAGCCAACACAAGAATTTCAGAATCTATTCCTACATGGTTTTGGCCCTCTTTTCCCAATTTAAAGTACATAAACCTCTCTCGTAACCAAATTCGTGGAGAGATTTCAAGCTTACGTAATGTTGGTCGTCTTAACATGATTGACCTTAGTTCCAACCACTTCAATGGCACACTACCACTCATCCCCTCTAATTTGAGGTTGCTAGATCTTTCGAATAACTCTTTTTCGAGGTCGATTTACCATGTGTTATGTGGCAAGGGAGAGGAACCAAACAACGATATGTTCTTTCTCAATTTGGGAGATAACCTTTTGTCAGGAAAAATTCCTGACTGTTGGAAGCATCCATACCTGAAAATGATCAAATTACAAAACAACAATCTGGCGGGTAGCATTCCAAACTCCATTGGACTGTTAAGTCGCCTTCGATCGTTGCACTTGCGGCATAACAACCTCTCAGGAGAACTACCCCGGACTCTACAAAATTGCTTATTTTTGCGGGTCATCGACCTTAGTGAAAACAGATTTGCTGGAAGCATTCCACCGTGGATTGGCAATTCAATTTTGACCTTGATAGTTTTGAATCTGCGTTCAAATAAATTTTCAGGTGACCTTCCAGATGAACTATGTCGTTTAAGCTCTCTTCAAATCTTGGACATTGCACACAACAATCTATCAGGTCCCGTGCCTAGATGTTTCGCCAATTTTAGCGCCATGGCAGAAATAAATAACTCACGTAGCCCGATATTTTACTATATTGGTTACGCAATTGCAGATAATTTATTTCTAGTGACCAAAGGCAGATATGTTGAATATAGCATCACTCTTGGATTGGTGACAAGCATGGATCTTTCGAGAAACAATTTGTCTGGAGAGATTCCTGAGGAACTCGCTAAACTTAGGGGGTTGTGGTCATTGAATTTGTCTGGCAATCATTTGACAGGAAGAATCCCAAGGAATATTGGTGATATGAGACAACTAGAATCCCTTGATTTCTCACTAAATCAACTTTCTGGGGAAATTCCTTCGAGCATTTCGAGTTTGACATTCTTGAGTCACTTGAACTTGTCCTATAACAATTTGACGGGAAAAATTCCATCATGTACTCAACTTCAAAGCATGAACGACTCCAGCTTTCTGGGCAACAAGCTTTGTGGGCCTCCACTCACAAGCTGCAACCCAAAGAAGCCAATCCTGCTCAAGTTGATCTACCTGGAAGTGAAGAAAATGGAGAGGGATCTTCGGAAGCATTGTTCTTTGCCAGCATGGCCCTTGGATTCGCAGTTGGGTTTTGGATTGTGTTGGGTCCTTTATTATTCAAGAGGTCTTGGAGAATCGCTTATTTCCGGGTGCTAGAAGACATTTGGCACAAGCTTTGAGATTTCATTTCTTAAATGTTGCTATATGTTCGTAAACGGAAATAGCGCTTTGTTTGTTCCTCTGTGAAAAAGGAAAAAAGAGAGCCAATTCTGCATGTGTTTGGTTTTCATTATTGTTTCACTATGGGGCAATAGTGTTGGGTAGTTTGTCTAGAAAGTAATAGTGGTGGATCTTTGTGTCTTTCCATTCTCTATGTGTAACCTGCAATGATTTTTTATAGTGCAATAAAATCTCCTGTGCGTGGTGTAGGCCAGACATTTCTCTTTTTGTTCTGTGTCCAATATTGTTTGCTTGAATAGGTATGGATGCACTGGGAAAAGAGATTAAATTATTTATACGGGCGGTGTAAACATTTATTTTTTCTTCAAATCAATTACATTGCTCCACATCGTAGTGTTCTATTAATTGGGACCACTGTTTTGACGACGTGGCATAACGTAATTGATTTGGAAGAAACAAATGTTTACACCTCCGATGTATATAATTTATTCTCGAAATGCCTCAACAAATTCAATCAAATTGGTGTGTGTTGTTTTTTGTTTGAGTTGGACCCAAGCAATCCTCAATAATTCTATGGGCCTACAACAAGAACAAGATGACCAAGATAAGGATTGCCGTAAATGAACTCCTGACTTCCTTTCATTGGCAAGGAATTTATCTGTCAAAATGCATTTCTTCTGTGTAAGTGAACATTTTTTTATGAGCTGGTAATAATTTTACTTTCCCAACGTTTTGAACTTCAGGTAGACTACGCATGCGCACCTTAGGAGGTCCAACAACACTTCCAATCATGTGGGACTGTTAATCAGGTCGCTATTTTGACAGATTAATTCGGTCAACCGATAGGATTTGCTTATATGGAGTTTGTACTGAAGTTGTTCAGAATGCCCTCGCCAAATGAGCCTCATCAAGCACAATGGAATCAACTTCCAAAGCTTTGTCTTCTTCTATCCACTACAGCCCCATACTTCCAAGTTCCAAGTGAGGACCATGCACCCCAACCTTCCCGATGCCTAACACACGCCACTTTCCTCCAACCGTTATCCCTTTCACGAGCAAACCTCTATTAACACCGATAAACTTTGATTGACTATCGCGAGCTTCCAGGATTAGGAGAAACATAATATGGGTTGGATTCGAATGTCAATTGCAACTCCAGTTTTCTTTTCTTTCCTCCAATTCCTTTGCACCGTACAATAAGATGTTATCAAACTAGATGTTCTCTCATTCAGTTCCATGAGAACCGGAGGAGATTTCTCCAATCATTTCCTAACTTGGAAAAATTAAGGCTCCAATGTTCCTGATGCTAGAATTATTTTGGAGAGAAATTCTGCGCCGAATTATTTTCTTCGAGGCTTTCTTCTGGGCTAGATAGAACTGCCAGTTATGACTGTGTTATTGCCCTCCAATCTACTAGATGAAGAAAGAAGAAGCACAGTTGAACTGACTTCTCCACCATAACCGACCAAACTGTTTTTGCCCTTGAACAACCCCTTCAATTTTATCTTTGTGCTGACTTATGGAGTATTGAGTTTGAATGGATGTTTTGATTGTAAAGACGCTGATGTCCTTATCCTCTATGGATTAACCATGCTGTAGTTACAGCAAGACTTTGATATGAGGCTGCAGAAAGTTGGAAAATGCATATATACCATATGGTCAGGATTTAGAATAATGCTGAGAGCCTGAGACACAAATAGCTTTTGAGAGTTTAGTGGAACAATGGTAAACAAAATTGTGCTTAGAATGTGGAAAAGAACTCTGAGAAATGCATCTGTGTTATAACTTTTAGTGTACTTATCCTGTGAAATGGAAGCAAGAGAACATGTTTCTCGGTTGAAAAAGAAGGATGGGTTCACATTGTAACGACATGGATCGTTAGTTGTATTAGTTTTATGTGGTTGCCTATTCACTACACTGTTTCATTTCATAATTAGCTAGGCAACTACTTTGCTTGGGCATTGTTTTTCAGTCGGTCGCTCCTCCTCCTATGATGGGAAAGACTTGTTTCTGCATTTTCTTATTACTTTGCAATTTGCATTTCTAGAGTTTAAAATTAGCTGATGTCAATTAACTGATTATCCGATGGCCAAAATTTGATGAATTGTCAAAAATTCTCTTTTTTGAACAAATGTTGCTAATCTTAACAACTTTTTGATTTTGATTATACCACTGTGGATGCTCTTCCTCAAATTTTTTACGACAAATTTCACATCTTTAAATAAATTCACATTTTTATGAAAAGAATAATCAGATTGAACGATTTTGCAGGAGTCTACGATTTCATTCGACCACGCCACTCCACCACCCCCAACAACTCCCTTCGCTTTCCGCGAACGTACGCTTCTCACCTTCATCTTCAACACACATTATATATGTGTGTGCATATGTATACATTTTATCTCACCGCTCACTTGCGGAAATTCAAATTAAAGTCGGAACAGAGCTTCGTATGGACTGGCTCTAAAGGTGTTGATAGCACCTGTCGAACTGAGAACTTAGGAGGGAGCAAACCTCTAAGTCATGAGTATACATATTTCTTTCTGCAATGGTCTCCAAGAGAATCAAGGAAAAGAAGAAAGAAATTAAATTGGAATTTGATTGATACCCTTGCGCTTTGCTTATGTGGCTCAAGAATATAAGAGAAATAGCTGGAGCAGAAAAAAATCCTCATTCCCGCGCTTGTTGGGATTGGGAGAAAGTTGATTAGGTCTTTTTCCACGTAAGTGTCAAATTTTATCAAAACCTAAAACAACTCTAATAAGTAAAAGATTGATTCTCAACGTCTAATTAAACGCAAGCTTAAAGTTGTAAACAAGAAGGGCAGAGTTAAATTATTGGGTAAAATTGTTGTGTTATGGGTATGAGATGCAAAAATCAAAGAATATAAGATGTATGAGCTTTGTGGTTGATATTGTGTTTTGGTGTTGTAGAATTGCGGAATGCAAAGAGAATTGAAACTCCCGCTCAGGTAATGGGCGTCAAAAGATTCCCTCTTTCAGAGATTTCAACGAACACACCGTCCCCAGCTTCCGTTAAGGGGGTGAAGTTAAAAGAAGGTGAATGCAACAGCACTTCAAGTTACACTGGGCAATGGGATTTTATGGTTTGACTCCACAACATTTGGTTATGTTTAATACCCACTTGAGTTATAAAGTATACTCAACAAGCTTTTCAACGACTCAAACCACGCACAAATTGAAGTATTGGAGTGTTCGTGGCAAGCTGCGAAATTTGATTTGTTTTGTAGTTTGAATGCGCAGCTCAATTGTCCTGACTTTTTGTGTTGTTCGAATGCGCCTTAGGCGCAATGTCATGCATCCCGGGCGCAGCTCAATGCTCCTTAATTGTGTTGTTCGAATGCGCCTTAGGCGCAATGTCATGCATCCCCGGCGCAACTCAATGCTCCTTACTTGTGTTGTTCGAATGCGCCTTGGGCGCAACTCAATACTCCCCAGGTGCATCTTTGAAATTCCACCACAAATCAAATTTTGCGAGTTTGCTCCGATCACTCCTGAACTCCAATTTGTTTGTGGATGGAACCCTTAAAAAGCCAATTGAATGTGTTTTATAACCTAAGTTGATTGGATTGAAAATTGTTTTTACATGAAACAATATGCCACTTTTATCCTCAGTGGGTGAAAAAAATTATTTCGCTAAGATGCTAACATCTCGCTCCTTTAAAATTGGATCAAGGTCTATTAAATGTTTTCAAAAAGGTTTTTCCAAGTAGTACAAGATGATGGAATCTAACTATACAATTAATATAATTTCAGTCACTACAAGAGAAAAGGCTGTTTTCGTCAACCTATTTGGGTCAGCAGAAAATGGCATCGCAAAAGCTAAGTTATTGCGTCGGCATCCAATCCCGTCTTAAAAAATATCCATTTGCGTCCGTAATTACTCTAACGCAAAAAAAACGGTGGCAAATGAACTTTATTTGCGATGGTAAAATAATGCCGGACGTAAATAAATCCATTTTACCGCTAAAAATATTGGGCGGGGTAATCACGGACCCAACTCGCCATATCCTCTCTTCCCCAGAATTTTTGTTGGAGGACCTTTTGAAATGAGGGAACCCTAGCCCAACCCTTGCCTTCTCTCCGGCGGTCTTCGCCGGCCGGCAAACTACACCCACGATCTTTCTCTCTCACCCTCTCTCCCTCTCACCCCTCCCTGGATCTACATTTTTTCAACCACCGTTTCTACTTCGTTCCCAACTCTCTAACCCTCGTTTTGAAACCCTAACCCCTGTTCCCTACGCTGCCTCCTTCTTCTGTGCGGTCGGCCTCCGTCCGCCATAGATCCACCCGACTGCTCTTTTTTCTTTCCCCTCTCCCCGTCTTTGGTTTGCGCACATCTCCGTCCGTCTACCTTTTCATCTGCACCCGCCTGATCTGCTTTTCACCCTGTTTCTGGTGAAGGATGCTTCTCCGAGGCCGGTCTCGGGTCTGGTATCAGCTTTCTTTTACAATATAGTTGGCCTCTCCCAGGTATCTCTCAATGAGGGTTCGAATATCACCTATTTATTTGTTACACTACATTTTTTGCAGAAGAATAATGCAGGTGTCGCCGACACTTCTCCCGTCAAGCCCCTCGTCCGTATGCTCCGCTCCGACTCGGGTGAGGCCACCGAGTCAAGGCTTATTGCGTTTTTTTTTAAACGTATTCCTTAATTAGGATGCTAAAGGGAGCCGTATTGTGTTTTTTTTACGTATTCCTTAATTAGGAAATTGGGGCTTAATTAGGATGCGAGCGACTAGATTTTTTCAATTTTCTTGAGTCGGGAAGAATGCCGACGCAAAAAAACTATTAGGGACAGTGCTTGCCGGCGCGAAAAACTTTTTGAGACTCACCATTTTCGTCCCCCCAAATGCCGACGCGTTGCCAACGCAAAAAACAAGTCCCATCGCAAAAAGTGTCCTTGCCGATGCAAATAGCATATTCTCTTGTAGTGAGTTATGAAAAATGGCTAGAGAGCCATCGTCAACTATAAAGATATTCGGAGCACTACCACCTTTCCACCACCAATACTACCACCGTAACACCTCCCCTCCACCACCATTACTTCACCCGAAGACATCTTTTGCTTACCCACAACATCTACCATATTTCAACTTTATCTACACCATTTTACCCTCTGTGTGTCAAAAAAAAAATATTCGGGTAAGATGCTAACATATCTTGCTCATTTTAAATTGGTTTAAGGTTTATTATATGTTGTAAAAAATGCTTTTCCATAAACAACAAGATGCTGAAAACTAACCATATAAATCATAAAACTTCAGTTATAACAAGTGGGTAGAGAACCGTCGTCAACTACAAAGATCTTCGGTGCACTACCACCCTTCAACCACCAATACTACCAACGTAACACCTCCCCTCCACCACCATTACTTCACCCGTAGACATCTTTCGCTTACCCACAACTACCATCATATTTCAACTTTATCTCCACCATATAGATTTGAGTACAAACTGAAACTTACAGTGAGTAAAAGGGTGCGAAAATGTACTTTGGCCTTAAAGGTTCCAATGATTTTTGAATAGGTTTGCTTTCAATCAAGTTTTTAAAACAAAATTTTATTTATTTTATGGTTTGACTCCACAACATTTTGTTATGTTTAATACGCTCTTTATTGTGATTCAATTTAAAATGAGAGTAATGTAATGATTTTTCCAATTTTCGACCTGTTAAAGGCAAATTTGTCATGTCTTTTAACTAACAAATAAATTTGGATTTTAACTACTTGAGTGATAAAGTATACTCAACAAGATTTTCAATCGTCTAAGCCATAAACAAATCAAAGTTCGGAAGTGTTCCGTGGCAAGCCTGCGAAATTTGACTTGTTGTGAAGTTCGAATACCCCTTAGGCGCAATGTCATGCGCCGTCGGCGCAACTCAATGCTCCTGACTTATTGTGTAGTTCAAATGCACCTTAGGCGCAATGTCACGCGTCCCGGGCGCAGATCAACGCTCCTCTAGTGCATCTTTGAAATTTCAGCACAAATCGAACTTTGCGAGCTTGCTCTGATCACTCCCGAACTCCAATTTGTTTGTGGATTGAACCTTTAAAAAGCATGTTGAATGTATTTTATAACCTAAGTTGTTTGGATTGAAAAATATTTTTACATGAAATAATATGTCACTTTTACCCTCAGTAGGTAAAAAAAAATTTATTTCGCTAAGATACTAACATCTCGCTCCTTTTAATTGGATCGAGGTCTATTATATGTTTTCAAAAATGGTTTTTCCTAGTAGTACAAGATGATGGATTCTAACTATACAAACAATATATTCACTTTTGAAAAATGGGTAGAGAGCCATCATCAACTATAAAGACCTTTAGAGCACTACCACCCTTCCACCCCTAATACTACCACCGTAACACCTCCCCTTCACCACCATTACTTTATCCGTAGACATCTTTCGCTTACCCACAACTGCCATCATATTTCAATTTTATCGCCACCGTTGGGATTTGAGTACAAATTGAAACTAACAATGAGTAAAAGGGTGCGAAAATGAACTTTAGCATTAAAGGTTCCGACGATTTTTAATTGGTTTGGTTTCAATCAACTTTTTAAAACAAAATTTTATTTATTTTATGGTTTTACTCCACAACATTTTGTTATGTTTAATACCCTCTTTATTTTGATTCAATTTAAAATGAGAATTTTTGATTTAAAATGAGAGTGATGCAATGATTTTCCCTTTTTTCGACCTGTTAAATGCAAATTTGTCATGTCTTTTAACTTCTAAATAAATTTGGATTTAAACCACTTGAGTTCTAAAGTATACTCAACAAACTTTTCAACGGTCCAAACCACACACAAATCGAATTAAGTTCTGGTGTGTTCATGGCAAACCCGCGAAATTTGACTTGTTGTGTAGTTTGAATGCAGCTTAGGCGCAATGTCATGCACCCCGGGCGCAGCTCAATGCAATTGACTTGTTGTGTGGTTCAAATGCACCTTAAGCGCAATGTCACGCGGCCCGGGAGCAGATCAATGCTCCTATAGCGCATATTTGAACTTTCAGCACAAATCAAACTTTGCGAGCTTGCTCTGATCACTCCCGAACTCCAATTTGTTTGTGAATTGAACCGTTAAAGAGCATGTTGAATGTTTTTATAACCTAAGTTATTTGGATTGAAAATTATTTTTACATGAAATAATATGCCACTTTTACCCTCAGTGGGTCAAAAACAAAATTATTTCTCTAAGATGCTAACATCTCGCTCCTTTTAAATTGGATCAAGGACTATTATATGTTTTCAAAAAGGTTTTTCCTGGTAATTCAAGATGATGGAATCTATCTATACAAACAATATAACTTCACTTATGAAAAATGGGTAGAGAGCCGTCGTCAACTACAAAGATCTTCGGAGCACTACCACGGTTCCACCACCAAACACTACCATCGTAACGATATCTTTCGCTTACCCACAACTACCACCATATTTCAATTTTATCACCAACGTAGGGATTTGAGTACATTATGAAATTTAAATGAATGAAAGGGCGCGAAAATATATTTTAGTCTTAGTGGTTCTGACGATCTTTGAATTGGTCTGGTTTCAATCAACTTTTCTAAATGAAATTTTATTTATTTTATAGTTTGACTCCACAACATTTTGTTACGTTTAATACCCTCTTTATTTTTATCCATTATAAAATGAGAGCGATGTGATGATTTTGCCAAATTGATTTTTTTTTGACATGTTACGGGCAAAATTATCATGTTTTTTAATCGATAAATAATTTTTGATTCAAACCACTTGAGTTATGAAGTATACTCATCAAGCTTTTCAACAATTCAAACCACGCGCAAATCGGAGTTCGGGAGTGTTCTTGGGAAGCCTGTGAAATTTGACTTGTGTAGTTCGAATTTGTCGCCGGCCTTTGGCGCAATGTTATGCGGCCCGGGCGCAACTCAATGCTCCTCGGGCGCATCTTAACCAAACTTTGCGAGCTTGCTACGATTACTCCTGAACTCCAATTTATTGTGTAAACTAGCTACTAGCATTAGGGATCCATAGAAGCTTATCAGGAATATGTCTACGAGGAAGTAGATGTACAAAAGTGTTGGCCATTATATTTTGCGTTACTGAATCCCTTGGCCTGTGAGGAAATGGTTCAATTCGAGATCTATTTTCCAGCCTTTGATGATCAGATGGGTGGTAGGGGATGGCCAATCTGTGCTGTTATGGCTGGATGATTGGCTTGATTTGGGACCTTAATACATATTAGTATTAAGTTTCGAAGTGTAGAAACTTTATGTCCATCTCAAAACCAATTGCCAATGAGTGGAGAGGTCCCAAATGTTATTAAGTGATCACTCATTTCACTCCTAAGCAATGTGAGACTCTATTATCTTAACATCCCCCCTCACGTGCAGCCGCGTTTGAGGTCTGTCACGTGTGGCCACTTTTGGGTCCTATCATCGTGCAGCCTTTTTGCTGATCTGTCATCGTGGGGTGTGGATTGTGAATTTTATAAAATGTGGGGTGAAACGGGCCCCGCTCTGATACCATGTAGAAACTTTATGTCCATCTCAAAACCAATTGGCAATGAATGGAGAGGTCCCAAATGTTATTAAGTGATCACCCATTTCACTCCTAAGTAATGTGAGACTCTATTTTCTTAACACGAAGCAGGGTTGGACTCAATATGAGCAGTTAGATCTTAATTTGTTGCTAAAGTTTCCTCTAAAATCCATGGTGATTCTTGGACATGGCCTAGGCTAAGGGTGATATATTATTATCATTATTATTTTTTGATCGGCAAAAAGGATTTCATTAATCTTTGAGAAGGAATACAAAGATTAAACGGATCTCGACTACACCAGTAAAAAGTCACCCAAGAACCAAACCAAAAAAGACGGCAAGAAACCAACCATGACACCACGACCAATGCAAAAGCCTTACACCTGCTAAAAGACCCCACAACATAACACCCAAACAAACTAAAACTCAAAGAAAACCAAAAATGCTTAGAGAAACCAACCAAGAGGACAGCCAAACTCCGAAATTAAAATTTCGGAGGAAGGGAGGCTCCTTCCTTGAGCTCATCATCTTCCTCCAGATCGTCAGAGAATTGATGGCCTCCTCCATTGTAAGTATTAATTTCTTCAAGTTAAAGTTCCTCCCCTCTATAAATTTAGCGCCCAAAGTTTAACCAGAATTGACATTTATTATTCAAAGAGAGCGAGAGAGAGAGAGAAAGTTTAACGAGGACTGACATTTGTTATTCAATGTGAGAGAGAGAGAGAGAGAGAGAGAGAGAGAGAGGAAATACAGAGAGTTTCACAATTTGTATATTCTTTTTCTCCTATACACATATACAATAGATTCATGTACAAGGCTGTTGAACTCAGAGTTCAAATCCATAACTACAAACAAGTTCTACAAGGAATTCATAGGGAGACTATGTTTAGAAGAGACGCTCTTGCTTTAATCATTCCCTTAAACAAGCACTCCAAACCATTCTCGATAGACTCAATACTGGCCTCCAACTCCTCAAGCCCATTTTGTGCCATCATCATATTTTCACCCACTTGATCACTTGAACCCCCACATGGCCATATGTTGCTCAATGCAACATCCACTCTTTGCAACTCATTCCCATTCCCCTTCTGCTCTTCACACGTCACTCTGCCTTTGTCCAACAATTTGGACCAACTCTTGGACTTGGGCTTCGAAATCCGTGGGGAAAAGAACAAGAGGAGGGAATTATAAACGGACATGCTGATCGAACTAACTTCTTTTAGAACTCTAATCACCGCGGTCACATGGTGATCGTCTTCAAGTTGTTGATCCAACAGCGGTTGCAGCGATGCGATTTTGTTGTCAATTTGCTTCACGTCTTTTATCAACTTCTTCGCGCCCTTGTTCATTTCCTTCCTAAAGAAAAAGTATTTTGCGGTACAGATTTGAATCCTTGAATCCCCCTTCTTTCTCCTGATAGCAGATTCGAGATCTACAACGCGCTCCTTTATTTGTGACGTGAAATCCCTTGCAGTGCTACAAACGTCGAGAAGCCTGACCGATGCGTCCAAGGACTCATCAATCCATCTCTCGTGCTGGTCGAGAGAAAGGGCTTTCTGGGTGAGTGGCAACTTGAGAGCCTCGTCCAGGCATTTGTAAACTTCATTTAGGCCTAATAGCCCACTGCAGATTTTCTCTGCATTCGTCGTCGTTGATGATGCCTCCGATATCTTGAGCTTGTTTAGCTCCTCTTCGATTCTAAGCGTTGTCGGGTGCGATCGACTGGGCAAACTAATCGATCGGATTTCGTAACGACTACTCCTTGGTTTGGAAAAACTAGCCATAGTTTGGGAGTTTCTTCTTTCACTTGTGTAGTTATAGAAAGCTCAAAACTTAGGATCGATGGTGAAAAGAATTGTCCTATGGTTTCGCTATTTATACTAAATGAAGGGTGGATAAGGTTGAACCACATAGTCTTCATAATAATGAAAGGTCCCCTTTTTAAGTCAAACAATGATCTAATAATTAGGACGGTGAGAGTTGCAAAAATCTAGAATGTATATAACTTGGCCTAGTGATAAAAGTACGAAACTGTAGAGTTTACTCCCTTCAAAGATTTTACGTTGGAAGCTTTACGGGTGCTATCAACTCTTTGTAGTCAGCCCAAACAGAGCTTTGCTCTACCTTTAACTGGGGCTCTCATAAAAGGCCGGTGAAATTGATCCCTCAGAATTAATCGAGGTACGCATAAAATGATCCGGACTACGCTTGAGTTATAAAATAATAGTGAAAGGTGGGCTCCTTTCAAGTCAAGAAGTAATAGTTTAGGTACTATCCTTTTGGTATCCATTCATGTGCAATGGGTAGTGAGTTGTCCAAATAAATATGTATGGCCACCTGCCTTTTGCGTTGTTGCCACCCCACGTTGCGCCATTACTGCCACATTATCCAATGTTTGGTACCATAAACTTGATACATGTACGTGGCATGTTATTACGTTATAAATGGTTGTTCCATTTGTTCGATACTGTATGATACAATAAGTGGCAGAGTTAGGATTTGAAGTTAGAAATGCTATAAAAGATACTTTTCCCGTCTCAAATTGCCCGCCTCTTTCGAAAAGTTGTGCAATTTTCGATTCCAAAAATGAAGTGCTCACAAGCGTTATTTTTTCAAGTTTCTTCACACCAAATTAAAGTACTTCAAGAGCTCTTTAATATGGTGTAAATAAATTTAAAAAATGACGAACAAAAGTATTTTATTTTTTGATCCTAAAATTACACGTCTTTTTATAAGGGTCTAGCAGCTGGGGACAAAATACTCCTCCTGTCCACATGTGTGATCTGTTAAACTGAGAACCTAAAAAAATCAATATAGTGCCACATTGTCCAATGTTTGGTACTCGAAATTCGAAGTGCATTAATGCCTACATATACGTGGCCTGACATAGTTGTTCCACTTGTAAGGCATCAATTATATCAACCAAGTGATACTGTATGATACAAGTAAAGACACTGGAGACAGTGAGATCCAAGTTGTAAAGAAGTCAAAACTACTTGAGTTGGGGAATGGTGTGTGGCATAGCAGGATTAAGGACTAAAGAAGGGTTACGAATATATATCTTATTTGTCGTGACTCATACTGAAGGGTTATGTGACTTTCTGGGCATCTTCAAGGACCCGGGGACCCTGCATTCGACCCTTCAGTTTAGGGGTGCATTAATTATAGGTCCTCGGACTCCCATATTTGATGGCAGGATAAAGAAGAGTAAGATTAAGGGGGTGAGAGAACCTAAGAGTCCACATTTAACACCTTTGATTATTTCATAAATAATTCCACACGAATCAAACATGGGATTCCTTAAAGGGAAATGCTAAGTGCAAAGAAAATTAATCCAACACAAATAGTTTGGAGACTATTAATTAATCTCAGAAATGCTAATTCCATATTTTCCGGTCCAAAAATCAAACGAGGCCTTAGTCTCATATGAGAGATAAGCTAATACCTCGAGGAGGTATTAGCTAATTTCGTCTCTCTAGATTATCTACCCCTCATCCAATAGTAAAAACTCTACTCATTCCATTATCTCACTATCCTATTCTAACCAAATAAACATAATATACCTAATCATAAGGTACTTATAATCTCGTCTATTATCACGTGGACCATACATATTCCTCGTCTCCATTCTTAATTCCATATTTTTCAATCTTTCTAAGATTAATCCGACAGTCAAGCATGTCCTATATATAGCACATGTAATCCCATCGGACTAGAAGTGATGTGATTACTAATAGCACGCCCCCATAGTATTATGTCATACTTTGTGGAATTATGTATCCGATGCATGTTTAATTAGAATTGTAAATTTTTTGACCAAATACCGAACGTGTAAGTCCTTGGATACATATATAATTTAATTCGATGCTCTTATCCGGTCAGACAGATGCGCCAATGTAATAAAATCTATGGATGAATAGCTTTGTTGTCTACATTTCGTCTTCCCTTTTGCCACCCAATATAAAGACTTTCAAGTTGGTCTCCTTTGGATAAACCCCAAGTCATCTACAACAAAAACAAACACATTATACATGTGTGGAAGGAATATATCTGTGTGAAAGGAATATACTGGATCATAGTCCATACTTCTTAAACAAAAGGGGAATTTATAGTTTAATTTTTTGAACGGCGAATCTCTTTTTTCTGAACGGCGAGAAATTAATAGTTGATAGTGTTAAGTTACTAATTATCTCAAAATTAAAGTTCAACATGTTCGAAAATGGATCCAATAATGTATATCAAGTACTTGTTCTGCATTTTCTCTATTGTGCAATCTTGTCTTGAACTAGTGGGCTTGTGGCCCAGTTGGTAACTTCTGGCTCTCCCTTGTGGAAAACTAGGATTCGAGTTCCGTTATAGGCGGTTTGTGGGTTTAGGGCTATATAATATTGGCAAAAAAAACCAAAAATTTTCTTGTCTTGCATGATCAGATGTAAACATAAAAAGATACAGGGGGAAAAAAATATGACCAGTAGAGCGAAACAAACATGACCTGGAGAACCAAAATTCACACGGAGAATTAAAAATGCGAACAAAGATATTCGAACCCAAAATTGACCAGAGGTCTGATATATATTGTGTTAAGCTACAAATTATCCCAACAAGCCAAAAACTAGTATGTTGTTAAGATGGTCTAAATTATGCTCTTACAAGGGATTGCTCGTGCCTAAAGACATGGCTCGGAAATATGTGTTCATCTTATTGCTTTGATCCAACTTGCTTGAATCCAAAATTTACTTTTCAAATCAAGATTCATATTGCAAGGAGAGTGAAGTGCAGTTGGTGCCTCCTTTATACTCCCATGCATATGGGTAGGGTTCGATTTCCATAAGTATTCATCCCTCTCCCCACGTCCCTAAGATAAAGTAGGTTAGGATTAACGAATGGCAAAAAAAAAAAATTTTTGAAGATTCATATCTATAATACATAACACAAGGGTGTATGGCCCATCCATACTTAATAAAAGACAAGTTGTTGCAGTTGTTGAGATTACTTTGATCCAATAGTTTAGGCTTATTCTTCTCCTTTTAGTAAAGTGCTCACACTCTTTGGACATACTACACAATCGTTGTGTGCGTTTATTTACTCCTAACAAATGTACATTAATTTCTTTGTGATTTTTACAAAAAAGAGAGAAGAATACCATAACTTTCCAGATTCTGTGATAATTTAAAGAATATATATATATATATATATATATATATATATATGGGAAGGTTCCGGAGACCCCTAAAAAAACCTCTAAAAAAATCCCCCCAAAGTTTTTGATCGAATTTTGATGATCCTAGCCGCTCAATGTAATTAGAATGTACGTGATTTTATGGGTATCCGCAAGAAATCAGCAAAAAAAAATGATTGGGAAGAGCTTCATCCGAACAATTTTTTATTGAACTTTACTAAACGATTCAATAAAAAACTGCTCAAATCAAGCTCTTCCTGGTTATTTTTTTTTTTGCCAATTTCTCGCTAGCAACTTTAAAGTCATGTTTTGAATACATTGAGTGGCTTGGATCATCAAAATTTGATCGAGAACTATGAGATCAAGATTTAGGGTTTTTTTTAGGGGTTTCCGGAACTGCCTTGATATATACGTACATACATACATACATAGGCGAGCGTTCCAGGACAAACAAAAACACAAAAAAAAAAAGACACTCCATCTCAATCATTGAAACCAACGGTTGAGATTAGACGTTCATAAAGAATTACTCCTGGCAGTGAATAATCACTATTGCCCGCGAAGAATTGCTCCTGGCCGCAAAAGAATTGCTCTTGGCCACGAATAATTGCTCTTGGCCACAAAAAATTGCGGCCATGAGCAATTCATTGCAGCCAAGAGTAATTCAATGCGGCCAAGAGTAATTATTTGCGGTCAAGAGTATATTTTAGTTTCTATGAAAGTTTCCATTTAACCAAAAAAAATTCATGCTCTACTCTATTCACTGGAACATATTTTAGTTTGGCTACTATTTACACCAATTTTTGGCCAAATTCTAAAAAGGAATTTGTTAATGGATTAATGACACAAAATATTATTTTGGGGCTTGGTAGAATTAGGCCTTGTTTGAATTGGGCCTTTGGTATAATTTAAAGTGGACACAATTAGGCCGAATTGAGTTTGGAAGGGCTTAATAGAGTTTGAAAATTGACTAGGCCGCATTAATATTTGGAGCATGACCTAATTAGTCAATGCCCAAATTAATTTTCAGATCTCGGCCCATTTTCAGGCCTTGGCCCAACTAATTAAAACCTGTACTAGTTTTTGAGGCCTATTTAGCCCAGTTAGGCCAAGATTCTTTTTCAGGTTTGGGCCCAGTTTTCCAAATTTATTCATACTTGAAAATGAAGAATTCGAGAAGGCCATAAACTGCTTAGTGATGCTTGGGAAGCAGCTCACAAGCAGCTCAAAGGCTTAGAATGTTCTCTCTAGCAGGTCTAGGCTAGTTGCTCACAAGGAACTCAAGGCCTGAATGGCCACTATCCTTCAGCAAGAAGCAAGGCTTGGACAGATACAACCATGCATAGAGACAGCCCAAGCAGCTTACAAACAGCTCAGGCCAGGCCTTCACAAGCAGCTCAAAGTCCTTGAAGGTTCTCTCTAACAACATATAAGCAGCTTACAAGTTGCTCAACCAGGCTTGGTGACTGAAGTTAAAGCACATAGGAGGCAAAAGGAATGGCACAAGTCCCAATAAATTCCTTTTCCCTTGTATCTTTGTATACTACAACACTTAAAATAGCAAGTGGGCCCTCAAAAGGGACTCAAAAGCCAATATAATGGCTAAAAGGCTTGGAAAAACTTTGGCCTTTAACCTTGGTGGGCCCAAGGTTTTCTTTTTAGTAACTATCTAGGCATTCAAGCAACTTACAAGCAGCTCAAGAGGCCTGGAGATTTTGCATAGCCAAATTCCTTTTGCTTTTGGCAGGTTTTTTTGCAGGAAGAGGACTATTAAGGCCTGAAACAACTGCTTTCAAGCCTGGAACAAAACATCCAGCTGAAGTTTTGGAGTATGGAGCAAGATATCAAGCCACGTGGCACTCATGCATTGATCTAGCTCAAGCAAGCCTGGAATGGACACTTGGCTGCCATGCATGAAGGCTTGTGGAAGCAGCTCAAGGCCTGGAACTTCTGCCTATAAATATCAGAATTGAAGGCCTTGGCAAAGGTCCCAACACCACCAAGCCCAGTGCTTACTAATCTATCTTTCAATTTCTTTTACTTTCCAGCAAAGTATTTTACTATCTTTCAATCTAGCCCAGCCTACATCTTGTCTTTCATTTCCTTGTACCCAAACTTTCTTAAGCCGATTAATAAAGTTTGTTTTATTTTTATCTTCTAGCAAACTCTCACATTCATTTCCCAATTTCTAACAACGGTTAGGAAATTTTATGTCCTTATCCCGACAAGGCAAACCAGTGAAACCACGAACCATATATGACCTCACCCCTTAGATAGTACGCAATCGTTCTATTCAGACCTTAGTACGAATTTAGACTGCAATCCAGTCCTAGCACGCCCGCGACTCCTACTTAGTTTTGCTGGTTTCGAGGAAAACAGATACTGACTTATTAAGTATTTTTTGACAGAAACTTTTGAGGGTAACTACAATGACATTTTTCTGCTCATTACAAATTTGTTTCTTAGTATGCAATTGGTGGGCGATTCTGTTTTGGTTGAGCTTGTCCAAAACTGATGTGCAAATTTCCATGACCCATGAAATTCTCATATAGAGAAGCTCACGAGCATACTTTGTTAGTTTCTATAGGGAAATTACTTTCAAGATCTTTTGATCCAAGCTACCAAGGCTTTGGAGGCAAGAAGATTCATTTATTTATTTACCTACCTTTGGTAGACGCCAAGTCTTGAATTCGAGACCTTGGTGAAGTACTTGGAACAAGCACCTAACCAACTAGGCCAGTTTGCAAGTTCGAAGATTCCTTTATCAAGAAGGTGAATTTTCATGCTTTAGTATCTTGAAAGGCGTAATTTTGTTGTATTTGTTCTGTTTGAGGGCATACTTTCGTTATAAAGCAACCCATGAACTTAGTCATGATTCATCTTCTAGCACAGATGTTCAGAGAGGTATATCTAGATTGGGTTAAAGCCCATGATTTTGGTGGCCTTTCCAGTACTGCATCTGTCTCGAAATGTGATAGACTCGATCTAGTGTTTTTTCTACCATTACGCGATTGTAATGGTTAAGAAGTGTAACATCCCAATGCTCATTCCATATTCATGGGCTAGAAGTTTCAATAGGAATATAATGGACTACCCCTTGTCATCAAATAATGTTGTTTAGACTCCAAAAGAGTATTGGGCAGTAGATTGTGGGTCGTCACAGGAAAAGCGTAGTTTGTGGCTGGCGAGTGAACGAGTTCATCGACAAAATTGCCACAGTTTTGTAAGCCCAAGTACAAATTTAAATCATTTCGCTTCCTACTGGTTCTATTTTCAAATTCAATTAGAAGAGAAGTGGAGTTTAGCTTGGAGGACAAGCTAATGGGCCTAAGAGCATCATGATACATTTCGAAATGCACACATTATACTATCCAACGTGCATTTATTATGTCGAATTCCCTTGTTTTCGTGAAACATTAAGTCGTTTCTATAATTGTAGGTTGTCAATCAAAGCCGATTGTACAAAGTTTGACATTATTTTGGAAGCTTAGAAGTCTCAAGGAATAGTGAACATGAAGTGCCAATGAACAGAACGCACAAGAAGAAGGACCTAGGAGATTTAATATTATGTCAAGGGAGAAAACCTGGTTGCGCCAGGGTTGCACTTGAATTGCGCCTGAGGCGCAACATATTCCTATATGCAGAGAGAGACTCAGAATTGGATCAGACATCTATAAAAGCAATCTAATTCAACCTCAAACCATCTTTCAAGCAAACAGCAAGTCACTCTGATTTCCTATGCACCATTTGAACTTCAAAAGTAAAATCATAGTTCCTGGCCTGTCGATAGAGGGTGTAAAGAAAAAAATCAGCACTTCCCATCTCATTCTCTGTCGTAATTCCAAAGTACTGGTAATCTCATCTATTATCACATGGACCGCACATGTCCCTCAATCTCCATTTTTATTTCCATTTTTTTCAAACTTTTTAAATATTAATCCAACAATCAAACATGCCCTATATAATATGTAATCCCATCGGACTAGAAGTTATGTCTAATAGCTCGGCCCTATAATGCCATACTTCGCCGGAGAATAAATCCTATGCATGTTGAATCGAAATCGAAAAGAATTTTAACCAAATACCGAATGCAGTCTGTGTAACCAAATCTATGCAAGAATAGTTTGTTGTCTACATTTCCTCTTCCCGTTTGCCTCCCCTTCATTGCGGCATTACTACCACATTACTTTGTGTTTGCTGATAGAATATACAGCCTGTACTTCAAGGTGGTTTCCTTTTGATAAACCTCAAGATCATCAATAAAAATACATAATCAACATTATGTATGTGTGAAAGGAATTATATGTAGGTGTGAAAGGAACATGTTGTTACAAATTATTTCAAAGGTCTAAAGTATTCGAAAATGGATCCAACAAGTAATGTTAATCAAGTATTTCACCATTTTCTCATATCTGCAATCTCGATTTGCATGTGAAGATGTAAATATACACAGATAGAGCGGAAAAAATTACGACCAGGGGAGTAGAGTGAAAAGAGTACAACCGGGAGAAGCATGTTTCAAACAGGGAATTAAAAATTTAAACATAGATATTTGAATCCAAACCTCTCCAACCAGAGTCTGATACTGTCAAGTAATCACAAATACTTATCCTAAAAGCTTATGTTGTTCTATATTGACCATTAAATAGTAATTAAGTATTTTCTGACACTTAACTAAGTGTTTTCTGACTGAACTTTTGAGGCTAACTGCAATGACATTTTTCTGCTGATGAGAATTTTATTTTTCTGCTGATGAGAATTTTGTTTCTCAGAATGCAGATTGATGGGAAAATCTGTTTTCCTTTTGCATCAATGATCAAAATCAAACACTCACACATGCATTGAGAGAAACTTAACTATTATTGGATCATATGCGAGAACATTTAAAAAAAATTCTCCAGAGGAACACCCCTCTGAGCTCAACTCCCTTTTGTTATCTCTCATGCACCCTCACCGGTCACCACAAGTCTCGCTTTGGATGAATCTTGATGATGAAATCGTTGGAGAGCCCTACGAACCTTGTGATACTCTTACTGAATGAATGAGTATGCTAGAACTAGGGATGTGTGCATCAAATGAGAATTAAAATGTTTAAATGAGTACCCAAACGTACTTTAGCCTTTTGTCATTCCGATGATCTTTGAATCGGCCTTCCTTCAACTAACTTTTCATAAATAAAACTTAATTAATTTAATTGTCCGTTTCTACCATCTTTTAATACAATGAAAACCTTATTTATCATTATATAACTTGTATTAATCCGATTTAAAATGAGAGTGATACGAGCGTTTTACTGAAATAATTTATTTTCCAACCACTTGAAGGTAAAATGGTCATGTATTTTGATGAATAAAATATTTTTCATCAAATCCAATTCGTAGGAAAGTAGATTGGACAAGCTTTCTAATTGTTCAAACCACGCACAAATTGCAGTTTGGGAGTGTCTGAGGCAAGTTCGCAAAGTTGGACTTGTTGTGCATCCTTTAAGATGTGCCCGGGGAGCATAGGATTGTGCCTGAGGCGCATTAATGTTGCATAACATGTCAAACTTTGCGGACTTGCTCCAAACACTCCCGAACTTCAATTTGTGCGTGATTTGAACCGCTAGAAAGCTTATCCAATTTACTTATTATCCCAACTAGTTTGGATCAAAAATCATTTGTATATCAAAGGAAGTGACAATTTTACCCTCGATGGGTAAAAATACGATTTGTTCCAAAAAAATGCGTGTATATTTCTCATTTTAAATTGGATTAAAGCCCATTATATTTCAATAAATAGTGTTTTTAAATTAATAAGAGATGGTGTAATCCAACCATAAAAATATTTGCATTTCATTCATGAAAACAGTGTAGAAACAATACAATTACAAAAATCATCAAAGCCACTAAGGCTAAAACATGTTTCATTTGGTAAACAAATTTCTAATTCTAAGGTATTTCTTTTCTGCATAAGTGTTTCATAGTGTTCATAGAGTATGTACAATCCATCAAGGCTTAGGAGAAACCGTTTCATTATCGACGTTTGCCGGAGCTTAATTATTTCCAAATTCAAATTTGGGTGTCCAAAACTATCAATACAACAAAAATTGAGAATATTTCCAAATAGGAACTCCGAAAAGGATTGATAGTATCCTCGATATTTAAGTATACTGCCACCATATTACAACTATGATCTTTAATGCCGCCAAAACGGATTTCCCAACATTCTCAATTCAGGAAAAATACTCTTAATCCAAATACATTGGTAATGGCTCAAAATTTTTAGATTGCAAAGTATTCTCAATGTATTAGTTGATAGAGGAGATTATGTTTCCAAAGTGATGCGCTAGATTTTAATATTGCGATCATTTTAAACTATTTTGTGTGTTTGGTTGTGGTGAAAATCCTGTCCAAACCTGATGTGTAGATTTTCCGTGAGCCATGAAATTTCCGATATCTGCAGTGCTACGTAGTCATGACAAAAGACGTGTCCTGAAATGCCAGAATACCACCATAAACGATTTTGGAAATATATATTTTGATCGGCAAAAGAAAATTTTATGAATATCAGCAAGATTACAAAGAATAAAATGACAAGGGCAATTGGAAAGATTTTGAAAATACCACCAGAACGGTTTTGGAAACCAAGCCGAATGAGACTCTGTTAGTCTGTTTTGTTTTGAACTTGCTTCAGTGCTCCAATATATGCTTGCACTTGAAAATTTCATCCCCCAGCCATCTTCCTCACGAAATTTAAGCGCGCTAAAGTAGCCTTGAATGCACGATTGTGGACCTTCCTTGTAAGGCCGATTGAAGGAATATTGCATTCTCCGTCACAATCAATATATAATGTCTCCTTTGCGCAGTGCTGCCTCTGTTTAGAAAGTTGATAGACTCGATCTAGTGGTTTTTTTTAACATTACACGTACAATTGTGATGGTGAAGAAGTGCAATATCCCAATGTTCAACTTGGGCTTAACTGCTAAGTATTTTTGGCTATGTTGTTAAAAACTTGCAGAAGATTATCGGGTCAGTGGCGGGTCGTTAAAAGATCGAAGAGCATAATTTTGTGGCTAGCAAGTGAATGAGCTCATCGGTAGAATTGCACGATTTTGCAAGCTGAAGTGGACAAATTTAGATCATTTCTGCTCCTATGGTTCTATGTTCAAAATTTAAGATAGTAACCTTTTCCTTAGCTTGTTTAACTCGTCTTCAATTAGAAGAGAAATTTGGGTTACCCTGGAGGACAAGCTAATTGATGGACCAAAGAGCATCATGATACGTGTTGAAACGCACACATCAACTTGCATTTGTTATGTCGATTTCTATCTTTTTTGTGATGCATTAAGTCGTTTCCATGATTGTACATTGTCAAAAGCGATTATACAGAGTTTAACATTAAGAAGTCTTGAGGAATTGCGAACATGAAGTGCCATGAGAACAGTGCACCAGAAGAAGGACCCCTGCTGCGCCCGGGGCGCAAATTAAATGCGCCTCAATCAACCGGAAAAAATCTGGTCGCGCCCGGGCGCAGGCGAATTGCGCCTGAGGCGCATTGGCGCATCATATTACAATTCCAATGTGAGATGTAAAGTTCTTTGATATATTTAGAGATCAGTCATGACATTAATGAGAGTGACTCAGAATTGGATCAAACATTTATAAAAGCAATCTAATTCACCCAATTAAAAGCCCTCATTCAAGCAAACAGACAGTGACTCAGACTCTGATGTCCTATGCACCATTTCAACATCATTTATAACATAATTGTTCCTTTTTTCTATCAGTGGATGTCCTCAGGTTATCTCTCACCCAAACCACAAGTCTCGCCTTGGGGTGAATATTGAAGATGAAACGGTTTTTGATTATTTAATGAAGTATGTAGAGCACTATGAACCTTGTGGACACTCTTATAGAATGAACGAGTAGAACTAGGGATGTGTGCATCGAATGTAACTTAGAAGGACAAGGAAAACATTGGAACTCAAATAACATACGACGATACTGCTTAGTGAGACTCTGTTTCGTTTTCAACTTGCTTCAGTGCTCCAATATATGCACTTGAAAATTTCTTCCCTCACTGCCTTCCTCAACTAATTTTAGCGCGCTGAAGTAGCGTTGAACGGACGACTGTGGACCTTCCTTGTAAGGCCGATTGAAGGAATATTGCATTCTCCGTCACAATCAATAATGTCTCCTTTCCGCGGTGCTGCCTCTGTTTAGAAAGGTGATAGACTCGATCTAGTGGTTTTTTTTCCCATTACACATACGATTGTGATTATCGGCTTAACTGCTAAGTATTTTTGGCTATGTTGTTAAAGACTTGAAGAAGATTATCAGGTCAGCAAATGGCGGGTCATTAAAAGATCGAAGCGCATAATTTCTTGGCTAGCAAGTGAATGAGCTCATCAACGAAACTGCAAGATTTTGCAAGTTGAAGTGGACAAATTTAAATCCTTTCTGCTCCTACGGTTCTACATTCGAAATTCAAGATAGTAACCACTTCCTTATCTTGTTTAACTCGTCTTCAATCAGAAAAGAAGTTGAGGTTAGCCTGGAGGACAAGCTCTTTGATGTATCAAAGAGCATCATGATACGTATCGAAACGCACACATTTGACTATCAAACTTGAATTTGTTATGTAAATTTCTCTCTTTTTTGTGATGCATTAAGTCATTTCCATGATTGTACGTTGTCAAAATCGATTGTACAGAGTTTAACATAAAGAAGTCTCAAGGAATTGCAAACATAAAATGCCAATGAGCACAGTGCGCCAGAAGAAGGACCTTTGCTCAGCCCGGGGCGCAAAATTAAATGAGCCTCAATCAAGGGGAAAAAACCTGGTCGCGCCCGGGCGCAGGATAATTGCGCCTGAGGCGCATTGGCGCGTAATAATACAATTCCAATATGAGATGTAAAGTTCTTTGATATATTTAGAGATCAGTCATGACATTAAGGAGAGTGACTCAGAATTGGATCAAACATTTGTAAATGCAATCTAATTCACCCAATTAAAAGCCCTCATTCAAACAAACAGCCAGTGACTCTTATCTCCTATGCACCATTTTAACATCATTAATCCTTTTTTCTAGTAGTGGATGTCTGACATACACCTCGACTAATTCGAGGACGACCCTGAAGTTAACGACCAGGCAAATGGATAAAACCACGGAAAATTTTACGAGCTTCTCTTATTAAGCATAATAGAAGAGTGATGTCGCTTACTTCTCATTGTACTATATCTAACATAGTTGAATTAGACCGTACCTTGTTTCCAACATGCTTCAATGCTCTAGCGGACTTGGAAAATGTCAATCAATGCCTTCTTTTTGACCGAAATGTTATCGTTAAGGTAGGTTTTTTTTTTTTTTTTTTTGATCCGCTTTAAGGTAGGTTCGAACACTGAATTTTGGACCTTTCATTCGTATGGACGATTGAAGGAGTATCACATTCTCCCTCATCGGTAATATCTCGTTCGCTAATACTTCATCCATCTAAAAACGAGATAGACGCATCTAAAAACGAGAGTTCCTGTCCATCCATAGATGGTAGACCCTAGCCGCCTAGACTAGCTTGAACAAAAAAGAACTGGAGCTCGTACCCTTACAATGATCAATAGCCACATAATTTCACACTATCCCATACCTCCGGATTTCTTTGAATTTGGAATCTGTCAAGGATAACCTTCCAAATGCTGCTGGAATAGCTACATTCAAAGAACGGGTGTTGCAACATTTCATCACTTTGAGAGCACAACACACAACTAGGATCAATCGTCATCCCCCATCTATAAAGTCTCTCTCCTTTGTATCTAACCTCTTCAAGCAAGCTAACCATAAAATGAACGACCACCTTAAAACACTGCTGGAAATCCACACTATTGAAGCCCACTAAACTGTCCCTCCTCTGTGCCTAAGAGCCTCCCAAGTGTGCTTGCTTAGTATTGTATTGGCCAATGGGGGAAATATTTAACCATATTTGCTTCCTTTCGTGTAAGTTCTAACAGCTGAATACAATTGCAAGATACAACTCAAAGATTGTCAACGCCATTGAGGTTAAACCCTCTCCAACCCTTATTATTTTTTTGGTTCGATACAACCACCTTTTAATACGTCGAATACCCTCTTTATCGATATAAAATAGGTTTCGGTTTGGTTTAAAATAAAGGAGATACAAACGTTTTACAGAATGATTTATTTTTTTAGTCACGGAAGGTAAAATAGTCACATCTTTATAGGTTCAAGTAACTTTGGAACAAAACTACATGAGTTAGAAAATAGACTTAACAAGCATTCTAACCGTTCAAACCTTGTGAAAATCAGAGTTCGAGAGTGTCCGGAGCAAGACTAGAAAGTTTGACAAATTATGGAGTTTGAGAGAACCGCGCCTAGGCGCCATTTCTTGCGCCCCGGGCGCAATATGATGCGCCTCAGGCGCATTGAAGAACAAAAATTTGTCAAATTTTGCAGGCTTCTCCCGAACACTTCTGAACTCCGATTTTTGCAAAGTTTGAACCATGAGAAAGCTTGTTGAGTCTACTTCTTAACCCAAGTAGTTCGGATCCAATATTGTTTTTATACCAACTGATACGACTATTTTACCCTTTGTGAGTCGAAAAGTAAATCGTTCCTGTAACTAACGTTGGCATCACGTTATTTTAAAATGGATAATGACCTGCTATATATCGTTAAAGAAGGTTTTTAAAAAGCTAAAACATAGTAGAGCCCAGCCATAAAAATAAATGAAGTTTCAGTTTCTGAAAAATTGGTAGAAAACAGACCACTAAAAGATCATGGGAGCACTACCACCCCTCCGCCACCAACAATGTTGCCGTAACACAATTCTTCCACCACCATGATCACTTGACCACCTGCACAACCAGCATTTCACCACCTCTACCACCACACTTCCACTCAGCGATAATGGGGGCCAACTGTGATGATCTAAAAACATCCTAAAATATCTCAATAGTTAAGAAACGTATCTAACTTCTTGTTCTATATATCCCAAGAAACAACCCCACAAGACACTCATAACACATCTAATTTTTTGTTATTAAGTCTAGATTATCCACTACCTAGTGAGTTGAGGTTAGGAAAAATGATATACGTAAATTAAAAGCTATAATGCATAACCAGAAAAAGCATTTGAACAACTCATTGTTGCCTCTATTGTTGCTCGTTTCTTCTTTACTCGATTCCTATTCTTTTTTTTGCATGCGATAGTGGAATCCAGAAGCCAAATGTGGAAATTGATGGACTACATGCATGCAATTCATGTGCTATAGGATTCAAGAAATATTCACCATCCATTATTTCATTTGCATTTTTATTGCATGTCACTACTTGAGAAGTTATGATCGAATGTGTGTAAAAAATTCCTGGCAACGAAAGAAAATCTTTTTAGAAGAGGTTGTGGGTGGTCGGCTTTGTGCCTAGTTTGTAATGGAGCTTCAGAATTGATTGAACATTTGCTTTTTGATTGTTTGTGGGCGAGAGCGGTGTGGTTTGGTTCCCATGTGAATCTCGATCGTGGAAGGGGGCCTCCTGCTCTTAAATGGACATCCTAAGTGATTGAGTTGGGGAAATCTATAAAGGATAGTAAAGAGTTTTTTTTTTTGGGAAGTTGTGCATTTTATACAAACCAACTCAAAAACAAGAGGAGATCAATCCACTGTAAAAAATCTTTACAAAGGAAACTTCTCACTACAATCTGTCAAAAAAACTACAAAATTAAGTACCAAGATTATCCTCAAAACAAGCTAGCACTGCATCAGCCCTTCAGCTTCTACCAGCAAAAACTCAAGAGTTCCTATCCATCCGTAGATGGTAGACCCCAGCCACCAAGACAAGTTTGAATAAAAAAGAATCGAAGCTCATACCCTTACAATGATCAATAGTTCGAGGTCGAATTGAACTGGGAGTTGATTTCTGAATCTGTTTAATTAAGGAGGATCTTGGTCTTGCCGATTCCATTTTCCATTCTGATAGTAAAGAATTGATTGGTAAGGTTGCTTCGATTGGCGATGCTTGGCATATTTGGAACTCTCGGAATGATTTTATTTTTAGGGTGATTACTAAAAACGCTTCGGACACCATGGGCAGAGCTTGGGAAGCCCATATGGAGGTTCTTTATTTCTAGGTGAATCCTTCTGTCCCTATAGCTAACCTTAGAGAAGGACCCGAAAACTCTTTGTGGAAGGATCCAGACTTTATAATTTTCTCAAAATCAACTTTGACGTTGCTGTGGAGAAAGATAGATTTGCGGGGATGATGGCGGTAGTGGTGAGGAACCGTGAGGGGAAGCTGGTGGATGGATTAACCAAGCAGGTGAAGTTGATTAACCAAGCAGGTGACGTTTGCCACAAGTTTTTGAAGGGAGAGGCTTTGGCAATCAGGCAAGCGTGTTTACTTATCTTAGCACTACGTCTGACATAGTTGAATGAGACTCTGTTTTGTTTTCAATTTGACCGCGTCGTTTCGTGTCAAAAATAAATTTATAAAAACTTGGAGTTAACTACTACTCCGTAGAATAGTGGTCAAGACCGAGTGTCGATCCCCAGGGACAGTATGGCTAAGTTACGTTAAATTCGATTAGCTTCTAGATTAATTTGGATAGAAAAAGTTGGATTGATTTGATTTTGAAAACTGATTAAAAACAATTAAAGTAAGAGTTTGAAAGTTGATGGGAAAAGATCTAGGGTTTCGAATCCACTCCGACCACGTAACAACGATATACATAGGCTAGGTTTAATTATTCGAATCAGAAGGGATTATCGCTAGGACTTGCAAACCCTTTCGATAATCGTCAAGAAAATAATTGCGTTGTTAAAAGGTATAGACTATCCCATAGCACGGACCGTCTCAGTAGCACGGTCAGGCCGCCTAACGGCACGATCCGTCTTACGAGCATAATCTATCTCAGAACTCCAATCACAATCAATGAAAACCATTGTATAACTCGTATTTGAAAGCGCGCATACAAATACTCAATAGATTAAAACCATTAAAAATCATTCCGTTTGATCAAAACAAAACGGGTTCTTAGTCATACAATCGATCCGAATAATAAACCAAAATCCTACGCATAAACAGAGTTACTTGATATGAAGTTTCATCTTTCCCCTAGATAAAGGATTTAGCCGGTCATGGAAGCCGAGATCGTGCGTAGCTTTTTCCTCAGCCGAATGCTCGCTTGTTCGCAGCCCTGTTCCGTCCTTCGTTCTCTGTTCTTTCCGCAGTCCAGAGCTTCTGAAAAACCTTTTGTCCACTTCTTTTATAATTGCCGTGCAAGACTTTCCTTGCCAGGCCATAACATGCTTAATAATAGAGTTATTAAACCCTAGGTCCTTAGACTTTGGAACATGCTACGAGCTGGTCTCTAAACTTCTTAAAGTTTGCATTTTAACTCATTAAAATGTCAAGCCCTCCAAATATCTACAAACACAAGAAACACATCACTAATCTCCAAATAACAATATAAATGGACTTAACAAGGTATAAATTAGAAGGATTAAATGGGTGCTTTTCAGCACCTATCATGGACCTTCCTTGTAAGGCCGATTGGAGGAATATTGCATTCTGCGTCACAATCAGTAATGTCTCCTTCGCACGGCACTGCATCTGTTTAGAGAGGTGATAGACTCGATCTATTGGTTTTTTTTCACAGTACACGTACGATTGTGATGGTGAAGAAGTGCAATATGCCAATGTTCATCTTGGGCTTAACTAATAAGTATTTTTGGTTATGTTGTTAAAGACTTGCAAAAGATTATCAGGTCTATAAATGGCGGGTCGTTAAAAGATTGAAGAACATAATTTAGTGGCCAGCAAGTGAATGAGCTCATCGACGAAATTGCCCGATTTTGCAAGGTAAAGTGGACAAATTTAAATCCTTTCTGCTCCTACTGTTCTAGTTCTAAATTCACGATAGTTACCACTTCCTTATCTTGTTTAACTCGTCTTCAATTAGAAGAGAAGTTGAGGTTAGCCTGGAGGACAAGCTAATTGATGGACCAAAGCACATCACGATACAAGTCGAAATGCACGCATTTGACTGTCCAACATGCATTTGTTATGTCGATTTCTCTCTTTTTTTGGCGATGTATTAAGTCGTTTTCATGATTGTGGGTTGGCAAAACCGATTGTACTAAGTTTGACATTAATAAGTCTCGAGGAATTGCGAACATGATGTGCCAATGTGCACAGTGCTCCAGCCAGAAGAAGGACCTCTGCTGCGTCCGGGGCGCAAATTAAATGCGCCTCAATCAAGGGGAAAAAACCAGGTCGCGCAGCGCATCATATTACAATTCCTGTAAGAGATGTGAATTTTTTTGATTTACTTAGCGATCAGTCATGACATTAAGGAGAGAGACTCAGAATTGGATCAAACATTTATAAAAGCAATCTAATTCAACCATTTAAAAGCCCTCGTTCAAGTAAACAGTCACTGACGCTGATGCCCTATGCACCATTTTAACATCAATTATAACATCTTTTTTATTTTTTTCTATAACAGGATGCCCGAGCGAGTTTGCGTGCAACTTGACTAATTTCGGAATCCTAAAGTTAACGACCAGGCAAATGGTTAAAACCACAAAAAATTTTACGAGCTTCTCTCATTAAGCATAACAAAAGAGTTATGTCGCTTACTTCTCATTAATGTACTATATCTAACGTAGTTGAATTAGACCGTACCTTGTTTCCAACTTGCTTCAATCCTCTAGCGGACTTGGAAAACTTCATTCAATGCCTTCTTTTTGACCGAAATGTTATCGTAAAGGTAGGTTTGAACACTCAATTTTGACCATTTGTTGGTATGGACGATTGAAGAAATATCACATTCTCCCTCATCATCGGTAATATCGTGTTCGCTAATACTTCATCTGTCCAAAAATGTGATAGACTCGGCTAGTGTTTTTCTACAATTTCTCAAGAACTTGGACTGTCAAGAAGTGTAATTTCCCAATGTTTAATTTGCTCCATGTATTGATGGGTTCAGAGTTACCATGATTGTAGGTTATCAAAGCTAATTGCGCAAAGTTTTAACATTAATTATTTTGGAAGCTTAGAAGTCTCAAGGAATGGCGAACAAGAAGTCCGAAACGACGAGAACACACAAGAAGAATGATTTGGGTAAAATTTAACAAAGTGCGCCCGCGGCCTAGTACATCAAGAGAGAAAGCCTATATTTGCGCATCATTTGAACCGTTAGAAAGCTTGTCCAATCTACTTTTTATCCCAAGTAGTTTGGATCAAAAATCATTTTCATATCAAAGGAATTGAAAATTTTACCATCGATGGGTAAAAATATAATTTGTTACGGAAAAACGCATGTATATTTCTCATTTTAAATTGGATTAAGACCCATTATATATCAATAAATAGTGATTTTAAAGTACTAAGAGATGGTGTAATCGAACCATAAAAATATTTGCGTTTCATTCATGAAAACATTGTAGAAACAAGACAACTATAAAAATCGTCGAAGCCACTAGGGCTAAAACATGTTTCGTTTGGTAATTCTTTGCATAAGTGTTTCATAGCGTTCATAGAGTATGCACAATCCATCAAGGCTTAGGTAAAACCGTTTCATCATCGACGTTCGCCCAAAGCGGAGCTTAAATATTTTCAAATTCAAATTTGCGTGTCCAAAACTATCAACCCAACAAAAATTGAGAATATTTCCAAACGAGAACTCCAAAAAGGATAGTTAATATCCTCGATATTTCAATCTACTGCCACCTTATTACATCTACGATCTTTAATGCCGCCAAAACGGATTTCCTGACATTCTCAATTCAGGAAAATACTCTTAATCCAAATACATTGGTAAAGCCTCAAAAAAAATTTAGATTGCGAAGGATTCTGAATGTATTAGTTGATAGAGGAGATTATGTTTCCGAAGTGATGTCGCTCGATTTACTATTGCGATCATTTAAAGCTATTTTGTGTGTTTGGTTGTGGTGAAAATTTTGTCCAAACCTGATGTGCAGATTTTCCATGAGCCATGAAATTTTCCCATATTAGCAGCGCTACGGAGTCCGATCATCACAAAAATCTAAGCAGAGACGTGTCATTGAATGCCAGAATACCACCAAAAATGATATCGGAAATATTTTTTTAATCGGCAAAAGAAAATTTTATTTATCTCTGCAAGATTACAAAGATTAAAATGACAAGGGCAATTGAAAAGATTTCGGAAATACCACCCGAATGGTTTTGGAAACCAAGCCAAATGAGACTCTGTTTGTTTTCAACTTGAGAAATTTCATCCCTCAGCCGTCTTCCTCAACGAAATTTAAGCGCGCTAAAGTAGCCATGAATGCACCATTGTGGACCTTCCTCTTAAGGCCAATTGAAGAAATATTGCATTCTCCATCACCATCAATAATGTCTCCTTTGCGCGGCGCTGCCTTTGTTTGGAAAGGTGATAGACTCGATCTAGTGGTTTTATTCACATTACATGTACGATTGTGATGGTGAAGAAGTGCAATATCCCATTGTTCAACTTGGGCTTTACTGCCAAGTATTTTTGGCTATGTTGTTAAAGACTTGGAGAACATTATCAGGTCAGCAAATGGTGGGTCGTTAAAAGATCGAAGAGCATAATTTTGTGCCTATCAAGTGGATGAGCTCATCGACGGAATTGCAAGATTTTTCAAGCTGAAGTGGACAAATTTAAATCCTTTCTGCTCCTACGCTTCTACGTTCGAAATTCAATATAGTAACCACTTCCTTATCTTGTTTAACTCGTCTTCAATTGGAAGAGAAGTTGAGGTTAGCCTGGAGGACAAGCCAATTGATGGACCAAAGAGCATCATGATACATGTTGAAACACACATTTGACTATCCAACTTGCATTTGTTATGTCGATTTCTCTCATTTTTGTGATGCATTAAGTCATTTCCATGATTGTACGTTGTCAAAATCGATTGTACAGAGTTCAACATTAAGAAGTCTCAAGGAATTGTGAACATGAAGTGCCAATGAGCACAGTGCGCTAGAAGAAGGACCTCTGCGGCGCACCGGGCGCATATTAAATGCGGTTCAATCAAGGGGAAAAAATCTGGTCGCGCCCGGGCGCAAGAAATGTGCGCCTGAGGTGCATTCGCGCGTCATATTACAATTCCAATATGAGATGTAAAGTTCTTTGATATATTTAGAGATCAGTCATGACATTAAGGAGAGTGACTCAGAATTGGATCAAACATTTATAAAAGCAATCTAATTCACCCAATTAAAAGCCCCCATTCAAGCAAATAGCCAATGACTATGATGTCCTATGCACCATTTCAATCTAATTTATAACATCATTGTTCCTTTTTTCTATTAGTGGATGTCTCACACGCATCTCGACTAATTCCAGGACGACCCTGAAGTTAACGATCTGGCAAATGGATAAAACCACAGAAATTTTACGAGCTTCTCTTATTAAGCATAACAGAAGAGTGACATCGCTTACTTCTCATTGTACTGTATCTAACGTAGTTGAATTAGACCGTACCTTGTTTAATTTCCAACTTGCTTCAATGCTCTAGCGGACTTGGAAAACTTCATTCAATGCCTTCTTTTTGACTGAAATGTAATCGTTAATGTAGGTTCGAACACTCAATTTTGGATCTTTCGTTCGTATGGACGATTGAAGGAGTATCACATTCTCCCTCATCTGTAATATCCCGTTTGCTAATACTTCATCTGTCTAAAAACGTGATACACTCGCCTAGTGTTTTTCTACCATTTTTCATGAATTTTGGTTGTCAAGAAGTGTAATATCCCGACGTTTGCTCCATATTAATGGGTTCAAAGTTTTCATGGTTGTACATAATTTGTCAAAGCTGATTGTACGAAGTTTAACATTATTTTGGAAGCTTAGAAGTCTCAAGGAATGGCGAACAAGAAGTCCCAAATGACGAGAATGCACAAGAAGAACGATTTAGGTAGAGTTTAACAAAGTGCGCCAGGGGCGCAGCCTACATCCGCCTGAGGCGCAACACATCAAGAGAGAAAACCTGTATGCGCCTGGGCCGCAACTTAAATGCGCCTGAGGCGCATGTGATATAGCAAATAGATGAGACTCTGTTTTGTTTTCAACTTGCTTCAATGCTCCAATATTTGCATGCACTTGGAAATTTCATCCCTCAGCCGTCTTCCTCCACAAAATTTAAGCACACTAAAGTAGCCTTGAACGCACAATCAATAATGTCTCCTTCGCACGGTGCTGCCTCTGTTTAGAAAGGTGATAGACTCAATCTTTTGGTTTTTTTCACATTACATGTACGATTGTGATGATGAAGAAGTGCAATATCCCAATGTTCAACTTCGGCTTAACTGCTAAGTATTTTTGGCTATGTTGTTAAAGACTTGCAGAAGATTATCGGTTCAGCAAATGGCGGGTCATTAAAAGATCGGAGAGCATAATTTGTGGCTAGCAAAGTGAATGAGCTCATTGACGAAATTGCATGATTTTGCAAGCTTAAGTGGACAAATTTAAATCATTTCTGCTCCTACAGTTCTAGTTCGAAATTCACGACAGTTACCACTTCCTTATCTTGTTTAACTCGTCTTCAATTAGAAGAGAAGTTGAGGTTAGCCTGGAGGACAAGCTAATTGATGGACCAAAGCACATCACGATACGAGTAGAAATGCATGCATTTGACTGTCTAACATGCATTTGTTATGTCGATTTCTCTCTTTTTTTGGCGATGTATTAAGTTGTTTCCATGATTGTACATTGGTAAAACCGATTGTACATAGTTTGACATTAAGAAGTCTCGAGGAATTGCGAACATGAAGTGCCAATGAGCACAGTGCGCCAGCCAGAAGAAGGACCTCTGCTGCACCCGGGGAGCAAATTAAATGCGCCTCAATCAAGGGGAAAAACCGGGTCGCGCCTGGGCGCAGGCGAATTGCGCCTGAGGTGCATTGTTGCATCATATTACAATTCCTATACGAGATGTGAATTATTTTGATATACTTAGAGATCAGTCTTGACATTAAGAAGAGTGACTCAGAATTGGATCAAACATTCATAAAAGCAATCTAATTCAACCATTTAAAAACCCTCGTTCAAGTAAACAGCCAGTGACTCTGATGTCCTATGCACCATTTCAACATCAATCATAACATCATTGTTCATTTTTTTTTATAACTGGATGCCCAAGTGAGTTTGCGCGCAAGTAGACTAATTCCGGGACCCTGAAGTTAACGACCGGACAAATGGTTAAGACCGCAGAAAATTTTACGAGCTTCTCTTATTAAGCATAGCAGAAGAAGAGTGATGTCACTTACTTCTCATTTGTACTAAATCTAACGCAGTTGAATTAGACCGTATCTTGTTTCCAACTTGCTTCAAGGCTCTAGCGGACTTGGAAAATTTCATTCAATGCCTTCTTTTTGACCGAAATGTTATTGTTAAGGTAGGTTCGAACACTTGATTTTGGACCTTTCATTCGTATGGACGTTTGAAGGAATATCACAATATTCTCCCTTATCATCGATCGGTAATATCTCCTTTGCTAATACTTCATATACCCTCCTAAAAACGTGATAGACTCGTCTAGTGTTTTTCTTCCATTTCTCAAGAAGTTTGATTGTCAAGAAGTGTAATTTCCGGATGACTAATTTGCTCCATATATTGATGGGTTCAAAGTTACCATGATTGTAGGTTGTCAAAGCCGATTGGGCAAAGTTTTAACATTATTTCCGAAGCTTAGAAGTCTCAAGGAATGGCGAACAAAAAGTCTCAAACGACGAGAACACACAACAAGAATGATTTGTGTAAAATTTAACAAAGTGAGCCCGGGGCACAGTACATCAAGAGAGAAAGCCTGTATGCGCCTGGGCCGCAACTTAAATACGCCTGAGGCACATGCGATGTAGCAAATAGTTCTAATTCCTTTTCTTTGGGATTGCAATCGAAAAGTGTGAGAGGCCATACATAAAGTAGACTTGCGTAGACGGACCGTGCATTGAACACATCAAAGACGATCCGTGCGAATGAAAAATAGGCTACGTAATTTTTTGATTCCATCAATTGGTCATGTTTCTTCACCTCTTCCTCAACCTGATCTTACTGTCCATACACTGTGCACTTATGTTTAAATCTTACTCACCTTGTGAGTCTGTGTCCCATGGCACCCTAGCTAGCTAGTACCACGAATTTGCACGAATCAATCAACCCAATAAGGCCCTTGAGAGCTTCTTCCACTAGTACTCCATTTCGATGTTTAACGAGGGCTTTTTGGGTACATAATCGGAGAGCGAATGAGTTCTTCGACACCATTGTACAACTCCGTAAGCCCTACAAACCCAGTTTTGATAGTCTCTCCACTCATTCAAACTGCGGACGAAACTAATGAACTTTGCCTGGTTTTTGTTGGGAACATGTGTGAAAGATTGAGTCCCACATCGGATAAATAGAAAAAAGAGTTGGACCTTAATATACAATTGAATGGCTCACCACTTACAAGGTTTAGCCTTTTAAGTGGATATTGGTCATTTAATGTATATTAGGTCCATGTGATGTGGTGTGAACTCCGCGGACACTCTCCAACGGATTGGGCCTAGGCGCACACAGAAGACCTCAAGCGGATCAGACTCCCAACAAGTGGTATTAAAGCCGATGGCTGAAGATCTTTGGGCAGACTCAAACCAATTTGGTAGGCTTGCATGGAGACTCTCGATGGAGCAAGAAAAATCCAACGTGGCTCTCGATGGAGCAAGGATGCAGGCAGAGCATTGCATGGAGGCTCTCGATGGAGTACAGGGGTTGGTTCTCGATCGATGGAGTTGGTGCGATGAAGTCCAGGGTTGAATCGGTGTTGGAGAGTAAAAAAGATCATGGATCAAGGGGGAGTCAAGTGGATCAAATTGAGGGGAGCTAAGGCTCAATGCTGGTTCACATATGAGGGGGAGATTGTTAGGAACATGTGTGAAATGTTGAATCCCACATCGGATAGATAGGAAAAAGGTTGGACTTTAATATGCAATTGGATGGCTCATCACTTACAAGACTTAGCATTTTAAGTGGATATGGGTCATTCAATGTATATTGGGCTTATGTGGTGTGGACTCTACGGACACTCCCAACGGATTGGGCCTGCGCGCAAATGAGAAGATCTCAGGCGGATCAGACTCCCGACAAGTGGTATCAAAGCCGATGGCTGAAGATCTTCGGGTGAACTCAAATTGATTTGGTGGACTTGCACCGAGACTCTTGGTGGAGTGAGAAAAAAAATCCAAGGTGGCTCTCGATGGAGAAAGGATGCAGGCGGAGCGCTGCATGGAGGCTCTAGATGGAGTTAAGGGGTTGGCTCTCGATCGTTGGAGTAGGTGCGGTGAAGTCCGGGGTTAAATCAGTGTTGGAGAATAAAGATCATGGATTAAAGGGGAGCCAAGAGGATGAAATCAAGGGGGAGCTAGGCCCAATGGATGGTTCACACATGAGGGGGAGATTGTTGGGAACATGTGTGAAAGATTGAGTCCCACGTCGGATAAATAGATACAAGAGTTGAACCTTAACATACAATTGGATGACTCACCACTTACAAGGCTTAGCCTTTTAAGTGAATATGGGTCATTTAATGTATATTGGGTCCATGTGATGTGGTGTGAACTCCGTGGACACTCCCCAACGGATTGGGCCTAGGCCGGCACAGAAGACCTCAAGCAGATCAGACTCCCAACAGTTTTAAGCTTGTTTAGTTCAACATCAATTTTGATATTTTGGGGGTGTAATCTAGAATGCAAGCTAACAGACCTAAACTGGTCTTGCAAACAAGTTGACGAAGGTGAGCTTGCCATTTTTGCTTTCTTTGGTATTGCTAGGCAAAGAAAATCCTCCTCCTCCTCTCTCTCTCCAACAACCGGCAATCTCTGATGCTTTAGTTTAATGGTAATTACTCCTCAATTGCTAACAGAGGGTACATGCCTAATAGCTGGGTGTTGTCGCATTGCCTCCTCTAAACAAGAATTCACCCTCTGAAATATTTTATTTTTCACTGAATTTTAGGTATATACCAGTTGGTTTCTAATTTTAGGTATATACTAATTAACGATGCAGAGGAGTAGAGAGAGAGTGAGAGTGGGCAATGGATTTTTGATATTCCAAAAATACTAGTTTCCACGTGATTGGACATAAAAAGTTCAATCTTTATACGATTAGTGTTATCATTAATCACTCTTAATTGTTTTTTTTCTAAAAAGTTGGGTGGGAGTGATCAGCATAGTTGACCCCTTGGTCATGAACATGTAGGAGAACCCACCCACACTGGAATGTGCAGATTTTGAGCCATAGCATGACCTTACTAGGGAAGAAACATATTTTTACTATCACCATGTTGTGGGCCCCATTACCAGAATCTCACCGAAATACAAGTGGACATGAGACCCTTACTATTCAACCATTAGTCCTAAGTCGACGATGGAAGAGGAAGAGTTTTTACCTTGCTCCATCAGCCACTCGATCGAGCTACCACCCCGGCTGTATCACTTTTAATAACACAGACATGAACAATTGTTGCCTACTGGTAATATCTTTTTGGGCATTGTCTGCTTGGAATGTTGTAGTAGAAGAAGTCAATACATGCGTCCATTGACAAGCATCAAAATCATTGGATCGGAATTCTAGGAGACAAAAGAATTTGCCTATACATAAAACAATCTGTACACTAGGTAAAGTTAGATCTTCGCTTTGTACTTACTTAAGGATTGTTAAATTTACAACCACTGAGGTGTTTGGAAAAGCTAGTAATTAGTGCTGCCGAGCAGATCCTTTCCGAGTGGGTGCAAAACGGCCAATTTGGCGGTTCATCTCGACACAAACGGCACAAATCGAATCTAAGTGCATATAATTTGAACCGTCCATTGCTCGATTAGGATCCGAGCCGTCGGAGATGAGTGACGAGATCGACTGCTCTACAAAGAGATGCTTGGCCGCGCGCATCTACCAATCTGTAATTAACAGAGTGGATATTTCCTACTCAAGGGTCGTTACGTTTTTCAATAATTGAGGTTTTGCTAGTAGCTACGTATTGCTATCCATACCCAATTCGATCCATATGAATTGAGTTAAACCCAACCCGCTCATGAACCCATTACATATATACATTTATAATTTACCTATTTAATATGCCTAGAGAAGGGTGTAAAAAAAAGGAAAAAGTTTGTGTGGCGTTCATGATTTTGATGTGGTAATAATAATACATTTTGTTGCGGCCTAACTAATTTTGGGTGGATGGTTGACTTTGGTGGGACGGCAGAAAAATGGTGTGGTAAATACTACATACTATGATTTTTGCATTTTTTAACTCAACTGAATGAGGTCGTAGTCTCTTGGGACGGAGATAACACAGTTGACGTCGTTATACGGTGAGGTGTGGCTACTGTAGTGATTGTGGTTCCGGCCCCTTCCTCATCACTATGGGCAACACATAGATTCGGCCCTTGATGAGGTCGTATTCTCTTGAGACAGAGATAGTAGTGGATGTTGCTGTACGGTGGGGTGTGGCTGCTGTAGTGATTGAGATTCTGGGCCGCCAGTCTTGACCGACGTTTTTGGGCAGCCGAATTTAGGGGTATGGATTTGTTGTAGGTTTTTTATTTGTTGATATTTTCATTTCTTCCTGTTTTCTCTCCCGTTGTGCGGGCTTCCCTCACCCCTACATGGGTGTCTTGTTAGTTTTGGTGGTCACTTGTCTGGTGTTGCGCTGATTGAAAATATACTCTATCTGTTTTGCGCATTTGGTTGTGTGAGGTACTGGGTGTTCTGTGCGGTGCTTAGGCCTCCTTTGTGGTTGCTATATTCCCTCTCTTGAGATGGCTTCCCGTTCTATGTACTTTCTTCGTTATTATCAATGAAGTATCCTATCATCTGAAAAGAAAAAAAAAATGTTTGTGTTCTTAAAAAGCCTTCCGGCACTTACAGAGTTTCCACAATTTTAATCGAATTTCTTGCCATTTAGGACTCATTTGGTATGGATTTGGGAGAATTTAGAGTTGGTGGATTTGTGTCCATTCATGAGCTTTTGGGTTAACATTGACACTACTTCCTTAATTTCATAGTGTGTCTGATTATTGTTCTACCAATACTCTTTGTGATGATCTTGATCATTCAACCTCTACCTAAAAGGTATATCTTGAAGATCAAACTTGGAAATGAGATTACTTTGGAACGGTATATCTCTCTAACAGCTTAAGTTTATCTTAAACTTTTAGATGAGTGATGGTTAACAATCTAATAAGAAGAACATCTGAATCAATAGGAGAAGTATGTCACTCATTTGAAACCAAAGATAAGGTAGTCAAGAAGATTTGCAGATTTTTCAGTCATTTGAGACCAAGTTTTTTACTACACTACTTAATAAATCTTGAGAAAACGAAACAAGTAGAATCACAGCAGATTTTCGGTATCCGACCCGATCGAAGAATCACTCACTTATTGATGCAGGGGAAAATACAAGAGAATCGATGGAGGGAGTTCGGGCCGAATGACTTTTCAGATAGGATTCGATCACATTAGCAAATCCTTCACAAAATTTTAATGATCAATTGATCAAGATGTACAATATTGGCTTATGTGTTCTCTATTGAGCTAAAACGTTAAGAAGGGAAACTCGATTCCGGATTAATTTCCTATACAGACAATCTAATCCGCTTTCGAGTCCTTCCATGCTATCCCCAAGGGCTTCTAATCTCCTTCTTGTTATTTGAACATCGATATTCGGAATGTCGTCGTTGCGAATGCATCCATGCATTGATTGCAAAGCAAAATCGACACTCCCAAACTCATTGACAATAATCTTGTCCCCTCTTGGCCTTGTAACCACTAACTTCTTGATCAATGACCATCCACCCGATCTTGTCGTTGAATCTGCTGCTGGCATAGACAAGAACAAGAAGACTAATCGAAGGACAGAGATCGTAACGATAATAACTTCTCTGAACACTCTTATCACGTTTGATAAATGGTAGTAATTCACACCAGAGAGAGAACGCGACTCGATTTGGTTTTCCATTTTCTTCAGTGCCCTGAGGCATTTCGCAGATTCCTTCTTCACTCTCTTTTTGGTGGAATTATAGGCGTTGATGTTCCTTTCAATGGCTAAATCTCCACCCTTTCTTCTCAAAATTGACTGAAGATCTTGCACATTTTGCTTCACCATCAAGAATAAGTCTCGTGCCACGTTGCATGAATCAAGCAACTGGATGGACCCCTCAAGAGCTCCTTCCGCTAGTACTCCCTTCCGATGTTGGACAAGGGCTTGTTGGGTGATCGGAGAGTTGATGAGTTCTTCAACACAATTGTACAACTCCGCGAGCCCAACCAAGCCCGTTCTAATAGTCTCCCCACTTGTCGGAACCGTGGACGAAACTATAGAACTTTGCCAGGTGTTAAGCTTGGTTAGTTCAGCTTCAATTTTGGTATTTTGGGGGTGTAGTCTAGATGGCAAGCTGATAGACCTATACTGATTCTGCAAACAAGTTGATGAAGGTGAGGTTTCCATTTTTCTTTTTTGCTTTCTTTGGTAGTATTTCTAAAGAAGGATGAGAAATCAAGTGAGGGTTGATGTTTCAAATGGTATAAATCAATGTACTTATAAGAACAAAGCCTTCTCAGGGAAAATTGGCAATGTGTGCCAATTGTGAACTCTCGTTTTTTGGTGATTAAAATTTTGCAATATGGGCCAACAACAGGCAATCTCTTGTCTTTTTTAGAAATAAAATTCATGGTCATGAAATGGGAAACGTTTGAGCTTAGAATACTGATGATTTGGTGATGATTCTGAGGTTGGAAAGAGAGGGAACAGGACATGAGAACTGTATGCCTCTTTGTCTCCCTCAATCATCACTGTTACTTGCTACCATCCTCTCTCAGGTATTCAATACCACTAAAATATTATGCTTTCCACTGACATTTTCCATACTAATATAGACTCAAATAGCTGGCAATGCATGCATGTCTATAACAAATACCGATGCTGGTTCATACCATGGTTCTAAATTACATTATTCGATGGTCATATATCGTATTGTATAGGCCCTTACGTAGGTAAGTAATTAACGGTAATGAAAGTTCAAATTCTCATTATGTAACGGGTGATATGATACATAATGGACAATTTAAAATTTTGTACGTTGTCTCATTGCCTCCTCTAAATAAGAGTTTTTTTTTAATCGAAAATTTCAATATCATTGATAAAAGATGAAATCGGTACAATAAGACCTCTAGACAAGAATTCATCCTATGAAGTAGTTTATTTTGCACTGAAATTTTAGGTACTAATTGGATTCTAATAGCTGGCAATGCATGCATGTTCTATATTTTATTTAACAATTAACCATGCTAAGGAGTGGCCGATCAAAAACAATACCCAAATGCAGAGGACTAGCAATCAAAGAGAGAGAGAGAGAGAGAGAGAGAGAGAGAGGAATGGATTTTGATCTATTTCCAAGCATGCGACGATTTTCAATTCCAAAAATACTAGTTTAATTTCATGTGATGGGCCATAAAAAGTTCAATCTTCATATGATTAGTGTTATCACTAATCACTCTTAAGTCTTAATTACATAGATTGGGGATGGGATGCTGCCAAGCGCCCCTTGCCAAGCGGGTGCCGAGCAGCCGATCCGGCCATTCATCTCGGCAATCGACAGCTCGAATTTTGACCAAGCAATGGACGGTTTAGATATGTATGCACTTAGATTCAATCCGAGCCGTCCGTGCCGAGATGAACAACCGGATACCGCTCGGCACCCGCTTGGCCTGTTGTAGTAGAAGTCAATACATGCATCGACAATCATCAAAATCATTGGCTGATCTGACTTTATGAGACAAAAAACTATGCTTGTACATAAATATTCTAGGGAGCCTTGTTGATAAGGACACATTACAGAATTCAATGTGCAATTGGTCCATCTAAACTTTTTATAGTGGTTCCAGTCCTTGTATGGACACGCGTTCCAAAAATACCCCCTTCTAAAACAAACACAAAGAGGACAAATCCCAAAACCATTCCGTCGAACCCCAAATGTCACTTCTCCCTCGTGATCGCCTACAACCTCCGACGATTGAAACCTCTGTGATTTTCTCCACGCCATCTCCAGCAACGACCTCTCGCAATCGACACCCGTAATTTTCCAGCGCCATTTCCGTGGGTGTAGCAAGCGTGGAGTAGAAATTTGCTGAAAAGTATGGTGATCGGCGGTGGTGGCCCTTAGCAATTGCCGAGTTAAGTTGATCCATTAGTTGACTGAATATTTTTTTTTGGCTGGCGCCGGCGGCGAGGGGATGCTAGGCGCCGGAGATGGGGACTCGCAAGGGCTCATGGTGGGGGCGGGTATGGGGTGTGGATCGGAGATGGGAATAATTCGCAACTACCGTCGCCAACGAAAGTGTGGCGGTGGGCTCATGGCGGGGGCGGGTATGGGGTGTGGATCGGAGATGGGAATAATTCGCAACTACCGTCGCCAACGAAAGTGTGGCGGTGGGTTTTGGGATATAGAATATGACTAGAATCAGTGGTACTTTACAGCTTTCATTTGTTTTACTTGAATTCAATGTTCTTCCTTTATTTTTGTCACCAGATTATGGCATTTTGCTCGGGAAGAAAATGTGGTAGAGGTGGAACACAATTACCATTTACTAACGTACTTGACAGAGGTGAGTTTGAGTATAGAGATGGGGAAGAAGAGGGTCAGTGATGACTCGCTACATTTTTACAAAAATCTACTCACATAGAGATGGAGGAAGAGATGATTACTTGTTGGTAGTTGGAGAAATTCGTCAGTGGCTCTGTGCCCGCTCGGCACTGAATAATTTCTCCGGTAGTTGACTCTCTCTCCTCATTTTGAGTTTCCTTTCCAAAGTCTAGTTTGGTGTGTTCCAAAAAGATAATGGAAATAGTCATCTCCATAATCAATTATATGTGTACCTTTCTAATAAGAAAAATGCAAAAGGAAAAAAAAGGTAAGACAAAATAAACAAATAATATTAAATGCGGTACTTTGTCATCTTAATAACACAAATATATATACACACACACCGTTATATATGTGATACCCAAAGCACACTAATAATCTTATATGTGTTTATCAATCATCTATATCTTCTAAAAAAGTGCTAGATGACGTTAACTCTATCAATTTATTTTTTTATTTTTCTAAAATAAGGTAACAGATAAAGTTATTTGTGTAAATATTTTCTTTGCATAACAAATAACGTTAGCTATGCAAATCTATTTTTTTTCTCTCTAAAATAAGGGAACAGATAATGTGATTTGTGTAAATATATTCTTTGGATCTTTCAAAAAAAGAACAAATAACGTTAGATGTGCAAATCTATTTTTTTACTCTTTAAAATAAGGTAACAGATAACGTTATTTGTATAAATATATTCTTTGTATCTTCCAAAAAAATAACAAATAACGTTAACTGTGCAAATCTATTTTTTTCTCTTTAAAATAAGATAACAGATAACGTTATTTGTGTGAATATATTCTTTGAATCTTCCAAAAAAGAACAAATAACGTTAGTTGTGCAAATTTATTTTTTTTCTCTTTAAAATAAGGCAACAGATAACGTTATTTGTGTAAATATATTATTTGGATCTTCCAAAAAAAAAAACAAATAACGTTAGATGTGCAAATCTATTTTTTTTCTCTTTCAAATAAGACAACAGATAACGTTATTTGTATAAATATATTCTTTGGATCTTTCAAAAAAAGAACAAATAAAGTTAGCTGTGCTAATCTATTTGTTTTTCTCTTTAAAATAAGACAATAGATAACGTTATTTGTGTAAATATATTATTTGGATCTTTAAAAAAAAAAAGAAATAACGTTAGCTGTGCTAATCTATTTTTTTTTAAATAAGGCAACAGATAACGTCATTTGTGTAAATATATTATTTGAATCTTTTAAAAAAAGAACAAATAATGTTAGCTGTGTAAATCTATTTTCTACCCCAAATTCACAAAACACATAAATTCTACCCATGTCTTGCATGCATTTATGAAAAGCTTTGAACATGACTATCCACTCGAAAGACCAAACATTAAAATATTACTCCCTCCGTCCCATAATATTTGTTCGGTCCGCAAAACGGAGACGTAAAATTAATACTATTTTTGTAAGAAAAGTTGAGAAAAAATTCAACAACTTACTAGATCTCGACGAGTTCTTTTAACTTGCGAAAAAAATTTGAATTTTTTCTTGAAAGAAATGCATGATTTTGTAGTCTCCGTTTTGCGGACCGGACAAATATTATGGGGCGGATGGAGTATTATGCAACAAATTAAGTTCGTCACAAGTCTAAGATTTTCTCATAAATTGCTGCTCATGTGCTTCAAGAAACATCACTGATCTCCGGCGAGCTCCTTCTCTCTCTTTCCATCGGTTACCTCTCTCTCTCAGCTCCATCTTGGTCTCCCTCTTTCAAGTCTAACAAAAAAAAAAGAAAGGCAAAATGGAAAATGGAAACCAGCGTATGGCAGCCATGGCCGCTGGGTTCCATCGCCGCCACCACCTCATCTCACTTCACTTCACCTCTCCTCCCTTCCCTCTTATTCCTTCTCTCTCCTTCCCTCTTTTCCTTCCCGACTCCTCTCCCCTTCTCCTTCTTCCCCGGCCGACCGTTGCCGCCGCCGTCGCGGCACAGCTATGTGCAACTGTTCCTGCCATGGGCTACTGCTCTCTCTCCTGTGTACTCGCAGGTGGGGTCTGGGCATGGTGCCGGCGGTGGTGTTGCGGCAACCTTTTCTGTCGGGGACGAGAGAGAGACGGCAAGCACAGGAGAGGGCCACAGGGCCATATAGAAAGATAAGAGGAAAAAACAACCGTCAATCATTCCCGGGGTATTTTTGTCCATTACTGGACCTTCGGCACTATTATTGTTAAATCAATGGACTCTACACCCTAGACAAACTTAGCGTGGGCTAGTTGGCACAATAGACTCGTATTAAGGAGTTTAGACCAATTTACCGAATATTCTAATTATACTAGATAAATTTAGATCTTCGATTTGTCTTTAACGATTGTTACAATCATTGAGATTTTGAAAAAGATACTACCTTTGTCACAAAAAGATTATTTGATCTGTAAAATCCGAACTAAAAAATAACGAGTCTTTGTTGAAGAATATTCAAACTTTTCACCACTAGTTACAAAAAGTTAATCAGATATTGTTTAATTTTTCAAAAAAAAACAAAGAAGACTCCTTCGTGATACAAATGTCATCTTGCTCCAAAATTGAACTGGTTATTTTTTAACGGCAATCAAATGGGCTAAAAGTCACAACTTAATGCTGCATATATTATTGTTCATTGTCGATCTTACGCTGTCTTTTAAAGATAACAGAGGTCTGATCGTCACCATGAACATAGAGTTTTTTTTTTGCTCGGCAAACGAAATTTTTAATTAAACTCGAAGGGGTACATCGAGGGGAAACAAACAAAGGACTAGAAGTACAGAAAGATAGAGCATCCAACCGAGAAGTTGGATGATACAATACCTCACACCCTAAGTTACAACTTTAGTTTGAGGATTCCACCTAGGAAGCTCCTAAAATTATCTACCGAATATACCTTAATGTTGAACTTTGCTTTAATCCACATAGCCACCCTTGTTGCACTTTGCTTTAGTTTGTCGCGCAAATTTTCAAATATCCAAGGTATCCATCTTGCATGGTTATTTCATCTTGAACAAACTTGGAAAAGAGATTACTTGTTTAGTGGGGGATCAGAAGAACATTTGAATCAATGGGGAAAGCGCGTCGCTCATTCGAAACCAAAGACAAGGTAGTGAAGAAGATTTGCAGATTTTTTCTGCCATTCGAGACCAATTTTCTTCAACTCTACTAAATCTTGAGAAAATGGAGAAGGAAGAATCTTGGAAGAATTCAAGGCAACATACTTTGCGAAGAAGCTACAAACTCTCACAAAAATACGATTATAACATTAGCAAATCCTTCAAAATTTGTGATGATCAATACATCAAGATGTACAATATTGGCTTATCTCTTCTCTAGTGAGCTAGAATGTTAAGAAGGGAAACTCGATTCTGGATTAGTTTCCTGTACAGGCAATCTAATCCGGTTTCCAGTCCTTCCATGCTATCCCCCAGGGCATCTAATCTCCTTCTGGTTATTTGTACATCGATATTCGGAATGTTGTTTCGAATGCATCCGTGCAGTGATTGCAAAGCAACATCAACACTTCCGAATTCATTGACAATCTTGTGCCCTCTTGGCCTTGTAACCACTAACTTCTTGATCAGCGACCATCCACCCGGTCTTGTCCTTGAATCCGGCACAGACAAGAACAAGAAGTACGATTCCAGGACAGAGATCGTAACAATACTAACTTCTCTCAACACTCTAACCAAATTTGATAAGGAGTAATTCATCACATCAGAGAGGGAACGCGACTGGATTTGGTTTTCCATTTTCTTCAATGCTCTGAGGCATTTCGCAGATTCCTTCTTCGCCTTCTTTTTGGAGGAATTATAGCCACTAATGTTCCTCTCAATGGTTAAATCCCCACCTTTTCTTCTCAAAACTGACTGCAGATCTTGCACGTTTTGTTTCACCAACAACGACAAGTCTCGCGCCACATTGCACGAATCAAGCAACCCGATTGACCCCTCGAGAGCTTCTTCCACTAGTGCTCCCTTCCGGTGTTGGACGAGGGCTTGTTGGGTGATCGGAGACTTGATTAGTTCTTCGACACAATGGTACAACTCCACGAGCCCAACTAAGCCGGTTCTAATAGTCTCTCCACTCATAGGAACCGCGGAGGAATCTAAAGAACTTTGCCAGATCTTAAGCTTGGTTAGTTCAGCTTCAACTTTGGTATTCTGGGGGTGTTGTAGTCTAGATGGCAAGCTGACAGACCTAAACTGATATTGCAAACAAGTTGATGAAGGTGAGATTTCCATTTTCTTTCTTTCTTTTTCTTTTCTTTTTGCTTCTTTTGGTCTTTCTGAAGAAGGCTGAGAAATCAAGTGAGCGTTGAGGTTTCAATGGTGTATCGTAACGTCTTTATAAGAACAAATTAAAGCCTTCTGATAGATGACAAATTTGCAGTGGGTGTCGATTGTGATTTATTTTGTGATAATAATGTTGCAATCTGGGCCAACAACAGGCAATCTCTGTCTTTAATTTCCTAAAAAATTTCATGGTCATGCCTCTTTGCCTCGCTCAATCATCACTGTTGCTACCATCCTCTCAAGTACTCAACCAGTGAAATGTTATGCTTTTCTACTGACAATTTTCATACTAATATAGACTGAAATAGCTGGCAATGCATGCATGTCTACAACAAATACCGATACCGGTGTGTACCATGGATCTAAATTACGGTATCCGAGTACGTTATAGGTGATGTAGTCATATATAGGATTGTATCGGCCCATATGTTGGTAAGTAAGGGTAAAAGAAGTCCAAATGGTCATTACGTAATGGTTTATATGATAACATAGCCAAAATTTTAGTGTATCCTTTCGGGACATAGTATCATCACCCCCTAGCTGGGATGGACGGATAGCGAAATTCACCGACATATAAATCAAACCAATACTGTTCGACAGGCAACATCGACACAGATTTGTATCCCGATACCACTATTTGAATCAGTCCCCACAAGAGCGATGACTAAGTCTTGACAAGATATACTCCTTTCATCCAATTTTGTTTGTTCATCATTCGTTTTGTCTCTTTTGTTTCTATTACGTATATCTTTCAATATAAATCTTCAAAAATATGAAAAAATTAATGTTAAGAGAAGGGGCAATGGGTCGTGCAAGCTCAACCGACTCCCATTGTGGAGAAGTCAAGCCCGGATCATGAGAGCTTCACCACACCATGCTCTCGCGTGCAGAATGTGAATATTAATGTTAAGAGAAGGGGCAATAGGTCGTGCAAGAAAAGTGAAAATTTGATAAAAGGAGCTATCCAAAAGTTAGAAAGGAGGTTGCAGAGATCAGAAAGGAAGATTAGGAGAAGAAAATGTCGTCGGAGTTTGGAATTAAGGCAGGCAGGTGTAAAAAGGGAGGCAAGGAGATATATGCCTTATTCTTCTTCTTTGCCTTCTTTTGACATTAACAATAGGAACTCTATCTTACTTCAAAGAGCCTGTAAGATGATGGATACCGGTACTTAGCTGGGAGTAAAATATTATGGAGGGGAGGAGTGGAATTTGAAGAAATATGTTGAAATCCAGCTTGAGAATTTTGCCGAAGAGGAGAATGGTGATATCGATGTTTCGGAGGATGGAGAATTTGCAGATTCGGATTAGGGCTGGTTGGTTTGCTAGGAGTATGCGGATATAGTCTCTCGGGGTATTTTGAGGGATCAGCGTCATTCGGCGGGTTCTCAGAGTTTCCTCGCTGCGGAGGCGGCGGCATCTCGGATTCATTCAAGTGTAGGGTTCTAGTTGGCAGTGGGTTTGTTTTTGGGTTTTTGTTGGTCTTCGACCGTTTGGGTCTCAGGTAGCTGTAAAAATTAAGTAATTTTCATTTTCATTTTGCCTTTGCACTTTTAATCTTTGTAATTTTTGAATTCGGAGATTAATAAAATCTTTTTTTTGATAAATAATAAATAAATAAATCTTCAAAAATATGTAATATGGATCTTATATATTTGGTTGATGGGAAAGGATTGTTTTGTTGGGAACCTAATATGATTTCTAGATGGCATAAGCTGGCGGATAAATTGGTTCTTCTTGAAGAGAGACAAGGAAACATTTTTATCTCTTTAAAATTGGTGTGTGAATAAACAAAAGGGTTGTGCATGGCAGATGGAACACGCAAATTGTCACAATCTCTTAAAAAAGGGGAAAAAAAAAATTTGCCTTAAAAGAATGCAACAATACCCACAATTGCAGCACATGCACAGTATCTAGCCCTGCAGAGACCTTCGATTCTCCTCGCCTCAATGCTTGTTTGTTTGTGGCTTAATTTTATCGTTGGTCCTTAGAGTGTTAGCGAAGTCTCAATTTGGTCTCTAATATAGGGATGACAATTTCGTCTGAATCGTTGGTTAACCGAATTGTACCGAACCAGTTGGTACGCGCTGTTTTTAAATGAATTTCAAACTGTGATTTTGGTTATTTGAAAAACCCTAGATGGCCTAGGTTTATAAACAATTTGCTATGATCCGTTTGAATAGAGTGAAAATGATAGAATGATAGAAAACACAAGAAAGTACAAGAAAGTGTAAGAAAGTGGATTTTCTTGTGCAATTCATTAAAGTATGAGTACATAACTTCTCCTTTCTTGCTAAAAAAATTTTCTTGCGAAAGTTGTATATGTTTTATGACACTTCCCATTATGTCTATAACCTTTCCTTTTCTATGATCATCCATTATGTATGTCAAAAACTATTTCTTAAATAAGTTCAACCTTCAATTTCTATTATGCCTGATGTTCAACTTGTTGAAATGTAATTGGTAAGCATCTTAATCACTTTGTCCGCTCACAGGCATACTAAAGGGATTAGTTTATGCCTGGGTTCATTTGTTGACTTCTTGTTAGCCGTGTATCCGTTTGGGGCTCAGGTGGGTATATGATTGTTGGGGGTAGGGTACCAATTTTGTTGGAATGTTATGCTCTTGTTGTGATGCCGTTTGATCTTGTTCTTTTTTTAATCTTTGTATTCTTTACAATTGATTAATAAAATCTTTAAATAAAAAAGGAAATTCCCCTGATTGCTTCGATGCATCCCCTTTGATTGGTAAAAAATAGTCTTAACTCCTTTTTTTTCCGGGGCTTATTCCTACTTCCTTGTATGCACAAACGTCTTTTGGCAATAAATATGGCTCACCCAAATTTCATGTCGCAATATCCTTCTTGCAACTGTTGTAAAGGATGTAAGAAGCTGCCATCTGTCCCTAGAATTGGATATGCTTGGGCCCTGAAAAAGTGACAGGTGTCCCATCTATCCAAACTGCTTCCTTTTTATTTCTGGGAACCCCTTTTCTCTAAATCCTCAAACACATTCGACAACAATTTCTCTCTCCCAAGTTGATCAAGGGCATAAGGTGAGAAATATGGAGAAAAAAAGAAAAACTCACAATTAACCGATAGAGAATAAATTCTATACATCGCGCCACGTTACAAAACAGTGGTCCCAATTAACATAACATGACGACGTGGTGCAATATAATTGATTTGGATGAAACAAATGTTTACACCGGCGATGTAAAGAATTTATCTTTTAGACCAAAGACAGAGCAAAAATGCAACAATACACTAGAGCTTTGTACTTTCCTCTTGTTGATAGGAGACTTGACTAAGGCATCGGAGTGCCTTCCGACTGACTCCAGCCGTTGAGGCACTAACGGTGTTCTGTCTTGCAGATCAAGCCCAGGGAAAGCCCAAGAGTAGAACCCGAGATCCACTGGAGAGCACCAGATCAAAAACTACACCTCATATCCCTAATTATGTATAGCAGATGCTAGATCTTGTCATTTAATTGAACTGTCTATAACTCTATATGTTGGTGATATTACAATAATTTACACCAAAGAACAAAATTATAATGGACAAATTAACAGGCTGAGTCGCGGAAATCTCGCTCTCTTTAAGGAGATTCAAGCCCTCTACGGAAACAAACCGGTGCAGTAGAGAATCTCTGACTTGTCCCCTCCATGATATAACAGCCCGATAATTTATCGTATGGTTCTGATCTACTTTGCACAAGTAGGAGAACCCAAAGCTCCACAATAAAACACCTTTACACTTTGCCCAAGACTCTCACACTGACTAGTTTTTTAGAGAACGAAGATGGAAGGGAGAATTGAGTATGGAAGGCTAAGTGTTTTGGAAAAGTCTTAGAATTGCTCTCTTGGGTTTCTTAGCTTAGATTGCTTCACTTAAGCATGCTATATATAGGCAAGAGAGAATCCAAATCAAATCTTTTCATTAATGACCAAATCTACTTAGATATGGATAGATATGCTCTAGATTTGAATAGATATGAATCTAAACCATATCTTATCATTAATGATTAAATCCAATTAGATATGACCTTGATTTTATCTAGATTTAATTAGATTTGGATAGATATGAAAGATATGCTTGATCCTTCTAGATTGCTCTTAGATTTTCTAGATTTGCTAAATTTTTCTAGACTTGCCTTAATATCCAAATAACCGCTAACATAAGAGCCTTTCACGCAAATATACACATGATTTGTAAAACTCTAGCACCAGAAGATGTACAAAAATTTGATATTAAAATACTAAATTTCCAACACTATATCATAGCAAATTTCTTCCAAATATACTAAATTGCCCAAAAAAAAATATGGGAACCAAAACTAAAAAGCCATTTCGATCTCACCATGTATGTACGTATATACATTTCGAAGATGCGACAATCTCTTACAAAAATGGATTCAGAACATTGCCAAATACTTCAAAAAATCGGCAATCACCTATTGATCAAGATGTACAACATTGGCTTATGTGTGGTCTATTGAGCTAAGATGTTAAGCAGGGAAACTCGATTCCGGACCATTTGCCTGTAGAGGCAATCTAATCCGGTTTCAAGTCCTTCCATGCTATCCCCAAGTGCTTCTAATCTTCTCCTTGTTATTTGCACATCGGAATTCGGATCGTTGTTTCGAATGCATCCATGCAATGATTGCAAAGCAGCATCAACACTCCCAATTTCATTGAGACTCTTGAGCCCCTTTGTCCTTGTAACCACTAACATCTTGATCAATGGCCACCCGGATGGCCTTGGCCTCGAATCAACCATAGACAAGAACAAGAAGAAAAATCGAAGGACAGAGATCGTAACAATATGAACTTCTCTCAAGACTCTAATCACATCTGATAAGTGGTAGTTCACAACAAGGGTAGAACACAGATCGTTTTGTTTTTCCATTTTCTTCAATGCTCTGATGCATTTCGCGGATTCCTTCTTTACTTTCTTTTGGGAGGATTTGTAAGCAGTAATATCCCCATCGATGCTCGAACCTCCACCCTTTCTTCTTAAAACTGACTGAAGGTCTTGCACATTTTGCTTCATCACCAACAACAAGTCTCGTGCCACGTTGCACGAATCAAGAAAGCCGATGGACCTCTCGAGAGCTTCTTCTACTAGCATTCCATTTCGATGTTGGACGAGGGCTGCTTGGGTGATAGGGGAGTGGACAAGCTCTTTGACACAACTGTACAAATCCGCGAGCCCTACCAATCCAGTTCTAATAGTCTCTCCACTCGTTGGAACCGTGGACGAAACTAGTGAACTTTGCCAGGTTTTAAGCATGTTTAGTTCAACATCAATTCTGGTATTATGGGGATGTAATCTAGAAGGCAAGCTGATAGACCTGAACTGATACTGCAAAGAAGTTGATGAAGGAGAGCTTGCCATTTTCTCTTTTGCTCTCTTGGGTATTGCTAAAGAAGGATGAAAAATCAAGTGAGGCTTGAAAATGTCAATGGTGTATCAATGTACTTATAATTACAAGACTTCTTATGGATTGATAATAATGTTGCGATTTGGGCCAACAACCGGCAATCTCTGGTTTTTTTGTTTAATATTATGGTCATGAAACTGAGAAACGTCGATCGAGATTAGAATACTATTTGGTAATGATTCTGAGGATGGAAACAGAGGGAACAGGGCATGAGAGCTGTATGCCTCTTTGCCTACCTCAATCATCACTGTTGCTACCACCCCTCTCAAGTATTCAACCAGTGAAATATTATGTTTTCCACGCGCGTACTGACATTTTTTCTTATTTATCTAGACACCAATAGCTGGCAATGCATGCATGTATATAACAATATCGATGCTAATCTATACTAGCATTCTAAATTGCAGTGTCAAGATACGTAATGGTATTGATTATATGGTCATATATCAGCTGTTGCGGTCGACCGTTTCGTAATTGAACAATAGGCAAAGAAGATCCAAAATCTCACTACCCAACGGCCAGTGCAATATGTAACGAACGATACTTATCAAAGTTTGGTTCTTCAATAGATTGATACCAAAATATATCAATATGTTGATCGATACTGTCTGATATCAATACAGATTTCCCTCTGTACCACTACTTAAGTCACTACCACAAGTGCGACGACATAGTCTAGACAAGATAGAATGTTAAATATCGGCAAATAATTGCTATAGAAGTCTAGGATTCAGATATGGTTGGTGAAAAAGGATGGTTTTGTTGGGAACCTAATTTGAAAATGGTATGACTTGTAGATGGCATAAGTTGGCAGAGAAGTTGGTCCCTTGAGGGGACAAGGATACAGATTGTATCTTTTGGAAATTGGTGTGGGAATAAACTAAGGGCTGTGCATGTAGGAGGGTGGGGGGACTGTTAGGCACAAACTAATAGAAAAATAGGATTACAGAATGCAATACCCATGATCTATTGCAGCACATGCATAGTATCTACCCCTGCAGAGACCTTGATACTCCTTGTCTCCAGCTTATTCACTATCCAAGAAGTAGTGAACTGCCGTCTTATTTGTCTAAAGTGTCGTCTTATTTGAATTTTTTCAACTTCCATCCGTATTTTTATACTTTTCTGACTCATCTCGTCGAGATTAACGATTAACACCAAAAATTAAGACAAAAAGCTAAATAAAAAGTTACGAAAAGTAAAAATACCGAAATAAGTTTTAGACTTGTAAGTTTACAAGAACGCAAACTTCTTATATACTAGCTGTAGTGCAAGTACGACGTATCCGTTCAGGTAAATGACAACACCGGAAAACAAAGCAGGGCAATAGAATGACCAATAATTAAGGTGTAAGTGAGTAGGTAACTGATCAGACAATTTGGTGGGTAATCCTAAACCAGAAAACAAGGCGGTGCATCAAGAACAGTAGCAGTTGATGAAATGTAAACGAAGTTGGGTAAACTTTTCTGTGTTTGAGTACTGTAATGAACTAGTCCATACTCGCACGAAGGAGCCCAATATTCTCATGCTCCCTGTATTGTGTCATCTGTCTATCCCAGATAGTCTCGGTGACGATTTTTTCCTGTGACATTCTCTTTTAGGACCAGGAGGTCTTATGGGAGTGTTCAGAATAGTTCATCAGAGGATACGAAGATAGAATTTCAGTAATGAAATAATTCTGGAGTATATATTTCAATCGGATGTTCATACCCGATGAATAAACATGCCCCATATGCTACACTTGACCGTGTATGTTCAGTGCTTCAACCTTAAAGCATGTACAAATAATTGACATAGCATTACTTACACAACTTCATCACAGAATTCTGCAAGGCCTATAATCAGTGAATTCACATCCTAGAAAATTCATTGGGAAATGGTACACTGCATTACGAGAAATGCTAAACCTATCACAATTTCCAAACTCCGATTTTCAGGAGTTGTAATAAGAAACAGAAAAGACAAATATTGCCTTGATAACGCCATGCCACCATAGGACGAGCCAAAAAAAGGTAATAGAACCAGCTTGATGACTTTAAGAGGAGCTGATAGAGGACTACAAGCCGAAAGCTGATTAAGGACTATAAAGACCCCAACCGTCGGAATGCCATGGCCGCAGCACACCTCCTAATAGCATTCAATGCTATACTGCAATTTAACTGGTGTGTATCCAACCGTACGGCTGAATTGCTCAGTTTTCCAGCTCAGAAGTCAATCCGAATGGATGGCTGAATTGCTCAGTTCCCCATTTCAGACGT